>JAGFNQ010001141.1:647743-793787 GCA_024364735.1 Boesenbergia rotunda | reverse complement strand
GGGCTGGCCTCCATACTGTACGGACTGCTGAGGAAGTACCTTGAACTTGTTTGGGCAGTCTTTGGATCTGTGTCCCTCTTGTCCACATGAATAGCATCCAGTTACACCCAAAAGGCATGCTCCTGGATGGTTCCTCCCACACTTAGGACAAGGTGGATACCTAGCTTGCTTATTCTCTGGTTTTCCTTTCTGGCTGCCAGGCCACTGCTTCCTTTTGTGGTTCTTGTTCTTCCAGTTCTGGCTATTTGGCTGAGGCTTCTGGCCTCCTATTGTCTTGTTCTCAATCAGGACTGGCTTCTGCTGTGCTTGCTGTGCCTTGATGCTATTCAGGTAGTGCTCTGAGATTAGAGCACTACTGACCAACTCCTCGCTGGTCTGGGGTCGGTGCATCCCGCTGTTCACGTTGAGTGCTATCTCAGGGTTCAGCATGCGGAGCATCAGTCTGACTCGCTCCTTCTCTGTGCTGACTAGCTCTGGGCAGAGGCGAGCTAGTCTGTTGAACTTTGCGACTGCTTCTCCCACTGGTAGGCTACCCTGTCTGAACTCCATGAAGTCCTCGAAGTGCTTGTTGGTAACCTTCATGTGGAAAAATTCCTCATAGAACTCGTGCTCAAAATCTGCCCAGCTCATCTGGTTGACTATCTTCTTACTCTTGACTCGCTCCCACCACATACGAGCATCTCCAGTTAGGCAGAAGGAGGCACATTTGACCTTCTCAACCTTTGGCCAGTCAAGAAGCTCCATTGTGCTCTCTAAAGTCTTGAACCAAGCCTGGGCATCCCAGGGCTCAGTCGTGCCTGAGAAACTTTCGGGTTTCAGCCTCTGCCACTGGACGAGGTATGCTTCTTGTCTTCGGTTCACGGCAGGGGTCTCCTGTGTGACTGGTGGAACTTCAGCCACCACCGGAGTTCCCACTCCTGCTGTGGGTGGTGTAGGGGGCACTGGGTGCTGATTCGCCATCAGTGTGGCGATGGTCTTCTGTTGTTCTGTCATCTGAGCTTGCATTTGAGCAATGACTGCCATCAGGTTTGGCTGTTCTGTGCCAGGCTCATTGTTATCTTGAACTGGAGTGCTGTTCCTTGTATTAGGAGCTCGGCATCTTCTTGCCATCTAATAATGCATAAGGGAACAAGAAATCACTACTACATCTCTAGGTACAAACTTGTTTTCTTACTTAGTATCCTAATGTCCATTCTAGGGATTAAACATGATTCCGTGATACTAAGGGATTAAACATGCTTCCTTGTTCTATGCACATATGAGTAAGTACTTAAGCATTTCTCTATACTGTAATTAAGTAAAGGAGCAATAGAAAAAAAACTGAAACTTAAAGCTTTCTTACTTGAAGACGGCAAGGTTGATGCTGATGTGTGTGTGATGCTGGAGAATGGGAACTGCTCTGATACCACTTGTAGCGACCCGCCTTCTCCTACCTTAGACGGATCGTTACTTCTGTCTACTTCTCGACTCTAATGCACGACTAAAGAATGCGGAAATCTTTTTTTTTCTTCTCAATTTAAATCTATCTATGATATACTAACTCTAATAGTCATGCATGATACCATGTCACACTTTCTTCCTCAAAAACTCCTAAGATGAAACTTATTGAAACTTGCCTCACCCAACTCCACTTTCGGGTATCAGTCGACTGATACTGTATCAGTCGACTGATAAGCCTGAAAACAGAATTTTCAGATTTCGGCACTTGCTTCAAAACTCCACCAAACCTATACTTTCGAGCCAAATAGAATCATGACACCATTTCTATACTCTAGGCCAGTTTTCCAATCAATTTAGCCAATCAAATGAATCCATAAACTTGTAATTAGGACTTTTGCGGAAGAAAATAAGCTATTCAAGGTTATATGAACTTTAACAATAGAGTTTGTACCAATCTTGACTCCTATGCATTCATAACACCAAATACATGTTCTATAACCTTGCTAAATCATTATGAAATGTGAATACAACTCTTCTAAACATATTTAAGCAATAAACTTGATTCAAAGAGAAATTAATACTATCTTGGCACATGCATCTATATTTCTAACAAAGTATCAATATTTCCAACTACTCACACTTCTACTCATCCAATGCCATCATAAGGATATATATGCTTAATGAAATGACATGGAATCTTCACCCTAAGAAATTGAGCATGTAAAATTATTCAAAGCTTAAATGTTCGCTAAACTCCATAAAGCAAGAACTTGAAATTTGAATAAACTATAACATTGTAATTCAAATAACTAAATTGTCTCGTCTCAAAGATCTCTCCAAAATCAGCCACCACACACACTCTACTCAGCACCGCCTCGTCGCCTTCCTTCAGAATTGCTTGCCTTTACCTTTATCTGCAGTAAGAGGAAATGCAACTAGTAAGCAAAAAGCTTAGTAAGTACTATCTAGCTCATAAAATCTCGAAATGTGCAAACATGCTTCTTGAACAATATGAAAATCATATGAGATACTTATATGCTTGAAAGAAAACTAAGAACATGTATAACTCAAAAACATGCATACTCAAGCATTAATAAATCTCGATTTACTTTTCTTGGCTCAACTTGAAACTTTAGCTATTCTTTAACTTTTTGAAAACTCTTTAAACTTTAGAAACTTTGCTAAAGCATATACTTGAAAATAATAATCACTTGGATCCACTGAAGACGTAAGTACCATCTCATATGCGCGTTCCCTAAAAGGTTGGGGTAGCGAGCCACCAATCCTAATAGAGCAGACCTTGGTCTACCAGGGCCAAGACCTTGGAATTGGACACCTGGATTTCTTTAACGACGCCCTTGGACGCCGGGTACTGGCCTTAGAAAATAAAATAGTTTTTCTTTCTTTTCTTTCTTATCTATAAATGCCTTGGCATTTTCTCGAGCACCTTGCGTGCTAAAATCCCTAAGTCTTGACTTTTGGGGATTTCTTAAGGCCTTGGCCTTTTCTTTTCTTATCTTTATCTTCTCTTTTCTTTTCTCATAGCTTTTCTTGGACCCTAAACTCACATAGGGTACTAAATCAACATATATAAGCATATAATGAACTAAGATCACATGCAAAAATTCAAACAAAAAGGAAATATCTCTTTTAAAAACTTTTAAGGGCAATTCTTGCGGAAAAAACCGTCTCTTACTGCAGGTGAGCAGTACTTACATTGATATCTTGGACTTACAACCAAGAACGGCGTCAGAGGTTCGGGAGAAACTTGAGATCTTGGAGAATTCTTCGCTCCTACGCGTTCCTCTCGTCGCGGAGATCCCGAATATAGGAATATCTCTCGGAGGAGAGCCTTGGCCGGCCCTCTTGGCCTTGGTGTTGTTTCGCCCAAGAGAGGAGAGGGGAAGGGTCGCGCGGCTAGGGTGAGGAAGAGAGAAAACCAAAAAAATCCAATTTCCTCTCTTAACTTATCTATTTATATTTATGGGGCGGATCGACCTAACCACACCTTAAATATATGTCTCTCCACCCTTTGCTGTGCTTGATACCCTAGCCTGGCTGGTCGCGCGCTTGCCTGGTCTCGTGCTGGTCGCGGGTTCGAACCTCCTGCTGCCCTTAACGATTTTTTTCTCCTTTTTTTTTCTTCCTTTTTAAAATACTAAACGGACTCGGAAAATTCCATAAAAATATTCTAAAAATCCCTAAAAATATCTAGAATATTTCTAAACCATTTTTAAATAATTCTAAGGACTTTAAGAACTAAAAATGGGAATTTTGGGGCGTTACAGTGGACTTCAAGGGCACACGTGAAGGGTGGCATGGAGGCAAGCCAAAGGAAGGCTTGCGTGGGCATCCGTGGGACGATAGCCAGAGGAAGAGGATTTCAAGAGGCAAGCTAAGGGAGCAGACCTGAAGGCACACGTGAAGGAGAAGGTCTGGAGTGGCTGGAACTAGGCTGAGAGGCAGGGCCAGTCAACTACCAAAACTCACAGAGAGTTTTCGGCCTCGGACCAGTCGACTGGCCCTAAGGCAGTCGACTGGTATACCCCGAAAACTAGCCGTTGGCTAGCAATTATTGCTAGGCCAGTCGACTGCCCCAGGGGCAGTCGACTGGTGCGGGGCTGGATAGACTGTGAGTCTGTCTTGTTCACCTATAAAAGGAGTACCTTTTTGCACGTGGACGGTACGGTTCCGTACAGTGTCGAAGTGCTGCTCGTCTGAAGAGTGTTTTCTACTTCCTCTCACATTCTACTTCATTTTGTAAAGAGGAAGGTCTCAACTGTGAAGGTTTCTCCGCCTGAAGGAGGTTTTCATAGTGGAACTGGTGCTCACGGCGTGGACCCTTGGATTAGTCACCCATCAGGGTGGATACCAAGTAAACAGTTATTGTTAGCATTGTACTTATTTTCATTTCCATATTATTTCCGCTGCGCTAACGAAATTGTAGAGATCAAAACGATGAAAAAGTGATATTCACCCCCCCCCCCTCTAGCACGCCTACACGATCCATCAGTAACCACTCCTATGGCTACAATCACAAATTAGACAATGATGAAAGTGGTAAACTTGTTGACCTAACTCAATATCGGAGCATGATAGGTAGTTTGCTATACCTTACAGCTAGTCGACCTGATGTACTTTTTGCTATGGGTATGTGCGCTAGGTATCAAGTTTGGGCCAAGAAATCCCATCTAATTGCTATCAAGAGAATTTTGAGATACGTTAAGGGCACAATAGGAGTTGGTCTTTGGTACCCCCGTACCAAGTCATTTGATTTACTTGGCTATACCGATTCCGACTATGCTGGGTGCAAGTTGGATCGGAAGTGCGCAAGAGGGGCTTTCCAATTCTTAGGATCATCACTAGTTAGTTGGTCAAGTCGGAAGCATCATTGTGTTCCTCTCTCCATGATCGAGGCAGAATATATCGCCATGGGAGAGAGTGTATCACAATTGTTGTAGATGATTCACATATTAGAGGACTATGGATTAAGCTACAAGGGTGTGCAAGTGTTGTGTGACAATATTAGCACAATAAACCTAACAAAGAGTCCAGTCCATCACTCTAGGACTAAGCACATTGAAGTGTGTCACCACTTCATTAGAGATCATGTTGCTAGAGGAGATATTATACTCTCACATGTAGAGTCCAAATCAAACCTAGCAGACATTTTCACTAAACCACTCCCCGAGAATGAATTTAGCTTCTTACGAAGGGAATTGGGAATGTGGCATGCTTCATAGGATTAGAAAAGCATATAAAACCCTTCATGAACATTTCAAATTGTTGGGAACAATTATTGGGCAACTTGGGGACATCTTACACAAACTATAAGGTTTAACAAAATATTTTTGTTTGCTTGAAATGGGGTGAGATGCTAGGATCAACCTAATTACTCAAAATGTCAATGCATCCCTTGAGGAATTAGGTTGACGAGATAATATTCATTAGGTTGACCAAGTATAGGGAAAACCAATGCATAACATATGTGTATTTGGCTGCATGATCATACTTAAACATTCCAATCAAGGAAACTTGATTGGAGACTTTATTTTGATACAAACATGTTTTTCATTGGATGATTGTTCAAATTGTTTGAATGCCTTGTTTGGGTTTGACTCCACTTGGGTGGAGCAACGTGACTTGTTAAATCCATAAGGACCTTTGATCCTTGTTCAGGGATCAATTATAGTCAAGGAAACCCCTCTAAGGTCGATAATCTTCCACCTGATCGTATCAGAATTCGATCCGAAATCTGAAACTGGGAGTTCTGAAATCGTATCAGAAAATCTCTGATACCTGATCGGTCCACAAACTGATCAGACGTAGAGCTGATTGGTCCACAAACTGACCAGGAGTTGGCATGATTAGTCCAACTATCCGATCAAGCAATTCCTCGACATTTCACTGAAATCTTTCTGTGTTGGCCTAGATCGGTCCACAGATCGATCTGGCCACCTTGGTGATCGGTCCACCGACTGATCAGGAGGGTCACAGAATACCTCACAAACTCACTGTCCGCTCCCTGATCGATCAGCAGACCGATCAGGGGCTTGCCTGATCGGTCACCCGACCGATCAGGACCAAGCCAGACCGATCAGGCTGGAGCCTTGCCTGACTGGATCGGTCACCAGACTTAGAGTGGGCTTGGCCTTGCCTGACTAGATCGGTCACCAGACTTAAAGTGGGCTAGAAGTCCTAACTTGGGGAAGTTGGCATGGAATTCCCATCCTGATCTGTCTGGTGGTCGATCCAGCTATGTCTGATCGGTCTGGTGACCGATCAGAGAGCATACAGTGAGTTTGAAAAACTTTCTGTGCGGCTCCTGATCAGTCTGGTGACCGATCAAGGATACTATTCAGATCGTTCTGGTGAACGATCAAACGATGCAGACTTCTCTCTATAACCAATCAGGCTGGAGCCTGATCGGTCAGGAAGTGTCCTGATCGGTCCCCAAACTGATCAGGCCACAACCTGATTGGTCTGGTGACCGATCAGGGGTGTGGCAGAAAGAAGCTGGAGGAAACCCAGCTGGTGCTGGATCAGTCTGGTGATCGATCACCAGAAAGTCGCGATTTCGGGTTTCTCTCTGGGGACCGATCAGGCTGGAGCATGATCGGTCTAAACCCATCCTGATCGGTCTGGTAACAGATCAGGAGTCACTCTGATCGGTCCGGTGACCGATCAGAAACTGAACTTTAATTCAAAAACGCGCTGTCAGAGTTCTGATCACGTCTATTTTCTCGTCTGATGCACTGATACACTGCTGATTTCCTCTGATCCACATTTGATTCCATTTGTTAAGCTTCTGTTAAGTGTGCAGGTGATAGGGATGATTCAAATGGTGGAGGAGGGTCAACTGGGAGCCTTCGGTGCCACATGTTTGACGCTTTCCTCTTCTCAGCTCTCAATCGACGACTACACGACTGAATGCTAGCCTGGGGCTCGACTTGAGAGTGTCCAGAGGAGGTCAGCTAGCTGGCCTGGTGCAGATGAGCAGCTGGTGTGGAGCGTCTGCGACCAACGATGGGCAGAAGGTTAAGTTGTGGCTGGGAAGAAGACGAGGGAACTCTTCAGCTCTTCTTGCAACATCTCTGGCTCTTAGTGTGCGACAACCTTGATTCATCAGAAACCTTGAAGCATACTTGTGAGCATTCTTTGAAGGTTCTATGACTTTAGCACTCAGAAGGTTCTTGATAGCGTTCCAAGGCGATCAACGAGCAGACAAGGGAGAGCTGAGTGAAGGCTCTTGCCAAGGTTGTGCTGGGTTGTGAGTGGTGTCTTGTAAGCGCTTCTTCTTCTTCTGGTGCTCTGTAAGTCTTTGTGTCTCTGTGCTTCATTCTTCATTTCCTTGAGACTTGCTGTGGAGAGGTTTCTCCACCGAGAAGGAGGTGTTATCTTATCTGGATTTTCCGGGGTTTGATCTGCCGACGATCAAGGGATCGCCCACCTTACGGTCACGCCAAGGAGTAGGGGCAAGTTATCCCCGAACCTTGTATATCTTCTTGTTAGCGTATTAGGTTATTTTTGTTTTTGCACATTTGTTGTTGTCTTCCGTTGCTACTAACCTGATCACGCAGAAAACCTAAAAGAAGCCAAAATTTGTGTCTGGCTACATTCACCCCCCCTCTAGCCATACAAGGTCCAACAATAATCTGTAGCAACTAGTTATTAGCTTTTATAATAATATCATTATCTTATATTGAATTTTATTTATTGGAGAGCTTATGAAAATAACATTTTAATGAGCAAAATAAATTAAGAGTACTTCATGGTATTTAAATACATTTCAAATGAACATTATATGATAATGATCGACTATGTAAAAGGTAACAAGTAGCTACTACAACTTATAATAATTGCTTGTTAGTTTTTACATATTGTAGCAGCTAATTGGTAGTTGTAGAATCGTAAGAGCAATAGGAGGGGGGGGGGGTGAATATCGTGTTCGAAAAATCTTGATTCGGATTTAGAATAATTACGAGTATGCAACGAAAATAAGTATAAATAAAAGAAACACGGCTAACGTAGATTTATTTTTACTTGATTCAGAGTCTTGTGACGGCTCCTACTACAAGGCTCATGGTCTTGACCATTTACTTTGGGAAATTGTATCAATCCGAAAGAATAAGTACAAGTTAAGTACAATGCAAGAGTAATACCAATAAGCAAAATTATACCGACAACACAAAATAAGAAAGATTGAGCATGTCACCGTTGGAGCAGCTTTTTTAGCATCGTCGAGTCATTTCGGGCGCAGTATACAAGAGCAATGTCGATAGCTGAATTGATGTTCAAGGTTCTGGTGGAAGATCCTTTTATATTGCCACTCGGGCGCACATATAACCATCATGGCTGCTAGTGTTGTTGCGATATGGACATTGCATGATCCGTGCTCGATCTAAGCTTTATCTGTACTAGGGCACTTGGTTGTACTCGGGCGCTTATGTTGCTGACGTGGAACCACCACTTATTGTGCGCCAGCTTAGTCAAGCCCTGGCTGAGTCGAAGACTCACGGGTGCTCGAGTCCCTTTCGGGCACTTGTGTTCTCGGGCGCCTAACACCCATTCGGGCACTTGAGTACCAGCATTTGACCTTTTACTTAGTTGTAACACATGATTAGTATAATAGAAGTAAAATAAATATGCATGTATTTGATAGCTCGTGTTGTCCGATCTTGACGTTCAGGTTTCAATCGAAATCCTAGGTCGGACCGACGCATACTGTTCCCTCTTTCGAGGAAGGCGTCCTCACCTACTCCACTCAGGAGAGATTACTTGTTGACAAACCTTTAGTTGGACTTTTGCTCAGCCTCTAAGGATTTTGGAACTCACGATGTCCGATCCTTAACCCGTCTCAACTGTTGTCCGTCGTCCTCGCTTGGCCAAGTCTTCTTCTCGATCCTCTAGATTAGGATTTCGTGCCCAACCCATTGGTTAGATCTTCATGCCCAGTCTTCCGAACTAGGTCTTCGTGCCCCATCCTCGATCATATCTTCATGCCTAACCCTCGGTCGGGTCTTCGTTGCCTAACCCTCAGCCAGGACTTAGTGCTCATTATACAGATCATGACTTAGTGCATAGGTAAACTAGGACTTTCTTGCATTCTCAAGATAACATGTTAGATCACAAATAATACTTAACTTTAAACCCTTTGCCAATATCAAAATATGGTTCGATCTGGTGCTTCCGGAACCAACAATAACTTCTACACGGTATAGCAACTATCTGTAGATGCTATAACAACATTGAGCCCTCCCTCCTCACGCGCTAGCCACAACATTCGGACTAGTAGTCCTCCGTGATTTACTTCCTATGTGTTGGCCCTAAGACAGATTGATAGGGGATGTTGGGGGCAAACGAATCACCTTTTACCACCTATAACAACATTACTGTTCTGGAAGGAGTCGACGTCAACAGCCAGTCACCGAGGTTCATCGCACGTGGAGGTTGACGTTGAGGGAAAGAACTCTATGCCCTGCGAGATCAACACGAGTGTTAGGGGAACACGCCAGAGGTTGTCCAACAGAGCCCACTCCGACGCTCAAGTCAGTGCCTCGTTGGAGAAAGGTGTAAGATAGAAAAAAGAGTATGAGCCGTAGAGAATGCGTAACCCCCTTACCAGAGGGGTTGGGGTACCTTTTATATTCGCCTCAGCTGCCTTGCCACGTCCCCACGATTTATGCCATGTCCTCCTCCCCTTTCGGTGGTTACTGGAAAGCCTTTGAAATGGTCTACGCCGTCATTATGTTTTGATCGATTGCGACATTTAAGGGTCGTGATGACTCCGTGTTAGCGGGGATACTTATCCATAGATCCGTGAAAAAAAGGGAGGGGACCATTATTCGAGGTCGAAGGTAGCTCGGGCTTCGCTTCCCTGAGGTGGTCTCGGGATCTTCTGGCCTGGGTGATCACGGGCACTCTGCTTACCCGAGATGGTCTCCGACCCTGACTTTCTGGGGTGATCCCGGAGGGGGGGGGGGGTCCTGGATCTCTGAAAGGAGAGTCGCCCAGACTCGTCATGTCGTGCCACGCAGCTGCTTCATTCCAACGTGCCCGCCATGGGCTATTCAACCCCATCACAAGTCCCTCCCTTCAAGTCTGATCGAAGGAAGGTTTGCTGACTGATCGAACTAGCGTGGTGATGAAGAAGCTGCGTCTCACTGGTCCCTTGCACCGGTTACGGCTCCCTCGGTCTTTAGGCGAGGTCTTAGGCTGGTGGAATTAGCCCCGGGTCCCGAGGGAAGCTCCCTTTTTGATTTTGTCCCTCCAGAGAAGTGTCTCTGGTTTTCGAGGTACAACCATGATGACTGTCCTTCCTTAATAAAGGTGCATGGCCTTCCTTGACGGCGATCAGGTCCTCTCGCGAATGCCTTACCGCCACGTGCCCTGACCATTCTCTTCGAGACTTTTTACTGACATGCGCCGCTGTATCCGGCTCACGTCACTAGACTGTACTCTGGTGCAGTTCCTGAGCAGCGATTTCTTCCTTTCCACATGCCTCGACTCCATTGCACCCATGCAGGTGGCCTTTTTTGTATAGGGATGGGGCGAGAATGTTCGGACATCACCTAATTTCGTGGCTGGGTGCATCTCGTCTTCGTCTTCTTCTCTAAGGCATCTATTCGACGTAAGTTGCTTGCTTCCTCCTCGCCTTTTCCCTTAGGAACCATGGAAGCGTATCAGGTAGAGTGGTATGAGTCTACCTCTTCGAGAGTGAGGCCGGAGGCTTTGCGGGGGCCATTATGGCCTACGACATCCCGACCGAGATGGCGGTGATGGCCCTAAGGCAGACCAGACGCCGGTGGAGCCCCCTGTAGGATTTTCCACCTTTTTCTTGGGGAAAGTAGAGTCAGGGCTCCCCTTTCCCATTCCTCCCTTCTTCATGAGCGTAGCCTCCTATTCTGATATACCCCTCCATCAAATGGCTCCCAACGCATTTGCTCAGATGGGGGGAGCCGAATATTATCTTCAAGCTCTTTGACGTCTCCCTGACTCCTCGTCTCTTTCATTCCTTTTTTGTTTTGATCGGCTCTCGAGGGGTCATTAGCTTTTCGGTTTAGCTTTTCGGAGCGTCCGGGTCATAGGTTCTTAGGAGGGTTTCCTTCTTCACACAAAGGGTGGAAGGAGAAATTCTTCTTCATCCAAGTGCCTGTGCAATGTAACGCCCGCTTTTTTTTTTTCCTAAAGCGGCGTTACGCTAACATACTTAAGGCATGTAACATCATACTGCAGCGGAATAACTTAAACTTTACATGCCCCTACTACCATTTCTAACATAGTGACATGGACACTAGACATATAGACTTCATACTTAAACATCATGTCATAACAAGCTTAACATCATATCATGAGGTTCATTTCATATCATGCATAACATCATGTCATAAGTTTCTATAAGTCACTAATCGAGCATATACTTAACAAAAGTAAAGTTCTTAGCATAACGGCAAACGTTGATTTCATGGGCCAAGTCACTATCACACACATATAATCTTGCCCTCCTGCTGCTTCCTCATGGTCCCCTTGCATGATCTGCAGTATAAGGAAAAAGACTATAAGCACACAGGCTTAGTAAGACTCTTTCCTACTCACTAAAATCATTCGTCATTCATTCATAATCATATGGAACATAAGCATCGTAAACATTTCTATCATAGCATAAAGCATAAACATAGGCATAAATCTAATTAAACATTCTTATCATGGCATAAAGTATAGACATAGGCCTAAACATAATTAAACATTCTAAGCATGGCATCATACATGGCATGAACATAAGCATAAGATGTAAATCAACCATAGGCATACCTTCTAGCATATCTAGCATAGACATCGTAAACATTCTAAGCATGGCATGAGACACGGCATAGCATAACTTAATAACCTTTCCTAGCATGGCATGAGACATGGCATAAATATAAACATAAGATATAAACCAATCTATATGGCATAAACATGGCATACATTCTACCATATCATAAGAGCATCTTCTTACCATAATCATAACATGGATCATTCATTCTCATACATATCTTTTAACATGGAGCATAAGCATAACACATCATTATCATAACATAATGCATAACGTGTATGAATGCATGGGTGGAATGCATATACATATGGATGCTTAACTTTTAAAATCATACTTTCAAAATGCTTAAACATAATCATCATAACATTTGGGGTCCCCGGCTTGTACCACATACATACATCATAGCGTGCATCCCTAGTAAGTCCGAGGTAGCGAGCCCCGACCTACTAGGGTAAGGACAGCATAGTCGGTAGTCCCCGAATCGAGGCGTTCTCAAGGAGCCCATCCCTGTTGCACAGCTCCGGTAGTGCCAGAACCGTGGACAGCTCCGGTAGTCCAAAACCGGGGCGTTCTTAAGGTGTCCATCCCTTGGACTCATACTTGGGTCCGGTACAAGCCCATTCATAAAGTAAAATACTTTGCATGCTTCATCATTCATAAGACATTCATAGCATACTTATCATGGCATCATTCTTATCATGAACATGATCATAACATATTTATCATGACATCCTTCTTATCATGAACATAGACATAACATACTTGTCGTGACATCATTCTTATCATGAACATAAACGTAACATACTTATCATGGCATCATTCTTATCATGAACATAAACATAAGATACTTATCATGGCATCATTCTTATCATAACATACAAACATAAAGTATGGTGCTTAAGGTTAGGGTTATGGGTAACTTAATTTCCATCACATGCTTGAACCTTTACGTATACCTTATAATGAGCATAAACCATCATTCTTTGGGTCCTAACTCCATCCCAAAACCCTAGATACCTGCCTTGTCCGAAATCCATAAGGCCCATGGGGGTATGGAAAAATTCCATTAAAATCCCCAATCAATTATAAGACACTAATCACATTTTACCATAGAGCCACTGAAGCCCTTACTTGAAATAAATCATAACTTTTTCCTTATTATTCCTTCTTGGCCAAAACTTATAGAGTCTCTAGACCGTGTGGAAATTTACATAATCACCTTCCATCACCCTTATATCATGACAACATATCAAATGTATACTTGAAGTTTAGAACTCACCCTAATCCTTGGGTCCTTGAGGTTGGCCGAAACATATGGGGTCTCTAGGGTACCCCAAAAATTCTCAAAAATTGTATTTAATCTCTAACATCATCAGAGAACATTTAAACAACATTATCAAGGTTTTTATCATAGTTATAGACACATAAATCATGGTGGCCGAAACCCTCAAGCTTAGGGTTCTTGGTTTTGTTTCTTTCATGTTGGCCGAAACCCTAGAGTATCCAGGTACTCCAAAAATTCCCAAAAATTATACTTAACCTCTACACATAATAAGGGAATATTAAATAACATTATAAATATTTTTAACATATTTATAGGCATTTAAATCATGGTGGCCGAAACCCATAAACTTAGGGACCTTGGTTTTTGTCCCTTTCATGTTGGCCGAAACCCTAGAGTGTCCTAGGATACTCCAAAAATTCCCAAAAATTATACTTAACCTCTAAACATCATAAGGGAACATCACATAAAATTATACAGATTTTTGGAATAATTATAGACCTTTAAATCATGGTGGCCGAAACCCTTAAACTTAGGGTCCTTGGTTTTATTTCTTTCATGTTGGCCGAAACCCTAGGGTGTCCTAGGTACTCCAAAAATTACCAAAAATAATACTTAACCTATAAACATCATAAGGGAACATTAAATAACATTATAAAGATTTTTAACATATTTATAGACATTTAAATCATGGTGGCCGAAACCCTTAAACTTAGGGACCTTGGTTTTTGTCCCTTTCATGTTGGCCGAAACCCTAGAGTGTCCTAGGGTACTCCAAAAATTCCCAAAAATTATAATTAACCTCTACACATCATAAGAGGACATTAAATAACATTATAAAGATTTTTAACATATTTATAGACATTTAAATCATGGTGGCCGAAACCCATAAACTTAGGGACCTTGGTTTTTGTCCCTTTCATGTTGTCCGAAACCCTAGAGTGTCCTAGGGTACTCCAAAAATTCCCAAAAATTATACTTAACCTCTAAACATCATAAGGGAACATCAAATAACATTATACAGATTTTTGGCATAATTATAGACCTTTAAATCATGGTGGAAAAAACCCTTAAACTTAGGGTCCTTGGTTTTATTTCTTTCATGTCGGCCGAAACCCTAGAGTGTCCTAGGATACTCCAAAAATTCTCAAAAATTATACTTAACCTCTACACATCATAAGGGAACATTAAATAACATTATAAATATTTTTAACATATTTATAGACATTTAAATCATGGTGGCCGAAACCCATAAACTTAGGGACCTTGGTTTTCTTTCCTTTCAACATCACATCCAAAAACTAACCCATATATCATGCTAAAAATCATGGAAATTATAGATAACTATTATACCACAGGTGAGGGAGTCTTACCTTAGATTCTCTTGATTTTTCGAACCTTGAAAGAGGAGGAAATGGTAAGATCTTTGGACCCTTGCACACCCTTGTCCTTGTATCCTTGAAAAACTCTTATACCTTGGAGATAAGACCCCTTGTGGAGCTTTTCCAAGGGAGAACCTTTCCTTGGGTGTTCGGCTAGGATGAGGGGAGAATGAGTTTTGAAAATGCAAGGAATGAGAAGAAGAAGTAACTCCCAAACCCCCTATTTATCACCCATTAAAGAGGTAAATGAAAAGTCTCTCCATGGCTCTTCATCTTCTTCTACTCCTTAACCACCATCCACTTCATTTCCTCATAAGAATTCCTTGCTAGGTGAGTTGGTTAAAGCATTCATGGTTGTAGAAGAGGTCCAAGGTTCAATCCTTGGCCCATGCACCTTTATTTTTATTTTATTTTTATTTTATTTAAATCCTTTTTTCTTATTTTCAAAAATTCCCCTTTATTTCGAAAATTCTCCTAAAACCACCCATAATTATGCTAATATTCCTAAATAAAATCCTTTTATATTTATATTAATTTTTTACCTAATTAAGACCTATTTTTGGGACCCATTTAAGGCCCATTAATACCTAATGTCTCCATTTACATAGGAAAATTAAGCTAAGACTTACCCATAATCATGCTAATATGTCTAATTAAATCCTACTTATATTTATACTAATCTCTACCTAAAATCCCCCTATAGTTATGGTACTAAAAAGCCCATATAAGACCCATTAGTGCTGAGTTTTCTCAATTTAAATGAGAAAACATGGGTTTTCTAGGCCAAAGTTGGTATTAATACCTCTAGGTCCTTCGTAAAATTATTTAAATATGCTCAATATTTTCATAAAATATTAAGAGAATTTTCTGGGTCGTTACATGCAGCCCTTCAACCCTCTTCGTTGGACAGAGGCTTTACCGAATCCTCCCTCCTAGGGGAGTACTTACAGAGCTTCGCATACCATCGTGCCAGGAATGTGCTTTCTGGCATTGAGTTCAGTGGCCCCGAGCAGCTGCAGAGTGAGAAGCTTATGTACCGGGCGGTCCTCAGCCATAAAGTGACCCGGATTAGTCCAAGTTTAGGTACGCTCGTCCTTTTCATCAACGCCTATTAGTTCTAACAGATCTTTTCTTGTCAAGCTATCGTAGAGGAAGTCATGTTCTCCCGGGCAATGAACAAACTTATTAAATGGGAGGAGGCCAATGCGGAGGCGTTGGCCACTCCTCTTGCTGCTACCGCCACGCCTTTTGTGCAGGCCGAGTCCGTTGAGGTAATCTGTGGTCCGGAGTGACCAAGTGTTTTGATGTTTGGGCAAAGGTTTTAAGTTAGGTTTATCCTTGTTATCTCATATGTGTATGTTGAGTGTGCAGGTTGTACAGGTTACATATATGGACTTGTCTGGACGGCCTCGGTACGGTGAAGGATGGCATGGAGGCAAGCTGGAGGCTTGCGTGTGCATCCGAGGGACTTTGGATAGCAGGGACGATGAGCTGATGGGCGCGAACTTTGAGGCATGCATGAAGGATGGCATGGAGGCAAGCTGGAGGCTTGCGTGCATCCGAGGGACGGGAGCCGAAGATGAAGAGGGCGCGAAGGCAATAGTCGAGGCTGCGGATGAGGAGTCAGTCGAGTCGTGAGGGTATGAGTGCAGTGTGATTGTACTCGGGAAATCCTAGGGTTTGAGTGCGAGTGGAATGTACTCAGGAAGGGTAACCTTAGGTGGGTGAGTAGACCAGTCGACTGGCCTGGGGGCAGTCAACTGATGGAACTCACAGAAGGGTCTCAGCCTGGGACCAGTCGACTGCCCTGGGGCAGTCGACTGGTAGGTGGCTGGTGAGCTGGCAAATTCGAATATTGGGGGTGTCAACGGTCGAATTTGGCTGGCACTAGTCGACTGCCCTAGGGGCAGTCGACTGGTAGCGAGAAATCAGCCCCGAGTCCTATTTAAAGAGGACTTCGTGGTGGCTGAGTTTTTTGACGAGTTTGGTCTTGGTTAAGGGCCAAATAGTAGTCTTTGTGCTCAGAGGTTCTCAATGTATTGTGGTGAGGATTCTCCAGCCACAAGGAGCGACGAGAGCTAGCTGGAGGTTATCCAAGGAGTGATCCACCGACGGATTCTTGGATTAGTCACCCGGCCAGGGTGGATACCAAGTAAAACCTGGTTTGTTAGCATTGTTCTTATTGTTAGTTTTATTTTTGTTTGTATTTCCGCTGCGCAACTAACAACGTAGGTACAAGAACGAACCGGGAAATGCTATTCACCCCCCATCTAGCATACAGAATCGATCCTACAATTGGTATCAGAGTGAAGGACCGCTCTTAATCGGAATAACCGCGAGGGTGCACCCGCTAGAGGAAGAAAAACATGGAAGATCGGTTGGGGGAGGACATCAACATACCACCATCCTATAATCATGAAGAATTTGATCATTTGAAGACAAGGATGGAAAATTGGCTCGGAATGGATTGGGAGTGTAGAATGGCTATTGAGGATCCCTATGAAATTCCGAGAGACAAGCACGGCAAGAGGCTTCAGCCTAGATATTGCGACAAAGAGCAACAAGAATAATTTCGGACAAATAAGAAGGTAATTGATATCTTGTTAAATATTTTGCCTAACGATATTTTGAATGATGTAGGTAAATATGAGAATGCTCATGAATTATGGGATAAGTTGGAAAAGTGTCACAAGAACCCTACACAAATTCAAGAGCCCGAAGAAATCAACTCATTGTTGAAGAAGTGGAAGAAGAAAGTGAGAGGCCATCCACCTCATCTAGAGAAGAGGAGGAGGTCAACACCTCAAGGATTGAGGGGGAGGAGAGACCCTCGCCAACACAAGAACAAGAGGAAGCATCTTCTTCATCCAAGGTTGAAGAGGAAGCCAACCTAGTCTCCACCTTCACCAAAGCCAAGAGAAAGGAGCATATTATATGCTTTGGTTGCAACCAAAAGGGGCATTACAAGGATAAGTGCCCACAAGGTAAAAAGAGGTAAAATCTACACTGATTTCAAATTCCTTTAATTCTAACATGAAGTGTAGGAATGGAGAATTGATAACTAGCATTTTGACGGATAAATTTCGTGCAATTAGTGAGGGAATTTGAGGCTTTGGGTGTATTTATTTATGAAATGATGCATAATTATGAATAGGATGTATTTTCATTGGTTAATTAATTTTCCTACATTTTCACACTCATATTTCATTCTATTGAATTTTTGGACAGCTAGGGCACAACCGAGGCGAAGATGGATCCATAAAGAATGACATCAGACTCAAATTTCATTCTGTTGGAGCCCTGATTTGTCACCAGACCAATCAGGGGGAGCACTGATCGATCACCAGACCAATCAGGGGGAGCTCTGATCGGTCACCAGACCGATCAGGGAAGGTCTGATCGGTCCCCAGACCGATCAGAAGGAGATGGCACAAAAGAACTCAGAATTTTAGCTACTGATCAAATCCTGATCGATCCCCAGACCGATCAGGGAGGTTCCTGATCGGTCACCAGATTGATCAGGGGTCATCCAGTCCGATCAGAGAGCTTCCAGACCGATCAGTAGCTGTCCAGAGGCGATCGGATGCGTTAGTCATCACAACCCTCCAGTTGGATCTGGCAAAGACGATTGATGGAGCTTCATTGCAAGTGATCTCAGCCACTCATCAGAGGAAATCAAGGGTGGAAAGGTGGAGTAGAAAAGGGGATTAGGGCAGCCAAAGAAAGGGATCTCTCTTCTCAGATCACGCACACAGGCAGCTACGTTCCTCTCTACCACACAGCGCCGACCGGAGCACCCACCTTCCACCTCATCTCCTCACCACCTCCGGCCGGTCGCACCTCGTTCTCGATCCCTCTCGGCGAACACAAGGGAACCCTAGATGCGACTACCTCTCCCCCTCAGCCACCTCTTCATAGCAGTTTCCCTTCACAGGTTTTCCTTCACAGCAGCTCTTCATCCGGCAGCACTTCTTCTTCACAGCAAGTAGCACTCAATCCTTCAACCGGTAGCAGTTCATCTGATCCAATAGCTCATCATCTTGGGACAATACCATTGAATTTTTCTTCCTCATGTTGATCTTCTGTCGTGAATGAATTGTAATCGGTTACACGCCCTATGTTTTACATCCAGTTCAACTTTGAATGCTTACCTTTGTTTCATGTTGATTGGTTGTAATTGATTTGGATTTCCCTTGGTTCAGATTTCCTGCATTTGCCTTGAGTTGAATGTTGCTCACAAGGTGTTTGATAGAATGTTTCTTGGACTTTAGTTTGGTACTTCCTTAGTTAGTTGTTTGCATTACTTATTAATGTTGAATCCATTACATTTATGCCCTTCCTTTGAATGCTAGATTTAGATTTGAACTTAATTTGATGCAATTAGGTTAGGTTTCATTTATGTTCTATTTCCTTAATTGCTTCCCTTATGTTGCTTTTCATTTCCTTGTCAAGTGTAGTTAGGTTAGATTAGATTTCTTTACTCGCATTGTATTTCATTAATTAGGATTAGATTTCATACTTGCGTTGCCTTTTCATTTCGTAGTCTTAGTTTTCAAATCCAAACCCCCAGTTTAATATCCCAAAATCCAAAAGCAATAACTTAGAATCCTAAGATTATTAACCTATCATTACATTCCTTGAGAGAGACGACTCGAGTTACTCTATACTACATTATGTTAAAGGAGTTCGATATTTTAATTGTATTTGAAACCGTAACACGACTAAAACGGTTATCAAATTTGGCGTCGTTGCCGGGGAGTGTAGTGGTGTTTGATAATTTTAGGATTTGATTCTATTCTTATTTGCTTTATCCTTTTGTATACGAGTGCTGCCATTTTGTTTGTTTTGTGACAGGGCTGCAGGTTCAAAATGTCTTCAAATGAACAGTTAGATATTAAATTTTTGATGGAGTTAAAAGGTTTGTTTAAGCTGAAGGAGGGCCAACAAAGGACAAACGCTTATACACCTAATTACCAACAGCCGTGTCAACAATTTCAGCAGCAAAACCAATATTTTCAGCAGTCTCACTCAAATTTTCAACAACCAGATTATCAATTTCAGCAAGGGCAGCCTTTTCAAGAATTTCAGCAGCCCTATTCAGATTTTCAGCAAATCCAACATTTTAATCAGCTACCATAGCAATTTCAACCCCACCAGATTCCAGAGCAGCATGGATACTTCCAACCTCTGAATCAGCGACAACAACATTGTCAGTAGAATTTCTCAGATTTTCATCAACAATTTCATTATGATCAGCAAGGCTTTCAACCTGCACATCAAGAATTCCAATTATACAACCAGAATTTTCAAAGCAATAATTTCCAGCAACAAATTTTATTACAGCAAGGGCAACAAAAAAATGATTCCACTCTTCAAGACTTGGAAAGACGCTTTGAACAAATAGTTAGTGGAATGGAGCAAATGTGCGCCCAGAGATCAAGCCAATTACCTTCTCAAGCTACTCCTCAACTGTCAGATAGGTGTAACTCATTTTCTAATTCCTACGATTCTAATTGGGTGGATAATTCATATTTCAGGTATGAGGATACACAAAGTCAATTTACTGAGCCATATCCAGCATATCAGAATCTACATACATTCCAGGATGATCCTATGCCTTCATGGTCACATCCGGTTCAGCAACAAGATCCAGAGTTTCCACTCACTTTGGAGCCCTTTTTCACTCAACTATTTCAACAAAATGAGCGGAATTTTCAAAAATTTAACACTCAATTTCAGCAGCTTAGCGATCAGCTGTGTGCTCAGATTCAGCAACAAATTAAGAGGGATTTTCAATAATGTAACACTCCATTTCAGCAGCATCAAGAAGACTATGGACAGTTTCAGAGTAGGACTGATGTTTCCATTCAGAACATAGAACAACCAATTGGACAGATACCCTCCACCATTAGTCAGATGCAGACTGCAGGGACCAGGATCGATGTTCAGAGAGGATATTCTAGTTCAGATTAGGCAGAGGAGGTATTAGCTACAGAGACAGCTGAGTTGGAAGTTGAATCTGATCCATTTCCAGTTGCAGATGACTCTATAGGTGTAGGGGATTGCACTAAGCCCCAGGGATCACCTATATTGATTAAGAGGCTTTCAGAGGATAGGTTTGAGAGTGTAGGGGATTGCATTGAGCCCTAGGAACCACCCATACCTACTAGGCAGTCATTATCTATAGAGGCAGTGGAGGAGATTGAGAGTAAAGCTTGTGACAGCCTTGAATTTGATTCTGAAGCTCTACATGTAACGCCCGCCTTTTTCCCCCATCTTATGGTGTGGCGAGAAAGCGGCGTTACGCTGAACAAACATGTACACATAAAACATCTTAATGCAGTGGAATAATTTTTTTTCTTCTACATATGCTTTTAACCATGCAACTAATACATGAAACATTTGTACATGCCTAAATTTGTCATTCATGAACCTAGTGTCATTGGACTTAGCATATTAACGACATGCATGGCATCATGATATAACCATTCCATAGCTTATTCATAATCATCATAAGTAGCAAGTAACTTATCCGTAAACATCATAAGTCCTAAGTCATTCCTTAGGCATAACCATTATAAACATAGCATAGAATCTAAGGAGGCATTTCAAACCCAAGACATGCAATATGTGTAAATAAAAGGATCCTTTGCCATGTCACCGCCACACACACACATGCTCTTTCCCCTCCTGCTGCTTCCCTTAGTAACCTCTTGCTTGATCTGCGGTACGAGGAAAATAAGACTATAAGCACACAGGCTTAGTAAGACCCTTTCCTACTCACTAAAACCATACGTCGCTTAAACATAAACATATCCAGCATTTAACATAACATAATTCTGAACATAAAACGTAAGCATAGTCTTGGCGTAAGTCATAAGCATATGAACAACCGACATAGCATGATTCTTAACACGAACCTAAACCTACACATAATTAGCATGACATAATTCTTAACATACATGAGCATGAAACATACTTATCATGGCATAATTCTTAACATACATGAGCATGAAACATACTTATCATGGCATAATTCTTAACATACATGAGCATGAAACGTACTTATCATGGCATAATTCTTAACATACATGAGCATAGTCTTAACATAAGCATGAGCATAAAACATACTTATCATGACATAATTCTTAACATACATGAGCATAGTCTTAACATAAGCATGAGCATAAAACATACTTATCATGGCATAATTCTTAACATACATGAGCAAAGTCTTAACATAAGCATGAGCATAAAACATACTTACCATGGCATAATGCATAACATGAATGGATGCATGAGTCAAATGCATATACATAAGGATGCTTAATTTAAAATCATACTTTTAAATACTTAAACATAATCATAACATCATTGGGGTCCCCGGCTTGTACCTCATACATACATCATATGCGCGCATCCCTAAGTAAATATGAGGTAGCTATTCTCGACCTACTAGGGTAAGGACAGCTACGGTAGTCCCAGAACCGTGGACAACATAGTCGGTAGTCCAGAACTGGGGCGTTCTTAAGGTGCCCATCCCTGTTAGATAACTTCGGTAGTCCCAGAACCATGGACAGCATAGTCGGTAGTCCAGAACCGGGGCGTTCTTAAGGTGCCCATCTCTTGGACCCTTACTTCGGTCCGGTACAAGCTCATTCATAAAAAAATAAAATAACTATGCATGCTTCATCATTCATACTTGACATATCTTAGGACATAACATAATCTTGTTACATGAAGCATGACATAAATATGCTTGGTATTTCATCATTCATACTTATTTCATAACATCATTATGCCTTCATCATTCATACTTATCATTCGTAATTAAGGCATAAACATCATCTTTGTCCATCTTCTTTTATTCATAAGAACATGACATACATACATAATCATGCCTCCAAGCATAAACATTATCTTGGTTCCTAAAGCTTACATAATCATGGTACATAAGATAAACATGAATTTCATACATGGTACATTTCATCTAGCATACATAATCCTAGTATCCATCATTAAACATGCACGGGTAAGCTACATATAAACATGATGCACCCTACTTAGATTCATGACATTCGTCATAAAACATGCATAGACCATCATACACACATGTCTATTATAGGCATTTCACCTCCTACATGCATTATTCTATTTAACATAACATACCCCTACATCAATTACACATGTTCATGGTATATGACCTAAATATTCATGAGTAAAACACAACATAGCACCTAACATACAAAGTCATATTGCATAACACACATAGCTAGGGTTTGGTAACATAAGGACCCTTACATCATGCTTAATCATACATCTATACCATAGTAACCTATAACCATGCATCCTTGAGACCTTAACCCAATCCAAGCCCTAAATTAGGGACTTGGTCGAAACCCAAAAGGACCATGGATCCATGGAGAGATTCACATAGGTCATGATTAACATCCAATACACTACATATTATACCATAGAATCCCTTGGAACCCTTGATTGGATTTAACCCTAAGTCCTAGGCCTAAACCATGTGTTGGCCGAAACCCTAGAAGGGTAACAAGCCCATAGAAAAACTTCATACAAATCACCATTATTACCCATAATATATCATAGGAAACATACTAATCATGCTTGAAGGGTTGGAGTTTATGTTGGTGCAGGAAGCACCATATCGAACCTTGTTTTGATATTGGCAAAGGATTCAAAGTTAAGTTTATTTGTGATCTAATAAAGTTGCTTGAGTGTGTAGAAAGAAGTCCTAGCGAAGGGCTGCTAGGCACCTGGCGAAGGACTGCCAGGAAACAAAGTCCTAGCGAAGGGCTGCTAGGCACCTGGCGAAGGACTGCCAGGAAACAAAGTCCTAGCGAAGGGCTGCTAGGCACCTGGCGAAGGAATGCCAGGATATAATGCCCTAGCAAAGGACTGCTAGGCACCTGGCGAAGGAATGCCAGGGTACAAAGACCTAGCGAAGGATTGCTAGGCACCAGGTGAAGGGCAGGTTGGTAATAAAGTCCTAGCAAAGGACAGCTAGGCACTAGCGAAGGAATGCCAGGGTAAAAAGTCCTAGCGAAGAACTGCTAGGCACTAGCGAAGGAATGCCAGGGTACTGAAGCCCTAACGAAGGACTGCTAGGCGCCAGGAGAAGGATAGCTTGGGACTGAAGACTTGGCGGAGGAATGCTAGGCACCGGGCGAAGGACAGCTTGGTATCCAAGACCTGGCGAAGGATCGCTAGGCAAAAGTCCAACCGGAGGAGCCGGTTGGCATCAGGTACATTCTCCCGAGAGGAGTAGGTGAGGACGCATTCCCCGTCGAGGGAATAGTAGGCGTCGGTTCGACCTAGGGCTCCATTTTGGAGGCCCAAAGTCAGAACCAAGACAGCTAAGGCTGTATAAACTAACATCTTATTGCTTTATGGTGTTTTGGACTAACCCTGGATGCAGGACCGAAGGAACGAGTGTCTGCAGCTTTGAGAGCCTCAAAGGAGTGAGGCAGCAGCTGACCAGGGCGCCCGGAGTGTCCCGGGCGCCCCAAGGTGAACACAAAACACATGAAGCAAAGGAACTGCTTCTGCAGCTCATGGGCGGGGCGCCCCCGTGCTCCCGGGCGCCCCCGCTGCTCCCGGGCGCCCCCAGCGTCCCGGGCCCCCCCTGTGTAAGCCATCGAAGCAGAGGCCAGCGAAGCCAAGAGATAAGCTCTGACCCGGTCAACTCGGGCGCCCCCAGCATCCCGGGCGCCCCGGTCAAGATCTGATCCCAGGTTTGAAGGGATCAGAAGCTGACCGAGTGAAAGTCGGATCGGCCGACACGTGGGGGGGGCACCCCCGATGTTCCAGGCGCCCCCAGGTGCATAAAAGGGCCGTTGACCCCAAGGCTTCGAACAACACTTCATTCAATGCAATCACGCTCTTCTGCTCCCGCGCTTTACTCCAGAAACCTCCTGACTCGAGATACAAGTGCCGACGACGTCCCTCTGCTCCGAGAAACATTCCACACCGAACGTCGGTAACGAAGAGCGATCTTTTATTTTTGTGTTTACTATACTGCAATTGTAACATCTATTTGTAAACCGTTTTGCACACGTATAGAATTGCCCGCAGAAAACGGTCAACGACCATGGGCCTTGGAGTAGGAGTCGACCTAGGCTCCGAACCAATTAAAACTACCTGTGTTCGCGATTGTTTTTATTCCGCTGCGTAATTTCTCTAATTCTAAAATTCGAACGTTTTCCGATATTCACCCCCCTCTATCGTTTCTCTCGATCCAACAAGTGGTATCAGAGCGGGGTAGTTCAAACTTGGTGCAACCACCAGTTTGAAAGTTTTTCGAATTTACAAAATTTTTAATCTTATTTCTTTTCTTTCTAGTTAATCAACACCACTCGATCTTTTTCGCCTTTTATTTTAAAATAAAAAATATCTGTAGGTGGTAGTTCAATTTTGAATTCTCATTTTTTCACCATAAGTTAGAATTGTTAAAATAATCAATTTTTAAATATTTGTCATAAATTTTTTTTATTATTATTTTAATATTATTTTTTCTCAAAAATCATGCTACCTTAATCTGAGCAAATTTTCTCTCAAACATTAAAGTCTTACTTTTTATCATTAATCAAAATTGATAAAGTAACATTTTCAAAAATTTGACATAATTTTTTATTATTATTATTTTGCCTCGAAATTCATGCAATATTTTTTAAGGCTATTTTTTCCTTCTCCCGCACTACTAATCCAAGACCAAGTCGTGGTACATTCTGTTATTTCTTTTCTGTACGAGGTTAAACTAAATGGCCAACCAAGAGTGGAATAGTGTCCGTCCACCGCAATTCTACGGCGAGAACTTCAATCATTGGAGAAGTCAAATGGAGTTCCATCTGAAGGCCCATATGGACATATGGATTATCATTCAAACAGGGTTCTTCCTCCCTACAGAAGATGGATTATCAATTACGTGGGACCAACTAGATGAACCAACTCTGAGGAAGATAGAGACAGATGCAAGGGCTACTGTGCCAAGGAGATGTCAACTGTGCCAAGGAGATGTGGGAAAACTGTGCCAAGGAGATGTGGGAAAAACTAATCAATCTACACGAAGAGAGCTCCGATATTGAGATCTTAGAAGATTTTGCATTTTTGGCTCAAGCACAAGTAGCTGAGACAGACTCGGCCCT
Source organism: Boesenbergia rotunda (assembly GCA_024364735.1). NCBI lineage: Eukaryota > Viridiplantae > Streptophyta > Magnoliopsida > Zingiberales > Zingiberaceae > Boesenbergia > Boesenbergia rotunda. Next base: position 768,200 of record JAGFNQ010001141.1, on the reverse strand, counting down.
CGACATCGAAATCGAACCAGAATCAGACGACGAGCTTTCTGGGACAAAATCGGTAAGTAATTTTGAATTAGTTTCTGAATTAAGGTTAAATAATCAAGCTGATTCTGTAATGGTCGAGGAAGGTATAATTTTCATTGCAGGGAAAACTCCAAGAGAACTGCAAAAGAGGCCTCAACCAGTACTTGAGTCCGACTCAGACTCAGAATCTGACAACGAAGGAAAGGATCCTAGGAAACTGGTCTGGTCGGCTCGCGACCACTACAAAATGTCAAAGAAACAATCAAGCAAAAGAAAGATTGCTAGAATCAAGGGGGAGATTCCCCATCGGGAATCAAAAGGTAAATTTACAGTATTTGAAAATCCAATATTTACCTTGAATAATGTGATTGACTCATATAAACTAGTTAAGGCAAATTTTAGGAAATTGAAACAAGAAAGTGAAACCCTGAAACATAAGGTCAATATGTTAGAAAATCCAGAAATTTCTCCTCACTATGATCTTACCTAGAGTTCTTTTGCTATTCATAGGACTAGAAATAGGACCTGATTAATTGAAACTTGAACAACCTAGTATTAGGACAAGGTTTGATGATAGTACGTTAGGGAAGCCTGACTAAGGAATCAAGTAGGCTAAGGAGTACCTTATTTGGTCTTTTTAGTCCGGTGGAACTAGCCGAAGCTACCTCTCCGAATCCTAAGCTAGTTAGACTAGAGTGTCTCAAACAATGATTTGGAAATGATCTTTCTTTAAAAGGCTTTGTCTAGGATAGGGTTGTTGATCCAATAAGGCTACGGCCAAAGAAGGCCTCTGTGCCTCGCCAAGACCTGGAAGTCAATTATCGAAACTCACTTTTAAATTATTATTTGTTAAACTCGAATCTAACACAAGCTTCAATTAAATCTTAAGAATTAAATTCAATTAAATCTTAATTAAGTTAATTAAATTCAATTAATTCTTAATTAAATCAATTAAATTCAATTAAATCTTAATTAAGTCAATTAAATTCAATTAAATCTTACTTTAATCAATTAAATTCAATTAATTCTTAATTAAGTCAATTAAATTCAATTAATTCTTAATTAAATTAATTAAATTCAATTAAATCTTAATTTAATCAATTAAATTCAATTAAATCTTAATTAAATCAATTAAATTCAATTAAATCTTAATTAAATCAATTAAATTCAATTAACTCTTAATTATTCTCAATTAATTTTTCTCAAATTAAACTTAATTATTCTCATTTAATTCTCAAAATTCAACTTAATTATTGTCAATGATTTATTTTCAAAATTAAAATATTTGTCTCACACAACCCATAAGGTTAACATGCTTGGTCACGTAGAACTGGGTGAGACATCTAGGACCTAAAAGCATAAATCACTATCCTTTCAAATAAAAAATCTTTTCAAAAGTTATTTAAAATTATCTCTATTTTTCAAATTAATTCAGTTCACTGTACCCTACTTTTTCATCTCTATTTTTTTTTTTCAAAATATTGAATTTCATGCTGAATATCACAATAGACTCATTTTAAATAGAATCTAGGGCTTGTTTGATTTAGTTATTAATTGGTCAAACATAGTCAACTAAGTCAAACTTGGTCAACACTGAAATCCCTTAAGGAACTTAGATAAAAGTCAGACTGTGTCGGATACAGGGGGAGTTCTTCTTAATCTTTTTCAAAAAATTCAGATTTTTCAAAAACCTTATGCTCTAAAACTTATTATCATCTCAAAATAAGGTTTTCAAAAATTGATTCAAAAAACCCTCGTATATTACTATCTCTTTGGAAAATTATCATCATGATTTTCGGAAACTGTGTTATCATTCCAAGTTGTGTTTTCAAAAATTTATCTCCTTGAAAGTTATCATACACAGAAGGTTAGTCAAAATTATTCTTTTGATTTTAATAAACCCTAAAGACACAGAGGAATGTCCACTTCATGATCTACAAGGACTCATAGGATGTGTCAAATTTAGGGGGAATTTAAGTCAAAAGATAAATTTCTAAAATATTTTGTCTTGGTAATTATTTGTTTTGAAATTATTAAATAATTCTTATAATTTAAATCAAACCTTAAAACTCAGAGGAAGATCGCTTGTAGTCAACAAGCTTCCTAGGACTGGGTCAAGTTTAGAGGGAAATCAAATTAAAAGAATTATTGAATATTTTCTAAATTATATGTTTTCATGCATTGCACGTTTATAATCCTTTTGAAAACTTAAATAATCTTTCTTTCAAAATACTATTATTTTATTTTTTTCAAAAGTCTAGTGGCTTATGAAATTATTTTAGAAATAATATTTACTTGAGTTTGAAAATTTTCCAAGACACTTAGGAAAATGTCCTTGTAGTTAACAAGATTTTCTAGGATTGTGTCAAACTGGAAAAGAAACCTAGTCAAGTAAAATGTTTTCAAAATGCATAATACTCTTCAAAAACTACTTATATTTTTCAAAGTCTAATAGTTTTCAAAAATAGTACTTAGACTTTCCAAAAAGGCTCAATCTATTTTTTTTAAGTACTTGCATATTTTCAAAAATGCATATTTTTCAAATAATAGTTATATTTTCGAAAATGCATATTTTTTTAAAAGTACTTCGATATAATGTTTTCTAATGTACTAATACTTTTCAAGGCAATAGTGTTCTAAGCACGTGAATTTTCACAAAGACTTGCCTACAAATATATTTTTTGTTTTGTTGGTGCAATTTAATCATTTGCTATGCTTTCAAGAATAATACTAAGTATTTCTATGTTTTCAAAACTCATAGGCTCTGATACACAAACTTTTTCCTTAACACTTATTTCAAAATATATTAAAGGGGGAGAACAAGAAAGAGAGAAAGGAATGTTTTTTTTGGATAAACTTTCATCTCTGTTTCAAAAAGCAAAAATTTCTAAATATTTCAAAGTGATTTTAAATGCTAAGTGTTAGTAAAATTTCAATCTACTGTCAAGTATTTCTAGTGCTTCAAAACTTTCTAAGTATATCTAAATATTTCCTTTCTAAGTGTATCTAAATGTTTCTAAATATATGTTTTTTTTCAAAAGTAAAATTTTCCTTAGTAAACAAAATTTGTCTGAGCAAAACCCTTTGAATTCTTTTTGGCAAATGTTTCTAAGTAGAGTTTCTTTTGGTCAAAAACTTGTCTAGAAATTCCATAAAGATGTTGTTTTTTTTAAATGCCTAAATTGTGTCCAAGAAAATTCTTCTAAGTTTTTCATTCTTTTTGCAAAGCCCTGAAAATAAAAAGTTTTTTTTCAAAATTTAGGCTTGCAAAGCTTTTCAAAATGGAAAATTTTCTAAGTATAAAAAGTTTTGTCAAAACTTAGAAGTTTTACAAAAACTAAAAACTCTCTATCCGAAACCTTGTTCGCCCATGTATTGTTTTTGATATATGTCAAAGGGGGAGGAAAGGTCAAAGTTAAGTATTTGACAAATATTCAGGGTTTTAGGGGGAGTATGAGATATAAACATTTTTTTTCAAATCTATTCTGTTCTTAATTGCTGTGTTTTATTGGTCTTAACCTTCTTGCTTAAATTGTTATAATTTTCACTTAACTTTGAATTGTGTTGCCATAAATCAAAAAGAGGGAGATTGTTGGTGCAGGAAGCACCAAATCGAACCTTGTTTTGATATTGGCAAAGGATTCAAAGTTAAGTTTATTTGTGATCTAATAAAGTTGCTTGAGTGTGCAGAAAGAAGTCCTAGCGAAGGGCTGCTAGGCACCTGGCGAAGGACTGCCAGGAAACAAAGTCCTAGCGAAGGAAAGCTAGGCACCTGGCAAAGGAATGCCAGGATACAAAGCCCTAGCGAAGGACTGCTAGGCACCTGGCGAAGGAATGCCAGGATATAAAGCCCTAGCAAAGGACTGCTTGGCACCTGGCGAACGAATGCTAGGGTACAAAGACCTAGCGAAGGACTGCTAGGCACCAGGCGAAGGGCAGGTTGGTACTAAAGTCCTAGCAAAGGATAGCTAGGCACTAGTGAAGGAATGGCAGGGTAAAAAGTCCTAGCGAAGGACTGCTAGGCACTGGCGAAGGAATGCCAGGGTACTAAAGCCCTAGCGAAGGACTGCTAGGCGCCAGGCGAAGGATAGCTTGGGACTGAAGAGCTGGCGAAGAAATGCTAGGCACCGGGCGAAGGAAAGCTTGGTATCCAAGACCTGGCGAAGGACCGCTAGGCAAAAGTCCAACCGGAGGAGCTGGTTGGCATCAGGTACATTCTCCCGAGAGGAGTAGGTAAGGACGCGTACCCCGTCGAGGGAACAGTAAGCATCGGTTCGACCTAGGGCTCCATTTTGGAGGCCCAAAGTCAGAACCAAGACAGCTAAGGCTGTATAAACTAACATCTTATTGCTTTATGGTGTTTTGGACTAACCCTGGATGCAGAACCGAAGGAACGAGTGTCTGCAGCTCAGAGAGCCTCAAAGGAGTGAGGCAGCAGCTGACCAGGGCACCCGGAGTGTCTCGGGCGCCCCCATGGTGAACACAAAACACATGAAGCAAAGGAACTGCTTCTGCAGCTCATGGGCGGGGCCCCCCCGTGCTCCCGGGCACCCCCACTGCTTCCGGGTGCCCCCAGCGTCCCGGGCGCCCCCTGTACAAGCCATCGAAGCAGAAGCCAGCGATGCCAAGAGATAAGCTCTAACCTGGTCAACCCGGGCGCCCCTAGTGTCCCGGGCACCCCGGTCAAGATCTGATCCCGAGTTTGAAGGGATCAGAAGCTGACCGAGTGAAAGTCGGATCGGCCGACACGTGGGGGGGGCGCCCCTGACGTTCCGGGCGCCCCCAGGTGCTATAAAAGGGCCCTCGACCCCAAGGCTTCGAACAACACTTCATTCAACGCAATCACGCTCTTCTGCTCCCGCGCTCTGCTCCAGAAACCTCCCGACTCGAGATACAAGCGCCGACGACGTCCCTCTGCTTCGAGCAACATTCCACACCAGACGTCGGTAACGAAGAGCGATCATTTATTTTTGTGTTTACTATACTGCAATTGTAACATCTATTTGTAAACAGTTTTGCGCACTTATAGAATTGCCCATAGAAAACGGTCAACGACCGTGGGCCTTGGAGTGGAAGTCGTCCTAGGCTCCGAACCAAGTAAAACTACCTGTGTTCGTGATTGTTTTTATTCCGCTGCGTAATTTCTCTAATTCTAAAATCCGAACGTTTTTCGATATTCACCCCCCCCCCCCTCTATCGTTTCTCTCGATCCAATAGTTTACACCTAGTCATGGTACCTTGATGTGGCCGAAAACCCTAAGGGAGTTTTAGGGTGCTACAAAAACTTCCAAATCATACTTTCATCCTTAACTTATCATGAGTAAACATTAGAAAACATAATAGGGGTTTTCAATATGATTGTAGCCTCAAAAACTTACTTGGCCGAAACCCTCACAAGCCCTAACTTTAGATTTCTCAACATAATATGCTGACAAGAACTTAGATCATGATAAACAACTTGAAAGCTATCATACCACAGGTGAGGGGGTCTTACCTTCCTTGATCTTGCTTATAAGACCTTGAATAGAAAGTAAAAAGAACCTCCTTGACCCTAAACTTCTCCTTAACCCTTGTAGCCTTGTAGAGGGCCTTGGATCTTCAAGATGGAGCCTTTTTGTGAAGTCTTTCCAAGGGAAAGAAACCCTTGTGGGTTTCGGCTAGGAGGAGGAAGGAGAAGGAAGAAGGGAAGAGGAAAAGCCTTTTGGTGGAAGAGAAAACAACTTAAGTCTTCTCCTCTCTTTTATACCACATGAAGAGGGCAAGTGAAGAGTCATGGTGTCTCTTCCCTTGATGTCTCTTCATTTTCCTTAAGCCTTAACCAAAATCCTCTTCATTCCCTACTAGTACTCCCTTGCTAGGTGAATTGGTTAGAACATGCATGATGGTATACTAGGTCCAAGGTTCAATCCTTGGTGCATGCACTTTATTTTTATTTTATTTTATTATCATTTTCAAAAATTCCCTTAAGACCCACCCATAATCATGCTAATATTCTTAATTAAAACCCATTTATATTTATATTACATTTTTACCTAAAATCCACTAATAACCATGGTCTTAGAAAAGCCCATTAGTACTTAGCTTCCCAATTTAAATGAGAAAATTATGGAAAACTAGGCTAGAGTTCGTACTAGTATCTCTAGGTTCCTCAAAAACTATTTAGACATGATCAATATTTTAAGAAAAATATTGATGAAATTTTTCGGGACGTTACAATCTCCCATTCCTCGTGAAAGTTCGTCCTCGAACTTAGAATAACTCCGGGTACTTGCGTCTCATCTCGTCCTCGCGTTCCCAGGTTGCTTCCTCGAACCGTTGACTTTGCCATAGGACCTTGACTAAGGGTACTTTCTTGTTCCTTAGCTTATTGACTTCCCGATCCAAGATCTGGATAGGTCGGCTTTCATAACTTAGGTCCTCCTGAACTTGTACTGTCTGTGGCTCAATCACTTGATCCATATTTGGAACACACTTCTTAAGCATTGACACATGGAACACATTATGAATAGCCGACATCTCTTGAGGCAGCTCTAGCTCATATGCTACCTTGCCGACTCTTCCCAGTACCAGATACAGTCCCACATAACGCGGACTCAGTTTCCCTTTCTTTCCGAATCTCATTACCCCTTTCATAGGAGCCACTTTGAGGAATACCAAATCCTAAATATTGAATTCCAGTGGCCTACGCCGAACATCTGCATAACTCTTCTGCCGACTCTGAGCAGCTTCTATCCGTCGTCGAATGTTCTGTATAGCTCGGGTGGTGTCGTCGATGAGATCCGTCGTGAGCCCCATCGCCTTCTTTTCACCGCCTTCATACCAACAGATAGGAGACCTACATCTTCTCCCGTACAAAGCTTCATAAGGTGCCATGCCGATAGTAGCTTGGTAGCTATTATTGTAGGCGAATTCCGTTAAACATAAATATCGACACCAACTCCCTTTGAAATCTAGGGCACATGCCCGTAACATGTCTTCCAGTACCTGATTCACTTGTTCCGTTTGCCCGTCGGTCTGAGGATGAAAAGCTGTACTGAATCGTAATTTAGTGCCGAGAGACTTCTGGACGCACTCCCAAAAATGTGAAGTAAAATGGTCATCCCTATCTGAGATGATGGTCTTGGGAACTCCATGAAGTCTGATTATCTCTTTAGCATATAATTGAGCTAGTTGCTCAATCGAATAAGTCATCTTGATTGCTAAGGAATGAGCAGACTTCGTCAACCTGTCCACAATTACCCATACCGCATCATATCCATTTGCAGTCTTGGGAAGTCCTGAGATAAAATCCATAGAGACATCATCCCATTTCCATTCCGGAATCGGATGTGGCTGCATAACTCCTCCGGGTCACTGGTGTTCTGCTTTCACTCGTTGACAAGTCAGGCAGGTACAACATGCTGAGCCACATCTCTCTTCATGTCGGACCACCAGAATCTCTCCTTCAAGTCTTGATACATTTTGGTGGATCCCGAATGCATCGAATAAGGGGTTTCGTGAGCTTCTACTAGTATCACTCTCCGTAGCTCTGGATCATTAGGAATACATAAACGATCCCTAAGATAGAGTACTCCCCCGTTGACGATATCAAAACCATCGCCCTTTCCTTCTAGGATCTCCTGCTAGATTCTCTGAAAGCTCGGATCACCTTTTTGTTTGTCCAATATGCCCTCGAACAGCGTCGGCGATATTGTCATGGTAGAAAGCCCTCCGGAGATGACCTCGACCCCAAACTTCATAATTTCCCTTTCGAGTGGTCAGGGTAATCTAGATATGGACATCAAAGTGGCACTTGACTTCCGGTTGAGTGCATCGGCCACTTTGTTTGCCTTCCCTGGATGGTAGAAGATCTCGCAGTCATAGTCCTTCACCAACTCAAGCCATCGACGTTGTCTCATATTTAAGTCTTTCTGAGTGAAGAAGTATCGCAGACTCTGGTGGTCTGTATAAATCCTACACTGCGCTCCATATAGATAATGCCTCTATATCTTAAGAGCAAAGACTACCACGGTCAGTTTTAGATCGTGAGTGGGGTAGTTCTGTTCATGTTCCTTGAGTTGCCTAGAGGCGTAGGCAATGGCTTTACCATTCTGCATAAGTACAGCTCCAAGTCCCAGTCTGGAGGCGTCGCTATACATGTCGAAGCCCTGGTTACTTTCTGGAAGGGTATGAATTGGAGCACTTGTAAGTCTCCTTTTCATCTATCCAGATACCTTTTCTCATTTACCAGTCATGCTTCCTCCACTTTAATCACAAAATCACATTCTTATGATCTCCGTATCTTACTTCTCCATAACCTCACCTTTAAGCAACGAGTATCTAATATATTCTTTACCAAATTTCATAAAGCTAATACTATTCTTTACAAACCTCTCTCTTTCCAAAATCTATACCTTATTCGATCGTTTCACCTAGTAAGTTTGCTTGACCTAAAGTTCTTACTACATTCTTGCCTTTGATAACATTAACATCTAGTTGCTTCATACAAAGTTATATCTAAGGACCTATTCGCTAATCTCTATCACTCACATATAAAAGACAAGTAAGGCTAATATAAGTTATTGTTATTCCTACCCACCTATCAAATTCTAAAGTATTCAATTTCATAAAAATAAGATAAAGTATCGTTCATATTTGCATATCCTAAGAGTACGTATCATTCATACTTGCATATTCTAGAATCATAAGGTATCATCCATACTTGCATATTCTAGCATATTCTAGAACATAAAAGAAAATAAAGTATGCATAGAAGTACTTACTTGGAAGCGGCAGGAAGAAGGCTTGATGTGTGTGTAGTGAGATGGCAACTGCTCTAATACCAACCTGTAACGCCCGCCTTTTTCCCCCATCTTATGGTGTGGCGAGAAAGCGGCGTTACGCTGAACATACATGTACATATAAAACATCTTAATGCAGCGGAATAATTTTTTTTCTTCTACATATGTTTTTAACGATGCAAATAATACATGAAACATCTGTACATGCCTAAATTTGTCATTCATGAACCTAGTGTCATTGGACTTAGCATATTAACGACATGCATGGCATCATGATATAACCATTCCATAGCTTATTCATAATCATCATAAGTAGCAAGTAACTTATCCGTAAACATCATAAGTCTTAAGTCATTACTTAGGCATAACCATTATAAACATAGCATAGAATCTAAGGAGACATTTTAAACCCAAGACATACAATATGTGTAAATAAAAGGATCCTTTGCCATGTCACCGCCACACACACACATGCTCTTGCCCCTCTTGCTGCTTCCCTTAGTAACCTCTTGCTTGATCTACGGTACGAGGAAAATAAGACTATAAGCACACAGACTTAGTAAGACCCTTTCCTACTCACTAAAATCATACATCGCTTAAACATAAACATATCCAGCATTTAACATAACATAATTCTGAACATAAAACGTAAGCATAGTCTTGGCGTAAGTCATAAGCATATGAACAACCGACATAGCATGATTCTTAACACGAACCTAAACATACACATAATTAGCATGGCATAATTCTTAACATACATGAGCATGAAACATACTTATCATGGCATAATTTTTAACATACATGAGCATGAAACATACTTATCATGACATAATTCTTAACATACATGAGTATGAAACGTACTTATCATGGCATAATTTTTAACATACATGAGCATAGTCTTAACATAAGCATGAGCATAAAACATACTTATCATGGCATAATTCTTAACATACATGAGCATAGTCTTAACATAAGCATGAGTATAAACCATACTTATCATGGCATAATTCTTAACATACATGAGCATAGTCTTAACATAAGCATGAGCATAAAACATACTTACCATGGCATAATGCATAACATGAATGGATGCATGAGTCAAATGCATATACATAAGGATGCTTAATTTAAAATCATACTTTTAAATACTTAAACATAATCATAACATCATTGGGGTCCCCGGCTTGTACCTCATACATACATCATATGCACACATCCCTAAGTAAATACGAGGTAGCTAGTCTCGACCTACTAGGGTAAAGACAGCTACGGTAGTCCCAGAACCATGGACAGCATAGTCGGTAGTCCAGAACCGGGGCGTTCTTATGGTGCCCATCCCTTTTGGACAGCTTCGGTAGTCCCAGAATCGTGGACAACATAGTCGATAGTCCAGAACCGGGGCGTTCTTAAGGTGCCCATCCCTTGGACCCTTACTTCGGTCCGGTACAAGCCCATTCATAAAAAAAAAAATAACTATGCATGCTTCATCATTCATACTTGACATATCTTAGGACATAACATAATCTTGTTACATGAAGCATGACATAAACATGCTTGGCATTTCATCATTCATACTTATTTCATAACATCATTATGCCTTCATCATTCATACTTATCATTCGTAATTAAGGCATAAACATCATCTTTATCCATCTTCTTTTATTCATAAGAACATGACATACATACATAATCATGCCTCCAGGCATAAACATTATCTTGGTTCCTAAAGCTTACATAATCATGGTACATAAGATAAGCATGCATTTCATACATGGTACATTTCATCTAGCATACATAATCCTAGTATCCATCATTAATCATCCACGGGTAAGCTACATATAAACATGATGCACCCTACTTAGATTCATGATATTCATCATAAAACATGCATAGACCATCATACACACATGTCTATTATAGGCATTTCACCTCCTACATGCATTATTCTATTTAACATAACATACCCCTACATCAATTACACATGTTCATGGTATATGACCTAAATATTCATGAGTTAAACATAACATAACACCTAACATTCAAAGTCATATTCCATAACACACAAAGCTAGGGTTTGGTAACATAAGGACCCTTACATCATGCTTAATCATACATTTATACCATAGTAACCTATAACCATGCATCCTTGAGACCTTAACCCAATCCAAGCCTTAAATTAGGGACTTGGCCGAAACCCTAAAGGACCATGGGTCCATGGAGAGATTCACATGGGTCATGATTAACATCCAATACACTACATATTATACCATAGAACCCCTTGGAACCCTTGGTTGGATTTAACCCTAAGTCCTAGGCCTAAACCATGTGTTGGCTGAAACCCTAGAAGGGTAACAAGCCCATAGGAAAACTTCATACAAATCAACATTATTACCCATAATATATCATAGGAAACATACTAATCATGCTTGAAGGGTTGGAGTTTACACCTAGTCATGGTACCTTGATATGGCCGAAAACCCTAAGGGGGTTTTAGGGTGCTACAAAAACTTCCAAATCATACTTTCATGCTTAACATATCATGAGTTAACATTAGAAAACATAATAGGGGTTTTCAATATGATTTTAGCCTCAAAAACTTACTTGGCCGAAACCCTCACAAGCCCTAACTTTAGATTTCTCAACATAATATGCCAACAAGAACTTAGATCATGATAAATAACTTGAAAGCTATCATACCACAGGTGAGGGGGTCTTACCTTCCTTGATCATGCTTATAAGACCTTGAATAGAAAGTAAAAAGAACCTCCTTGACCCTAAACTTCTCCTTAACCCTTGTAGCCTTGTAGAGGGCCTTAGATCTTCAAGATGGAGCCTTTTTGTGAAGTATTTCCAAGGGAAAGAAACCCTTGTGGGTTTCGGCTAGGAGGAGGAAGGAGAAGGAAGAAGGGAAGAGGAAAAGCCTTTTGGTGGAAGAGAAAACAACTTAAGTCTTCTCCTCTCTTTTATACCACATGAAGAGGGAAAGTGAAGAGTCATGGTGTCTCTTCCCTTGATGACTCTTCATTTTCCCTAAGCCTTAACCAAGATCCTCTTCATTCCCTACTAGCACTCCCTTGCTAGGTGAATTGGTTAGAACATGCATGATGGTATACTAGGTCCAAGGTTCAATCCTTGGTGCATGCACTTTATTTTTATTTTATTTTATTATCATTTTCGAAAATTCCCTTAAGACCCACCCATAATCATGCTAATATTCCTAATTAAAACCCATTTATATTTATATTACATTTTTACCTAAAATCCACTAATAATCATGGTCTTAGAAAAGCCCATTAGTACTTAGCTTCCCAATTTAAATGAGAAAAATTATGGAAAACTAGGCTAGAGTTCGTACTAGTATCTTTAGGTTCCTCAAAAACTATTTAGATATGATCAATATTTTAAGGAAAATATTGATGAAATTTTCCAGGTCGTTACACTACAGGACCTTTCTAGTTTTTTATTTTGTGATCCTTCTAGTCTTTTATTTTGTGATGCCATAGTTGATGTAGGTCCTAATTGTTCTAATATGGTTGTGGCAGATATGATTGATGAAGCATGCACTGGAGAGGAATCTGTAGGTGTAGGGGATTGCATAGAGCCCCAGGGACCACCACCATTGATCGATATATTAGAAGACTCAGAGGATAAGTCTGAAAGTGTAGGGACTTGCATGGTGGAAGCAAGAACCCAAGAATCACCTGTTTCAGTTGGATGTCCACCAGAACCTGAACTTGAAGTGGAGTATGTACTTTACCAGGAGGAGACCACAGGTACATCTACTCTTGTAGAACCTCCAGGTATTCTTCAACACGATCAGGTAAGTACTCCTCCTATTTCTTTTGAAAAATTCATTGAGGTACCAATTATTGGTTGTGATACATCTGTTGATTCATCTTGTATTGAGCCTGATTGTGAAAAATTCATGGATGTACCTAGTGTTGACTTTGTTGACTGTGGTGAAATTTTTCATACATTTATTGGCTGTGATGCATGTCTTGATACATCCTGTATAGAAATTAATTGTGAAAAATTCAAAGAGGTACCCAAAGTTGATTTTATTGGTTGTGATTCATTTTTGGATACATTTTATGTAGAGGTTGTTTGTATTTCATGTCTTCCTTACCCTGCATGTGTGCGGGAAGTATTTTCTATTCATGATTTTGCAAGGTCTCGTAGGATTCTGGAGTGGGTGCTCCATCTAAACAGCCTACAACCTCCCGGAGGGACTTCTAAGAAGCATGCAGTGGGAGGGGTCGAGTTCATTTTGACTTTTAATCATTTACCCCAAGAATGGATTCTGAACCTTAATCGTCTCCGACCACCGGAAGATGCTTGTGCAAAATTAATAAGGGAGAAATCTGCGCACTACGAGGTTGATCATAGGAGGATAGTTCTCCCAAGATGGATGTTACGTGCTCTCTATCCTACATAAAGGGGAGTTTGTTCCTTTTCTTTCTTTTTCTTATTTTTCTTTATGTTTATACTTGCATGTTTGTTTGCTTTCATACTTTGCATTCATACGTTGCTTCCTCATTCTGCATTTTGTTTGGTCTTAAATAAACCTTGTTTGATTTCGAGTTGTATCTCCCTACATGTTCGTTTATTATGCTTTGAGAATCATAAAAGATGGTTAAGTCTGACTATTGAGTTTTGGTTTCCTTGGTATGCTTGGGGACATTAATTGCATTTAGTCATTTGTTTTGGTGATAGACTCTATCTTGTTAGATTAAGCATGACATTTTATTGTTCACCTAGTGAGGATATTGCCATGCTTATCCTTAATCCTCTTATGTGTGATAGCATCTGTGATACTTGACACTATAGAACTTGCTTTGATTCTTTTTGAAATTACATTAGCATAAGCTTACATGAATATGATAGAGGCAACCTTTCTTGTTGATCTTTTAGTTTTCCCTCTACTTTGCTATTGTCACTAGTGAGCATTTCACCTATTGCTTTCATGTTTCATTGCCTTTTCTTTGTCAGATCTTTTCATTTTTATTGTATTCTGACTGTCATATCTTTATTAGCTTATTCTTTCCTTGAGCATGAGAGCATGGGGTGATTGCATGATGAGTTACATTTTTATTTGTCTATTATTAACTTTTATTATTGTGAGTTTTAGATGTTATCATGATTTGTAATTGTCTAAGGCAAGTTTTAAGTGTGGGGGAATGATAAGTGTGTATGGACGAATGCTTGTTGAAAAAAAATCTCTCTGTGAAAAAACAAATGAGAAATGAGAAAAAAAATGTGAAAGAAAAAAAGAAGTGAAAAAAAAGAGAAAAGAAAAGAATGAAAAAATAAATAAATAAAAGAGAGTAAAAAAAAGAAAAAAAATCTCAAGCATTTGGGATTTTGTGAGTCAGGAACATGAAAGAATATTTTCATAAAAAAATTGATGTATACTCATTTGATATTATTGTTGAGAGAAATATAAAGGTTAAGTTGTTAATTCATACATGCGTTTTGAGAGATGTTGTAAGTAGTCGTGTGTTGCATTGAGAATGTGCAAGGAGAATTTTGAGTGTTGGATGTTTGGTTGAGTTGTTATTTTGGCATATTATTTGATTGTATGGATCATGTTGATTGCCCCAATGCTCATATGTTCTCTTTGATCTTCTTTGTTATCTATCTTTCTTATTCTCTTGTTAGCACGTGGTTTCATCATTATTCATTGAAAAGTCCTCTTGATTTGTGTACTTATGCTATAGTAGTGGAGAATTAGAAAATAAGCAAGCATATGGTAGTGCAATGTCATGAATGCTTTGAGAGAACTCCACTTTCATATATGTATTTTTGTGAGCATCAGTGTATATATCTATCTTGTGAGGTTTTTGTCATGCTTAGTTTATTCAAGTTGATGAAATTGTCATGCCTTTTGACTTATGTGAGATTTGGAACCATAAATACATTGATTCTTGAGACTTAATGATCCTAAGTAACCTTCTTTTATTATTTTTTTAAAGTATCGAAAAGGGATGTAATGTTTGGGAGATATTTTGTTTTCTTTTAGTTTTGTTTGCTTGCTTGAGATGTGCAAGAATTAAGTGTGGGGGTGTGATAACTAGCATTTTGACGGATAAATTTCGTGCAATTAGTGAAGGAATTTGAGGCTTTGGGGTGTATTTGTTTATGAAATGATGCATAATTATGAATATGACGTATTTTCATTGGTTAATTAATTTCCCTACATTTTCACACTGATATTTCATTCTATTGAATTTTTGGACAGCTAGGGCACATCCGGGGCAAAGATGGATCCATAAAGAACGACATCAGACTCAAATTTCATTCTGTTGGAGCCCTGATTGGTCACCAGACCAATCAGGGGGAGCTCTGATCGGTCACCAGACCAATCAGGGGGAGCTCTGATCGGTCACCAGACCGATCAGGGAAGGTCTGATCGTTCCCCAGACCGATCAGAAGGAGATGGCACAAAAGAACTAAGAATTTTAGCTACTGATCAAATCCTGATCAGTCGCTAGACCGATCAGGGAGGTTCCTGATCGGTCACTGATGACCCCAGAATACTAGGTTAAGTTGTCACGAATGTGTGGGTTCATCAGATTTAGAATATTTGTAAAAAGCTGGAAACCCATTTTGCAATCAAAATATAAAAACGTAGTAAAGGGGCCACAGGTCGTATTTTTCCTCGGGACTAGTTGATGTTGTGTGATTCAAGCTTGTATTTATGTGTCGTTGATATTTTTGGGTTTCAAATAAAAATTGGGTTTTGGCTTTAATTAGAAATGAAATCTCAATGAAAATGAAGGAAAATTAACAATGGAACTTAACAAGTGATAGCAAGTTATAGCTCAATCAATGGAAAACTTAATCCACTAAAGCACTTAATCAATTTTGACAGCCGATTCTGATTTCAAGGGCAAAACAAATGCTAAGCAATGAAGCAACAAAATCAAACTCAAGATAGACCAAATGCAAGCAATCCAAAATAGTCCAATGCAAAACCAATGTCGAAATTGAAATCGTTCAAACTGCCAAGTGATACAAAGTGCAAGCATTCAAACTGAACTGCAGCAGTAGAGATGGAAATTCAGAGATAAATGAGATGTAAAACAGATTTATTCCGAGCATGATACCAACTGCCAAGTGAGTTTAACTTCAGCTAAATTGAAATCTCAAAACAACCGAGTGCACAACAAGCTGTCCACTATTTGAAAATTGATTTTCCCTCAATCTAAGCTTGCAGAAATGTCACCAATAACTTGCAGGAATGAAGAGTACAGCTCAATAGCAATTCGAATTGCAAATGGAACTGAAATCAAGGGCAAGAGCTCACTAAAGATTTAGCTAACTTGGTTCCACTCAGAGCTGAACATTCCACTTGATACAAAGTGCAGAAATGGAAAAGACTTGGATATGCAGGAAAGGACATCTAATGTGCCAAGAACTGATATTAAACGCAGAAAATTATATATGATAATTCCCAAGTGCAAACTGCTCAATTCTTCTTGGGGGACAAGCTATTAGTGAAGTGTTTTGCATGAATAAGTAAAGAAATTCAGAAATGCAGGGAAGAATTCAGAATTTGAAATTGATGCTGAATTACTTCAGCTTGTCGCATGAGTTAAATGCAGGAACATCAAGCTGACTAAATGCAAGTGGACGATCTAGTTTTCAGAAAGGTTTAGAAAGAAACAAACTCTACTTGTTACAAACTTCAGAAGTTGTAACCAAACAAACTGACAGAAATAGGAATTAACGTTCAGAAATTGAGCTGACTTGCAGCTTGATACACAATGCAGAGTTGAAATGAAGCAAGCGTTCAGGACTAAAGTTGATTTGCAGGAATGGTGATGGCAATTCAGACACAATCCGAATGCAAGTTATGGCAATTGAATCAGCTGTTGTAAACAACTGATATTAACTCAGAAATAAACTAAAACAGGAATGAATGCAGATTTCAGAAATCGAATGCAGGAATTCAGACAAATGGAAAAACAGCATTCAGAAATGCAATCAGCCACTAAACGCAAAACAACAAAGCAAATTGGAATCGAATACTCGAACTAATATTCAAATAAGGTTGCAGAAAGTCTAAGCTAATTAATATAAAATGCAGAAACACTACACTACAAATTGGAACACAACTATCGGGCTGATACGCAACAGCTAATGAAATTGCAGAAATGATACGCTAGAATTAAATTGCTGGTACGCTGAAAATAAGTGAGCAATTAACTAAACAAGCATTCGAGCTACTTAACATGAAGAATTTAAACACTAATTTAAGCAGAAACAATGCAAGAAAGTAAACTAAACAGCTGATAAGAAATTCAGTACAGAAACAGATTTCAGAAATTAAATTACAGCTAACACAATGAAAATTAACTAGCTAAACTACTCCTCAACCCTTCCCGAGCTCAAAATCTCCTTGTTCGTCACGCAAAGGCTGGCCTCGAACCCCTAAGCTCAGCAAATCAGTGGAAAGCAGCTTAGATTGATGAACTCTGCTCAAACTGCATCAACTGGGGAAAACCAATCCGAATCCCTTCGATCTCAGTTAGACGGATTGCGATGATGATTCGAGGATCATCTGAGCTCACCTGATAACCCCTACAAGTGGCTCAGATGATCGGAAGTGGATTGTGGCTGAGATTCAAGTGCTCGGACCACAAAGAATGCCGAAACCCTCAAACAAACTCTGTCCGGATGAAACTTGAGCTGGATTCTCCACCGAAGCTATCTCCAATGATCCAGATGATGATCCAAGGTCGAGATTGAGGTGGTCACGCCTCGAATTGGAGAAAAATTGAAGCAAAAACGAAGAAGACTACTGTTGCGGCGAAGACGCAACGAGGAAGGAAGCTGCGCAACTCTTCCTTAAGTAATTAGGAATGAACGACCCAGATTGATTTGAATGAATCCAACGGCTGATCTTCATCCGATCTGACCTAAACTTTCCAGATGTTGATCAATGGTCAGGATCTGCCTCGTGGTAGTTCGGATCCTCCAGATGTACAACGGATGGTCTAATCTTTGAATGGACGATCTAGATCCCTCCGAGCTTGATCCAACGGTTGAATGAGCTCTGATTGGGACCTTCAGATTTTGATCAGAGTGCTTGATCAACCCTAACCCTAGCTCGGATTGCTTCAGATGGTCCCGGATGGCTCAGATCTAGCCGCTTTTGAATCGGACGACCTAGATTAATCCGAAGCTTGATAACTCGATCCGGGTCCACTTCCGACTTAAGTTTGACCCAGTATGCCCTAGGTCCAGGATCCTTTCATGCCTACAAAAATAGATCAAAAAATTAGTGACCAAATAATCCAAATATGTGCAAATTTGCAATTAAGTCCAAAATAAGAGGAAATCCTAAAACCTAGGGTAAATTCACAATTAAGCAAGCAAAACATGGGTCAAACATGGATTTTAGCAATTAAAATAATCAACAAAATGGTACTTATCATGTAGCGACCCGCCTTCTCTGCTTCAGACGGATCGTTACTTCTATCTACTTCTTGACTTTAATGCACGACTAGAAATGCGGAAATCTTTTTTTTTCCTTCTCAATTTAAATCTATCTATGATATACTAACTCTAATAGTCATGCATGATACCATGGCACACTTCTTTACATCTATAGGGCTTTTCTGCAATGGTACCAGTCGACTGCTATCTGACCAGTCGACTGGTATCAGCCACAGAAATTTCCTGGGCGCGGCACCAGTCGACTGGCCTCTTGGCAGTCGACTGGTGTATCGGACAGAAGCTACTGTTCGATAGGGCAGTCGACTGGTTCTGAACCAGTCGACTGGCACGCCTGAAATCTGAAAATTCAGATTCGAAGCTTGTTTCAACACTCCACCAAACCTATACTTTCGAGCCATACAAAATCATGACACCATTTCTATACTCTATACCAGTTTTCTAAACTATTTAGCCAATCAAAACAAATCCATAAACTTGGAATTAGGACTTTTGCGGAATTAAATAAGCTATTCAAGGTTATATGAACTTTAACCTTAGAGTTTGTACCAATCTTGACTCCTATGCATTCATAACACCAAATACATGTTCTATAACCTTGCTAAAGCATTATGAAATGTGAATGCAACTTTTCTAAACATATTTAAGCAATAAATACTTGATTCAAAGGAGAACTAGTACTATCTTGGCACATGCATCAATATATCCAACTATGTATCAATATTCCTAACTACTCACACTTCTACTCATCCAATGCAATCATAAGGATATGTATGCTAAATGAAATGACATGGAATCTTTACTCTAAGAAATTGAGCATGTAAAACTATCCAAAGCTTAAATGTTCGCTAAACTCCATAAAGCAATAACTTGGAATTTGAATGAACTAAAACATTGTAATTCAAATAACTAAATTGTCTCGTCTCAAGGATCTCTCCATAATCAGCCACCACACACACTCTACTCAGCACTGCCTCGTCGTCTTCCTTCAGAATTGCTTGCCTTTACCTTTATCTGCAATAAGAGGAAATGCATCTATAAGCATAAAGCTTAGTAAGTACTATCTAGCTCACAAAATCTCGAAATATGCAAACATGCTTCTAGATCAAACTGATCATCATATGAGATACTAATATGCTTGAAAGAAAACTAAGAACATGTATAACTCAAAACATGCATACTCAAGCAATAATAAATCTCAATTTACTTTTCTTGGCTCAACTTGAAACATTAGCTATTCTTTAACTTTTTGAAAACTCTTTAAACTTTAGAAACTTTGCTAAAGCATATACTTGAAAATAATAATCACTTGGATCCACTGAAGACGTAAGTACCATCTGATGCGCGTTCCCTAAAAGGTTGGGGTAGCGAGCCACCAATCCTAATAGAGCAGACCTTGGTCTACCAGGGCCAAGACCTTGGAATTGGACACCTGGATTTCTTTAACGACGCCCTTGGACGCCGGGTACTGGCCTTATAAAATAAAATAGCTTTTCTTTCTTTTCTTTCTTATCTGTAAATGCCTTGGCATTTTCTGGAGCACCTTGCGTGCTAAAATCCCTAAGTCTTGACTTTTGGGGATTTCTTAAGGCCTTGGCCTTTTCTTTTCTTATCTTTATCTTCTCTTTTCTTTTCTCATAGCTTTTCTTGGACCCTAAACTCACATAGGGTATTAATCAACATATATAAGCATATAATGAACTAAGATCACATGCCAAAAACTCAAACAAAAAGGAAATATCTCTTCTAAAAACTTTTAAAGGAAATTCTCGCGGAAAAACCGTCTCTTACTGCAGGTGAGCAGTACTTACTTTGATATCTTGGACTTACAACCAAGATTGAGGTCTAGGACTCGGGAGAAACTCGAGATCTCGAAGAATTCTTCACGTCTACGCGTTCCTCTCGTCGTGGGGATCTCGAATATAGTATTATCTCTTGGAGAAAGTCTCGGACGGCCCTCTGGCTTGGTGTTGGTGTCGCCCAAGAGAGGAGAGGGAGAGAGAGTCGGCGCAACTTGGGAGAGGGAGAGGGTTTGAGAGAAAATAAAACTTCTCTCTTTAATTAGCTATTTATACTTAAGGGGCGGATTAACTAACTACAGCTTAATTATCTATCTTCTTTCCTTTTCTGTGCTTGATACCCTAGCCCGGCTGGCCGCGCGCTCCTTGGTCTCGTGGTGGTCGCGGGTTCGACACCCGCTGCACTTAATGGTTTTTCCTTTTTTTTTTCTTTTTTCTTTTTCTTTTCCAAAAATACCAAACGGACTCGGAAAATTCCATAAAAATACTCTAAAAATTCCTAAAAATATCTAGAATATTTCTAAACCATTTCTAAATAATTCCAAGGACTTTAAGAACTAAAAATGGAAATTTTGGGGCATTACAATCCCCCATACCTTATAAAAAGTTCGTCCTCGAACTTAGAATAACTCTGGATATCGTTCTCTCATGCTGTCCTCACGTTCCCAAGTAGCCTCTTCATGCTTTTGATTCTGCCAGATGACCTTCACTAGTGGCACTTCTTTGTTTCTTAATCTTTTAACTGCTTTGTCCACTATCTGTGTCGGTCTGCTCTCATAACTAAGATTTTCTTGGATCTGTACTGACTGAGGCTGAATCACTTGGCTAGGGTCGTGAATACACTTCTTTAGCATAGAGACATGAAAGGTACTGTGGATAGCTGACATATCCTCTGGTAGGTCCAGCTCATATGCTACCTTACCAACCCTCTTTATGATCTTGTAGGGTCCTATGTAGCGAGGACTTAGCTTACCCTTTTTACCAAATCTCATCACACCCTTCATAGGAGCGACCTTGAGAAATACTGAATCTCCAACTTCGAATTCAAGTGGTCTACGGCGTGTGTCAGCATAACTTTTCTGTCGACTCTGGGCAGTCTCAATCCTCTGGCGGATCGTCTGGATAGCCTGAGTGGTCTCATCTATAAGCTCAGTCTGGCTGTCTAGTCCTGTCTCCACCTCTTTCTTCTCACCAGCTTCTTGCCAACATATGGGTGATCTACATTTCCTGCCATATAATGCCTCATAAGGTGCCATCCTGATGGTGGCCTGATAGCTATTGTTGTAGGCAAACTCGGCTAAGCACAGAAATTTGCACCAACTACCCTTAAAGTCCAACGCACAAGCCCTGAGCATGTCTTCTAAAATCTGATTTACTCTCTCTGTTGTCCATCTGTCTGGGGATGGAAGGCTGTGCTGAACTGAAGTTTGGGTGCCTAGGGCGTCCTGAACACACCTCCAAAAATGGGAGATGAACCGCCCATCTCTGTCAGAAACGATCGACTTCGGGACTCCGTGAAGCCTGATTACTTCTTCACATACAGCTGTGCTAATTGCTCTACCGAATGCGATAACTTGATGGCTAGGAAGTGGGCAGACTTGGTCAATCTGTCCACTATTACCCAAATTGCATCGTGTCCATGGGTGGTTCTTGGAAGACCTGTGATAAAGTCCATGGATATTTCTTCCCACTTCCACTCTGGAATGGGAAGAGGCTGCAGGAACTCCTCCTGGTCTCTGGTGCTCGGCTTTGACCCTGGCAGGTCAAGCAGGTACTGATATATCTGGCCACGTCTCGCTTGAGTCCAGACCACCAGAATCTTTTCTTTAAATCTTGGTACATCTTGGTAGAACCAGGATGCATAGAGTACGGGGTACTGTGGGCTCTTCTAAATATTCTTTCTTAGTTCCTCATCATTGGGGACGCAAAGGCGGTCTCCAAAATAGANATACAAGCCAGAGGGCAGAGATAGAAAATAAGTTCCTACAGCAACAGCAGCAACTCGTGCTCCATTGCCTACTCGTAGGTCCACCTCGCCCTTTGCCAATGCCCTGCTATTTCTCAGCCCCTGCACATTAGTACAAATGTGAGAAGCACATCCAGTATCTAATACCCATGATGTAGAAATAGAAAGGTTGACTTCTATAACATATATACCTGAAGTAGAAGGCTCGCTTCTCTTCTTCTTAAGATCCTCCAGGTAGATCTTGCAGTTTCTTTTCCAATGCCCTTTCTCACCGCAATGGAAACAGGTGGCATCCTTCTGCACCCCACCCTTGGGTTTAAGTGCTGCAGAGCTGGCTTTGCCCTTGGTTTGGGTCTTACCCTTACCTTTGGGCTTCCACTTACCCTTGCCTTTTCCCTTCTATACCATCAGGACGGTACTAGGCTTGGTGAGATTATGCTTAGCAGTTCTTAACATGTTGAGTATCTCGGGAAGTGGTTTGTCTAATTCGTTCATGTTGTAATTCATGACGAATTGACGGTAACCTGGCGGCAACGATTGCAGAATCAGGTCGGTAGCCAGCTCTTGGCCCAAGGGAAACCCTAGTCTATCGAGGTTCTCAACGTACCCAATCATCTGGAGTACGTGAGTTCCTACTGGGGTTCCCTCTTTCATCTTGCATGAAAAGAGAGCCTGAGTCACTTCGAACCGCTCATGCCTTGCCTGCCCTTGATATAATTGCTTGAGGTGGCCAATCATATCGTAAGCATTCATGTTCTCGTGTTGCTTCTGAAGCTCAGAGGACATGCAGCATAGCATTAGGCACGACACGTCTAACGCGTCGTCTTGATGCTTCTGATGAGCATCTCTAACGCTACGGATGGCTGAGGGTGGTGGTGCTTCAGGAACTGCTTGCTCTAGAACGTACAGTATACGTTCCTGTTTGAGGACTATCCTCAAGTTCCTGTACCAGTCCAGGAAATTAGCTCCAGTGAGCTTGTCCTTCTCAAGGACAGATCGCAGAGAGAGAGTATTCGCGTTTGAAGACATGGCAATCTACAACAGATAAATGCAGAGAATAAATATCATATTCTAGTAATCATCTAATTAGGCCTTTAATTAAATGATGCTCCCACTAAATTATAGGAATTTTGGTGGAATCAAGTCATTGGAGTGGTCAAACCACATTACTAGATCCATACCAATTTACTATAATTTATGTGGGACAAGATCCACATCATACTATGCCTTGAGTTAGCTTTGGCTAAATCGCCCAAGACTTAGTATGATCGGTAGGTACTAATTACCAATTACATCTTTATGCAACTCTTGTTTATAGGATCAAGAATTAACATTTATGAATAATCTTGAGTTAGCTTTGGCTAAATCACCCAAGACTATTGATAAATGCGATCTTGTCCTACCTTTCCAACTATTGGAGTACGCCTATAGCTTTACTCGATCCAATTGAGTTAACTAGTTACTCAATCTGATTGAGCTCGATCTAACCCGAGCCGTGATAGGCGGGACCAAGGTTGTCCCTCCGCATCCTACCAAGATTAAATGCGTTGCTATGCTTTGGCAGAATCGACAAGCGCATATGATCGAGGTAGTGATGGGTATCAGGACCCGGTAGGCGTTTACGAGTTGATTCGATTTTAGATCTAATCTAATCGAGGATGTGCATCACATCTAGGCATTTATGAAATCTAATTTAATCCTAAATGTGTATTAAGTGCACATCAAAATGTGGTTCCCACATTACTTGTGCATCTCATACACTTAAGTTTATTTTTACTATTCTACATTATCATGCATCATATACATCACAAGCATAGCAATAATAAAAATAAACATAAGTGACTTGGTCATGGCCCTGCTAAGACCCTCTCAAGCCAATGAGAGGATCCGATGGTCAACCTAGGTCTAGCGGCTTCTCCAAGCGCTTCCTCTTGACCGTCTTGGTGTTGTCGGCTAGTTCTCCCGAATTTCCGTCGTCTTCACTTTTGTACATTACAAATTTTTATACTCGAGTTACATTCGAGTCTAAATATGAAATACAACAGAAATAAAATATTAAAAGCCGACACGCAGGTCGCAAACAAAATACAACACGCACATGTACAAAAACGGTGCGCAGGCCGTATTATGAATTACAACACAATTTTAATCTTATTAAAAATTGGGTTTTGGGCCATGACCATCACACTACTGTACATAATTCAAAATTATGTAATTTTACAGATTTTATATAATTTTTCTACTGATTTTTAGAATTTTTCGAGTCACAACTCCGCGGCGGTCCCGGTAAGCGGGTTTCGGGCGTAATCGCGAGACAAGGCCCCTTGCGGGGTTAGGGGCAGCACCCCTACTCGTGAAATAACCTTCACGAGTGTCTACTTGCGATTATACAGCGCCTTTACCCGCTGTCCCAAAATCCATTTGGGCGAAACTTGCCGTTTCGGAGAAGTTTTTCTCGGTGGCAAAGTCTACAAGTGCTTCGCACTCGTCGCTTTGCCTCTACGAGGAAAAATACTCAAAAAAAATCCTAAAATTTAGAAAAATTACAGAAGCATAAAATTATCTAAATTTTGTATCTAATACAAAAAAAAATAAAAACCAAAACGAGCACAAGCTTCGCTCGTGGCTCTGATACCACTGTAGGGTTTTTCGGGCCGCGAAAACCGCTTTTCCGCGTCGCGGAAACCCCGAAAGCCCCAATAGAAAGGATCCGAGCGAAGAAAGCCATTTCAAAAATTTATGAGTGCTCGTTTATATGCTTCAAAACCGATCTACAACCTAGATCTATTAGAGAAGAGAAAACTACCTTCGATGCGTGCCCCACAATTCCCGCTCGCTCCTACCTTGGTGTCGGATCTCAAGGATGCAAAGTAGCAACCCTCTAGAAGTATCCACACAAGCAAGAGAGTGGAGAGGAGAGCCCAAAAGTGTGCTATCACCTCTTTGGGGTCTCGGCAAGATGAGAGGAGAGGGAGAGCAAAACCAAAAACAAAACAAGTTAATTGGGAGAAGAATCAATCACACACCCACACAAAACTCTATTTGTGTGTATAAGTGCAGGCCACTTAATGGCCATTATTAGCCATTAAGTGGCCGGCCACCTACTTTAGGTAACCCCCTATTTGAATTCAAAATTCAAATGGGGAGGTTACTTAGCCTTGATGATGATGCCAAGTCATCACTTGGTCAAGTCAAGGTGATGTGGCTTGAGTCAAGTCAAACTTGCCTCTTATAGACTTTCCATATTTAGCTAAAGTCAAACTTTGACTTCATTATTCTCCCATGATTAGATTCATCCAACACTTGGATCAAACTCGAGTCCAACTCAAGTTGTCTAATTTGAGTTAAGTCAAACTTGCCTTTTATGGACTTTCCATATTTAGCCAAAGTCAAACTTTGACTTCATTACTCTCGGTCCATCATATGGACTTATTCTCCATCTATTGCTCTATGTGTGTGACCCTATAGGTTCTTGTAACGTTGGCAATGCCCTTAAACCTATTTAAGGACATAAGCAATGAGAGGTATCTAGCAACACATCATTGTTACCCAAGTTACAAGAATGTCGAGATCCAACATCACCATTGTGACTAATAATTGTGACCATCACAATATGTGACAACGTCCTTCTATCCTCGATATCTAGATTGATCTTTCATGAGGCATAGACCGTGTCATCCTCAAATCAATATATGTGTCTTGAACTCCAAGTAGACTCACTATAATCAAATAAGCTCAATATCTCATATTGCCTTATTTGGGCATGGCCATGCACTTAGTGATCTCACTCTATCAAGACTATGATATCTCTCCCGTCATATAGGAGGGATAGATCCCATCTACATCACTCACATCCCTCCGCATAATTTGTTACATACCCAGTAATCGCCTTTATAGTCCACCCAGTTACGGGTGACGTTTGACGAAACCAAAGTACATAACTCCTTATGTAGGGAACTATGGTGACTTCAGGTCTAAGGACTAATAGTCATACTAATAGTCACATGAGAAAGTATATGACACTCATATAACGATCCATGATACTTTCTCATGGCGGGCCATTCAGTATACATTCTCTAATGTATACCCATGTGTCAACTTGATATCTCATATCCATGACTTGTGAGATCAAGTCATCATGTTGACCTACATGCTAGTCTCTATGCATTAACATTGTCCTTGAATGTTAATACTTGACTAGGAATAATTAAGAGTAGTGTTCTCTATATCATTTCACTATCGATTCAACTAATCGATTGATATAGATAAGAACCTTCTACTCAAGGACATTATTATACTAAGTTATTTGGCACCAATATACATAAGTACAATAACCATAAGAAATCTCTTTATATATAAGAAATATATATATACAAGAATATGATACAATGAGTCCAAAAAGTGATCATCATATGATTGGCTCTAGGGCTCTCACTAACACCTTCTCGGTGGAGAAACCTCTCCACAGCGTGTTTCAACAATGATATATAATGAGCACAATGAAACAACAACAAGAAGGATCTTACTTAAACTCTTAGCAAGGACAAAACACAGCAAGCTTCCCTGAGCTCCACCCAGTGGCGATCTCACGCAGACCCCTGTCTGCTGCGTGTCTTCCCACTGTCGGACTACAACTTCTTGTTTTCTCCTTCAAGCGCTCAAGTATGATGATTGCTCCTCTATAGCTTGCTTAGAATGGTTGAGGAACTCAAGAACAGCAAGCTTGTAGCAGTAGAACGCAAGAACACGAAGAAGTTTTTCAAACTGAATCGCTTTCTCAAAAGCTCTACAGCCTAGTCTTCTCGCGCTTCCTTTTGTTTCTCCGCCAAGCGACAAGTGACCACATCTCTATAGCTCCCAGCTACTCATCTGCCAACGCCAGCCTCTACTGAGCTATCTCTGGACTCACTGAACTCCTCAGTCGAGCTCCAGTCTCAGCTCCAGTCCGCAACTCGCCGTTGCAACCTGAGATGTGAAAAGGGACAAACCTGCTCCAAGGAAAGAACGCTTTGACTTCTCCTTGAGTGTTTGAATCCTCCCCTGTCACCTGAAACTCAATTAGAGCATTAGAGCAGAAGATCACGCAGCATATCACATATCAGAAACATACATCAGCAAATCCGATACGATCAGACGCTCTGACCGCGTCTGACAGTGAAATTTGAATTAAAGTGATCGGTCACTGGACCGATCCAGGGTGTGTGGATCGATCACCAGATCGATCCACTGCCTTGCTGGGATTCCCAGCTCTCGCAGCTATACACGCCTGATCGGTCACTAGACCGATCAGGGTGAAGCCTGATCGGTCACCAGACCGATCAGGGTGAAGCCTGATCGGTCACCAGACCGATCAGATTGGATCCTGATCGGTCACCCAGATCGATCAGGGCAGATGAACAGTAATTTTTTAATCAAATCCAAGATCCCTGATCGGTCACCAGACCGATCTAAGACTTTGATCAGCAAGGGAACTCACTCACCGTTTGCTCCCTGATCGGTCACCAGACCGATCAGGAGCAAGACAGCAAGGAAGCAGCCTGCTCCCTGATCGGTCACCGGTCCAATCAGAAGCCACACAGTAGATTCCCAATCTCACTGTGCGCTCCCTGATCGGTCACCAGTCCGATCAGACATAGCTGGATCGGTCACCAGACCGATCCACTAAGGAGCAGCATGCCAATGTCCCTGATCGGTCACCAGACCGATCCAGTGACTCAACCCTAGCCCTCCAAGCTAGGAATTCATCCACCGTAGCCCTCCAAGCTAAGGATTTTTCCATCTAACTCTCCAAGTTGGGAATTTGCACCTAACCCTCCAAGTTAGGACTTTTCACCTAGCCCTCCAAGCTAGGACTTTTCACCTAGCCCTCCAAGCTAGGACTTTTCACCCAACTCTTCCGAGTTAGAACATCATCCAACCTAGCCCTCCAAGCTAGGCACCTGACCCTTCAGGCCAGGACTTTTTTACCTAATTCTCCAGGATGGGAATTTGCACCTAACCCTCCAAGTTAGGACTTTTCACCTAGCCCTCCAAGCTAGGACTTTTCACCCAACCCTTCCGAATTAGGACTTTTCCAACACCTAACCTCCCAGGTTAGGATTTTCCACACCTAACCCTCCAGGTCAGGATTTTCCAACACCTAGCCCTCCAGGCTAGGATTTTCCACACCTAACCCTCCAGGTTAGGATTTTCATATCATGCCTAATCCTCGATCAGGACTTAATCATCATAATCATAATCATCACACCTAACCTCCCAGGTTAGGATTTTCCAAATCATAATCATCCTCCTAAACTAAAATCGTTGTCAACACCAAAACAACAATCAGGGCCAGACTGCATCAACAGTCTCGACTTGGTTCGATACCCTAACCCAGATCGATTTAGAACGGACTTCTATTTTCCAAGGATCATGTCAAGACCCTTGGAATCCGAAGTGAATCATTCTAAAGCCGCTCTAAGGTCTTTGACTTGAGTTTTCAAGGAGGGGTTCCCTTTCTCAAGCCTTTCAACTTGAGTAGAGGTTTCTTCTTGAACCTTCTTGGTCAAGGATCTAGAGTCAGCTCCCTCTTTCAGGAGTTTTACTTCCTGTCGGAGGGACTCGACTCGGATTTTTACTTTCGCCAAGTTACAGGATAAGTAGGCAATTAACTTCGATAATTCAACTTCAGAGTAACCTCTTACAGTTATTTTGCCGTTCTCCGAAATTGTGAGCCTTCCGTCGTCCAGCTCTGATTCTGATCCAGTGTCGATGTCTTTCGAAGCAGTCAGGGCGAGCAGGTTTGATTGTGGGGCCTCTTCTTCTTCTTCGGAGGAAGACTCGTCCCACGTGGCTTGAAGGGCCTTCTTCCTTCGAGTCTTCTTGGCTTCTTTTAGATTAAGGCACTCCGATTTGTAGTGTCCCTTCTTGTTGCATTCGTAGCAGTTCACATTTGGTTTGGTCTTTGCAGTTGAAGGTTCAGCTGGATCTTCCTTTCTTCGGATGGCTTTCCTTCTATTAGTCTGATGCTTCAGCTCCTTGTAGTAGTCCCGGGCTAGCCGAACCAACTTGGGTCGATCCCCTTCACTGTCTTCTGAGTCTAAGTCTGAGTCAGACTCGGGTGCAGGTTGAGGCATTTTCTTGGCCACCTTTCCTTGGGTCTTTCCTGCAAAAAAAGCAATACCTTTCTCGGCTAAAGTGCAGTTAATCTGCTCATGTAATTCTAATTCAGAAAACAATTCATCTAGTTTTATTTTTGAAAGATACCTAGAAACTTTGTAAGCATCTACCATAGATGCCCACAGAGTATTTCTTGGGAAAGAATTTAGGGTATACCTGATAAGGTCACGGTTTTCTACCTTGTGACCGATTGTGTGCAGACCGTTCATTAGCTCCTGGATCCTAGCATGGAGCTAGGCTGCTGACTCGCCTTCGTTCATTTCGATTGTGTACAATTTGTTCAGCAGTAGGTCCCTTTTGCTGATTCTGGTGTCGGAGGTACCTTCGTGCAATTCAATCAGCTTACTCCAGAGTTCTTTAGCACTGTTGTAGGGACCCACCCGGTTCAGTTCTTCTTTGGTTAATCCGCATTGAAGTGTCTGGGTTGCCTTTGCATCAGCCTCGATCTTTTTCTTTAGCGAGATGTCCCATTCTGTGTAATGCTGTTCCATTCCTTCAGTATTCTTGGGGATTTCCAGACCAGATAGGATTATGATCCACATATCCACCTGAGTTTTCAGGTGGACTTCCATCCGACTCTTCCAGTAGGAGAAGTCTTCTCCACTGAAGAGTGGTGGTCTGGCTGTGCTGAAGCCCTCTTGCATGACCATTATAATTTCTAAAATAACAAAAAAAACAAGTAAATTCTATCCCAGGACTTGGTCTTGGATTAGTAGTGCGGGAATAAAATAATTGAGAAAAAGTGATCGAATGGTGTTGCACCAACCTCGATTAACGAGAAAAATTTGAAAAAAGAAATTAAAATTTTCGTAAAATCTGAAAAACTCTCAAATTGGTGGTTGCACCAAATTTGAGCCACCCGCTCTGATACCACTTGTTAGATCGAAGAAAATGATAGAGGGGGGGGGGTGAATATCGTTAAAACTTTTTTCGGACTAAGAAAGAGCAAATATGCAGCGGAAATAATTAAAGTACACTAGAATACAAGTAGATTTTTTACTTGGTTCGGAGTAGCGGTCGGCTCCTACTCCAAGGCCCACGGTCCTTGACCGTTTACTTTGGGCAATTCTATATTCGGAAGGATTGTTACAAATTCAAAGTATAGAGATAGAATTTGAAAAACTAAATTACACACTTTCGCAAATTAAAACTTTACCGACGCCCGTGAAGGATCGAATTCCGGAGTAGAGGGTCATCGACGACACTGAAATCTCGAAATGGAAGTTTGCCAGGGCGCAGCGCTTGAGCGAAAGTGTTTGGAGTGTTGAAAAGAATTGTTGTTGAAACCTTGGGGTCGAGCCCCTTTTATAGTGCTCATACGGGTGCCTGTGATGTTGGGGACCCCTGACACGTGCCCTTCGATCCGCGAATCCTTATCCGCGGGCTCGGTCAGCGCTTATCCACCTCCACTTGGGTGCCTGAGCTGATGGGGGTGCCCGTGACCTCACGGGCGCCTGATCCGGCTTGGTCCAGAGGTTTCGCAGCTATGTTTTGGGTTTTTCCTTCACTCTTGGGTGCCCGTATCCTTACGGGCGCCTGAGCCCATTCGGGCGACTGTATCCATTCGGGCGCCTAGGCCCATTGAAGTACCTTCACTTGCAGATGACCAGTCCTTCGACCCGACAACTAAGGTTAGTCCCAAAAACATAACAAGTATTAATTACAGCCGTAGCTGTCTTGGTTCTGACTTCGGGTCTCCCAAATGGAACCCTAGGTCGAATCGACGCCTACTGTTCCCTCAACGGGGAACGCGTCCTCACCTACTCCTCTAAGGAGAGAGTTCCTTTTGCCAACTGGCTCCTCCGGTTGGACTTTTGCCCGATCCACCTGACCAGGTCTTCGTGCCCAACTTCCGGTCAGGTCTTCTTGCCCAAATTCTGGTTAGGTCTTCAGTGCCCAGCCCCTTGCCAGGACTTCGTGCCCAGTCCTCGACTAGGACTTTGTTGCCCGACTTCCGGTCAGGTCTTCTTGCCCAGTCCTTGACCAGGACTTCTTTTTTGCCCAGCCCTTTGCCAGGACTTCTTGCTAGTGTACCTAGGACTTCTTCTTGCACACTCAGTGAACAAGTTAGATCACAATAACATCTTAACTTCTGAACCCTTTGCCTTTATCAAAACCCAGGTTCGACTTAGGTGCTACCTGCACCAACAGTTACGGCCTGATCTCGAAGATGATATGTAGCCAACTCCACCTTCTCTACGTCTGTGAGGGTCATATAGCTGAAGGTGTCCTCCAATATCTCCAACCAGGCATAAGAAGCATACGGATCTAGTTCCCAATGGAACAGTGTGAAGCGACCCTTCACAGACGCTGCCAGTAATGGAATCCGAGCTCTGTCTAGAAGCCAACTCGCTTGGGCAGGGGGTACCCCTGATGGAACTCCAGGAACTGCCATTGGTGGCACTGATGGACCTGCCTCTGATGGTACGATTGGAACTGCTGTCGGATATACAGGAGAAGATACTCTCCGTGGTGGAGATCTCAGCTCACCCGAAGGGTCCTGGTGAGCTTATCCCGGTCCAGTCGGCTCCACTCTGGTGGGCCTCTCAACCTGCTGATTCGTGTCTCCCTCGGCCTCCTCTAGCCTCCCCGTGATTGTTGTCCATGACCACGAACACGGGGTGGAGACAACACAATACGACGAGGCATTCTTGTTAACCAAACCAACATACATTATTTAGATATTTTATCCAAATTTAAAACCAACTTACTTCTTGCTTGCTGGGAGAGATCTTGTCGCTGCCAAGTCCCAAATCACAACCATACCAAAAATGACTCCATGAAAATACAACCAAATCCATAAAATACCGATAGACCTTGAATAACAACTTCGTAACCCACAAGCACTAAAACATCACAAAACCTTGCATTGACATCAAAAATTGTCACGACCCCAGAGGCACATGATTACTCGAAAATTGGGCAGCATCACCCCTGTCCGGTGGACAAGTTGGGACAAATAATACATACACTCTCACCCATATAGCTTAGCCACAAGCGGCTAGCATCACAATATATAGAAAGTAATCACAACCACGCAGTTATTAAATAAGATAACGGGTGGCTCTGCCACTTTAAACATAAAAGAAACCACAACCAAAGAGAACTCAAAATGTCTCTATAATAATAACAAAATCAGTCCGATATCTGATAACCAAATAAAATGCAAACAAACCAAGTGCCGAAAATAAAGCAACTAAACCAAATACGAAAACAACCCAACTCTAGGGACTGACAACTGGATCCTCTCCTGGCTCCAAGAAATGCAACTACCGCTACCTGAAACAAAAAGAGAAAGCAGTGGTGGTGAGTCCGGGCGGACTCAGCGGGTATTTGAATAGATAAAAGCATGACATAACAAAAGATATAATAAGTAGAGAAGCAACAGGGTATAGTCTCTAGGGAATAGAAGATCACCTAAACATGTATAAAATAACACAACAACATAATATCAAAACATCTAAGCATGTATAAAACAACGTGACAACATAATATCAACATATACATGCATGTCAACCATGTGCAACAATCATAGCTCATATAAATGCAACAAGCATAAGAAAATGCATAAATGCAATAGATGTTGGTGCAGTTGCATCAGCGATGTCCTCCTCTAAGTGTTTTAATCTTTAACAATATATTTAAGTCAGTAATACATTAAGCAAGAGAAGGGGAGTTAAGAGAGGAGTAACAAAATGGACCAAAGTCCTAGTGAATCTAAGCACGAAGTCGTGGTTCGGAGAATTGGGCACTAAGTCCTGATCATGGATTGGGCACTAAGTCCTAGCAAAGGGCTGGGCACCAAAGACCTGCTCGGAAGGTGGGCACGAAGTCCTGGTCGAGGACTGGGCAAGAAGACCTGGCCGAGGGTTGGGCACCTAAGTCCTGGACTTAGGGTTTGGGCATGAAGTCTTGGTCCGAGGGATTGAGAAACTTAGCTGAGCGATGACTAAGGATAGAAGTAGAGACGGGTCAGGGTTCGGACGTCTCAAGATCCGAGAGTATCGGAAGCTAAACAAAAGTCCACCCGAAGGACTGGGTGGCAACCATCTCCTGAATGGAGTAGGTGAAAGGCCCGTTCTCGTGGGTGGGAACTTGCGTCGGTTCGACCTAGGGTTTCATGGAAATTCGAAGTCAGAACCAAGTCCTTAAAGCTAATATTGTGTGTATATTTGCTTTGTATTTGTGTATCTTGCAGGTACCAAGAACCGGAGACCAAGCAGACAAGGGGCTGGAATCCAGCCAACCCAGGCGCCCCTATTGATTGGGGCGCCCAGATCAAAGAGAAAAAACCAGCTTTCAGTTGGAAGCTTTGAAGCTAGGCGCCCAGTAGGTTCCAGGCGCCCAGGTCAATGAAGGAAAATGACAGTTTCGTGAAGTAAGCAGAATAAGCTTCCATTCAGGCGCCCGGGATGATACGGGCGCCCAAGTTGAAAGCTGTATTTGCTGTTTCGAGTTCGAAACACAGATAAGCCTTCACTCAGGCACCTGGGA
The DNA here is from genome assembly GCA_024364735.1 of Boesenbergia rotunda. Taxonomy (NCBI): domain Eukaryota; kingdom Viridiplantae; phylum Streptophyta; class Magnoliopsida; order Zingiberales; family Zingiberaceae; genus Boesenbergia; species Boesenbergia rotunda. Next base: position 734,526 of record JAGFNQ010001141.1, on the reverse strand, counting down.
GGTCCAGGGCGCCCTGGTCAGAGATTTTATCAGCTGCGACAAGTTCGGCGCGGGGATAAAGTTTGACCAAGTCTATAGGGGCGCCCCCAATGTATCTGGCGCCCGAATGAAGCCTATAAAAGGGGCTTCGACCCCTCAACTTCAGACACAACTTCCAAGAGCGATTCTGAGCATTCTGACCGATGATAACGCGCTAAAGACGAGGCTCTACGACTGGGAGGCTCCAGGAGGAAGTGCGCGTCACTTCGGAGGTCCAGATCGACCGAGTTTCAGATCATTATTAACAAGGACCACATCAGATGCTTCATATGCGAGAAATACGGTCACTACAAAAATAAGTGTCCGGCAATGGTACGTAAAATTTATGTTCCAAAAATTTTTAAATCTCCTGCACTTTCTTATGTAAATTATTTAGATAATTTTACTGAAAAATTAAATTGTGCAAATAGGCAAATTAATGTCTTGCATGATCAACTAGATAATGTAGACAGTGATAAGCTATCATAAATTAACTCCTTAGTTATCAAAATCAATAAATTAATCTGTAAAATTAATTCTAAAATTAATTTTAATTCTGAAATTAGTTCTGATAAAATTACTAAAATTAATACTGAAAATTCTGACAATCTTAATCCTTTAGATAATTAAGAATTCAAATTTAAAAATCCGTTGTATAAATATAAACTCAAATTTAAAAATCCTTTAGATAATTATGTGTTCAAATTTATAAATCGTGAAGTTATTTCTAAGATATTCCGGAATATTCGGAAATTATCAAGGATAATCAGGAAATTAATTCTGAAAATCTTAAGAATATTCCGGAAATTAATTCTGATAACCCAGAAATTAATTTTTAAATTCTTGAAAATATTGAAGATGTGTCTGAGGATAATTTTCAGGATATTGAAGATGAGATTCTTTTAGATAATAGTTTAATTATAGATAATATAGTAGATCATTACAAAACTCTAACTAGTGGCCCTAATTACTCCACCTACTTTAAGAATATTGAAAGATCTAATTTTGAGGAGGAGATGGAATTTTCTAAGATTAAGACCATAGTCAATAAAAATCACAAAGATTCAAATAAATCAGAATTATTAGAAAAACTTGAAAGGATAAACAGAGAAAAAATAGTGGATGAGTCAGAAATTTTTAAAATAATGAAAATTATGAACTTAAACCCCCAACTATTAATTAATCATTTCAACCTTAATTATTCAAATCTTAATTAATTAAAATTCAAATTAATTCAATTAAATCTTAATTAATTCAAACTTAAATTAATTCAATCAAATCCTAATTAATTCAAACTTAAATTAATTCAATTAAATATTAATTAATTTAAAATTAAATTTATTCAATTAAATCTTAATTAATTCAAATTTAAAATATTTCAATTAAATCAAATTCAAAATAATTCAAATTAATTCAACTAAATCTTAATTAATTCAAACTTAAATTATTTCAATTAAATCTTAATTAATTCAAACTTAAAATAATTCAATTAAATCAAATTCAAAATAATTCAAATTAATTCAATTAAATCTTAATTAATTCAAACTTAAATTAATTCAATTAAATCTTAATTAACACAAACTTAATATAATTCAATTAAATCAAATTCAAAATAATTCAAAATAATTCAATTAAATCTTAATTAATTCAAACTTAAATTAATTCAATTAAATCTTAAATTAATTCAATTAAATCATAATTAATTAAAATTCAAATTAATTCAATTAAATCTTAATTAATTCAAATTAATTAATTCCTAATTAATTCAATCTTAATTAATTTCTAGTTAATTCAACTTCAATTAATTAACTTGAATCCAACTATATCTTAAATAACTTAAGCTCGAACTAAAATAAAATTTTACCCAAACTGTAACAATTAAAATTAACAACATTAAATATGTCAAAGTGGGTTGACATATTCGCGGGTTCGCACGACATGTATCAAATCAGGAATTTGATACATCCTTAGAATCTTAATTAAATATTTTGACTTGGTTGACTCATGCATAATTGTCATGCCATACATCTGCTATGCTTTAATATATGACATGTCATTCGTATTTAAATCTTATGCATGACTTAGAACGGTTATAGGAAAAAGAATAATTGAAACTTGATCAACCTAGTATTAGGTGGAGGGTGAGATGATAGTACGCTAGGAAAGTCGTCTGGTGGAACTAGCCGAAGCTACCAATCCAAAACCTAAGCTAGTTAGACCAAAATCTTTCAAGAAATAACTTGAAGATGAATTTTCTATAAAAGGCTTTGTCAGGGAAAGGGTTGATGATCCAATAAGGCTTCGGCCAAAGAAGGCCTAGTGCCTCGCCAAGACCTGGAAGCCAATTACTAAAAATCAAATTCACTTTACTATTGTCAGATTTGAATCTAACACAAGTTTCAGTTAAACCTTAGATTTAACAATGAATTAAGAAAAATAATTCAAGCATCTCACAAGGCACCCATAAGGCAACCATGCTTGCTGTATTGAGACATCTAAAATGGGTGAGATGTTAAGGACTAATAAATTGAAAAATATTTTTCAAAACTATTAGAATACTTTCTAAAAATATATTTTCAAAATAGTGCTTTAACATAATAATGTTTTTATGGAATTCATACTTGTCTGATTGAATATATATTATATGTTTTCAAAAATTATATCTTTTTAAAAATTATTTGACTCACGCAATTAGACACAAGCCTCTTAGGACAACACTAAAGTTCTTTAAGGCACTCAGATAGAGTCAAATGGTATCGGGTACAGGGGGAGTATTTTTCATTCTATTGAAATGGTTTTCAAAAACTGCACTTTAAACATTACTATCATTTGAAAATATTTTTTGAAAACTGTGCTTTAAATCATTATCACTTGTGTTTTCGAAAAAGGCTTATGTTGTAAAAATTATATGTTCAAAAATTTACCAATGTCTTTTGATTTTGATAAACCCTAAAGACACAGAGAAAGGTCCACTTAATGATCTACAAGGACTCCAAGGATGTGTCAGATTTTGGGGGAGTCTAAATCAAAAAGAAATTATTTTTAACAAGTATTATCTTTGAAATTTATTAGATAATTCCTTTGATCTGAACTAAACCCTAAAGACTTAGAGGAAGAGTACTTGTGGTCAACAAGCTTCCTAGGACTGGGTCAAATTTAGGAGGAGGTCAAATTAAAAGAATTATTTAATAACATGTTTTCATGAACTATATCTTCAAAATCTTGCTGAAAATGTAAGTCTTTCAAAATACTAGTATTCTATTTTTCAGAATTTTTGTGGCTTATGAAATTGTTTCTAAAATAATATTTACTTGGGTTGGAGAATTTCCAGAACACGTAGGAAAATGTCCTTATAGTTAACAAGGTTTCCTAGGATTGTGTCAGACTGGAAAAGAAACCTAGTCAAGTAAAATATTATGTTTTCAAAGTCTAATACTTTTCAAAAAGTACTTATATTTTTCAAATGCCAATATTGATCAAAACAGTACTTACTTGAATTTGGAGAATTTTCCAGGACACTTAGGAAAATATCCTTGTAGTCAACAAGGTTTCCTAGGATTGTGTCGGACTGGAAAAGAAACCAGTGAAATTTTATGCATTAAAAATAAAGATTTCTCAAAAAGTACTGATATTTTTCAAAATTTACATAATTTTTCAAAAGTACTTGCATTTTTCAAAATATCATAATATTTTTCAAAGTACTTGTACTTTTCAAAGCTCATAGTATTCTTTCAAACTTATGCATTTTCCAAAAGTATTGGTTTTTCTCAAAAAGTGCAATATATCTTTCAAAATCCAATGCTCTTACAATATTTCTCAAAATGCACTAGTGAAAACCTTTTATGAGTAAATTTTTTTTAAAAGTTGTTCTAAAGCAATATTTTTTAAAGTGAGAAGTTTTTTGTGACAAAATAGAAATTCTTTTTGGGTACAATTTAATTACTTCTTTTTATACTATGCTTTCAAAAATTACACTAAGTATTTTCAAAAAGAACCAAAGGTTTCCATTGTTGGTGCAAGTATTTTTGGTTTTTTGATGTATGACAAAGGGGGAGAGATGCGCCTTAAGTTAGAAATAAATTTTTTTCTTTTCTCTTTCCAAAGGTTCAAAAAATCAAAATGCTTTTCAAAAAGGAGGGAAAGTGAAAGTTAGAAATTTTTCCTTTTTTTCCTAGAGGATTAAAAATGGATTTTCAAAACTTAGATCAATGTTTTCATTTGATCCCAAGAGTTAAGGTTTAGCCCTTTCAACCAATCTAACCTAAGATATTGTCAAACATCAAAAAGGGAGAGATTGTTGGTGTAGTTGCATCAGTGATGTCCTCCTCTAAGTATTTTAATGTTTAACAATATACTTATGTTAAATACTGAATTTTTAACATTTAAAAGGGTAAGTTTTCAAAAAAAATAAAGGGCCTAGTTGGAAATTACTGAAGTTGGAGGGCTTATTTGCAAAAAGTCAAACCTATTAATTTAGCCCTAACTTCCCCGATTCAGTTTCTCTTCCCTGTCCACTTCGGTTTTGCCCCGCGCCGCTAAGCCCTAGCCAAAGTTACCGATCGCCGCCTAATCGCCGGAGACGACCCCTCTCACGCAAGCAAGCGACGCTCGTCTCTCCTTGTGTCGCTACCCTCGCGGAAACCCTAATTTCAGCCCTCTCCTTCTGCGACCACGAAAAAGATAAGAAGATTTAGAATTTAGGTTTCATTGCTTCCCCGATTCATAGTGCCCTAATTGTTGGATCTTCTTGCGTTTGCTGTTTACGCCAAGTTTAGCACCGGGTAAGAAGTAGCGAGTCGTGTCGTTTTGGGTGCTTCCTCTGGGTCTCGACCCTTCTGTTCTTCATCTCTGTGCATCGGGCAGAGGTAAGGAAGGTTGATTTTAGGTTTCCTTGGAGTTGTTGGTTGGTAGTATGGTTTAGAATGATTCTAGTTTGGAGTTTTGATTTGCTACTGAGATCTCCTTATGGATGGTTCTATTTTAGTCAAGCTAGTGTAAAGATTAATGTGTGTTTCGTTTCTCTTCTTGTGATCCTTGTTGCTATGAGTTGTTGGGATGAAATCTTGGTTTAGATATTTGAACTTGTAGTGTTATGCCGAGGATTTTCTTTGGATGCTAATTGAGTTTTGGATGGTTTGTGATGGTGTAATTTGTGATGATGTGCCAACCATTATAGTAAGTACAGTAAGGTAGCAATTGTGTTTAGGATTTTAATTATATTTAGTTGATCTATTTGGATGCTTAAGTTCTTACCGTGATCAACCATTGAGGTGAAATTTTGGTTTAGAGATGATTGTAGTGTAAAAAGTGATCAGAAGACTTGTTTGGATGGTAAATTATGTGGGGAGATTGATCTTCAATTTAATTTGTGTTTGTGGTTGTTTGTGTCAACGAGAGTCACAATTGGGGATGATAAGGTGTTTATGCTAGCAATTCTATTTTGGTTTTCTATGGCTTTTGGTGATAATACCATGGGCTGCTAGGTTGAAATAATTTTGATGGAGGTTTAATCTTGAGTTGGATCTTGGGTTAGGTTTAGACAAAACTGTTGAACCTAATTTTGTTAATTAGGATTAGACCTAAATGATTAAGAGAGTTCATTTAGCTAAGTATTAAATACTTATATAGCTAAATACTATGATCTTTGATACAGGACTCTAAGTTGATACGTGCAATTGGACGTGAAGCTATTTGGATACGTTCGACAATTTTAAGGCGGGTACTTCTCCTTTGTACTCGAGTAGTTTTCTTTACCTTAAAAGCATGACTATATTATGTCTGATAGGTTGCTTGATCTTGTTCTTTGTCGTTATTTAAACATCGCCGTTGAGACTTATTCTTCGTTGATCTTTAAGTATTCCAAATTGTGTTCGTACAGTCCTCTATTGGTTTTCTGTTCTGTAAAGTGCCGATTGTACGCGAGCACTTAGAACTCCATTATACACAATTAGGTTTATTTGGCATTAGAAATACCCTACCTAGTAGCGTAGGTGCATAATCATTGTTTTGTGATTTCGGGTTGGTTGTATTGATGCATCATATACTCGTTGGATTTTATTGCATCATTGTTTCTCCGGTTGTTCGTGCATCGTATAGCATGCACCATACTTGCACGTTGCATACTAACGACTGTTGAGCTTACATTTGGTTAAGCCGTCGTTAGTCATATTGTTGCTCGATTCACTCAACCACTTGTTATCGTGGTAGTTATTAGAGTGCGAGCATCTGTCCTGTTATGCCAAACAGTGACACCCTTACCGTTGTTTTTAGAGGGATGAGCTGTTGGTGGCTGATGGTCCCGAAATACTAGGTTAAGTTGTCACGAATTGTGGGACATCAAAATTTAAATATGTAAAAAGCTGGAAACCCTTTTTGCAATCAAAGAATGAAAATGTAGTAAAGGGGCCACAGGTCGTATTTTTCCTCGGGACTAGTTGAGAGTTTGTTTGATTCGTGCTCGTATTTATGTGTCGTTTGTGAATTTTGGGTTTCGAATCAGAATTGGATTTGGTTTCAAATAAAAATAGAGAAGCAATGAAAAGCAAGTAGACTTAACTAATGACTAAACAAGGTGAATGCAATTAATAACTCAACCAATTGACCACTTATCTAAAGCACTTTGGCACAATTCATGAAAAATGAATCTGATTTCAAGTGTAAAACAATTGCTAAGCAAATGCATCTAAACAGAGCTGCAATCTTTAGTTGAAACCAATGCAAGATTATAAACCTAATTTCAGGAATAAGACTTGATACAAAGTAAGGCTTTGAAACAAACTTGATACTCAATTATTCAAACTTATGTGCCAATAGAGAAATCTGATACTAAGTGCAGGAATTGGACTGATCAATTCACAATCCAAAATAGAAAGATACTAATGAAGTGCTATGCAGGACAAGTAAAGAAATTTAGAACTTGACAGCTAATGAATTCGGACACAAAAGCTGGATTGATGAATTCATGCGCAGGAATGCAGTAATGGATTTCAGACTTCAGAAATTGAATGCTACAACACATTGGATGAAAAGTTCAGCAAAACAACTGAAATCAAATGCTGAAGAATGCGAATTCAGAGCTTCACTGAGACAACTTCAGAAATTTAAACTGCTGATATGCAGAAATGAATTACTAGCAGAAACGGCACAACTAACTTGCATGATTGAAAAGCAAAATGCAACAAAACTGATACACATTAATGGATTCCAATTGCTATGCAAATGAGACAAACTGCAATGGAGAATTTCAGAAGAAGAACTGACAGCTATCGCAACAAAATTCAGAAACTGAAAAGGGATTGATACTCAACTAAAAACTGATACGCAACCAAAGAAACAAGAATTGAACTGAGATTGCAGACTATTGTGCTCTAATAGGCTTCTAATCTGATACTAATGCAGAATTTAAACTAATTGAAGCAAGACAAATCCGAAAACTAAACTTAATAAGCTGGAACTTGCAGAAACAGAGTAAGAAACTGATACTCAGCTACAACAATTCTGATACGCAAAGACAAAACAGAATTAAACTGAAATCAAGTTCAAATTGATCACTGAACAATTCCCTAGCTAATTACTTGAAGAATTAAATCCTGATTGAAGACAGAAACAATTCAGAAAAGGAATTTGACAGCTACTGATACGAAATTCAGAAATGAAACACAGCAGATTCAAAACTACAACTACAAATTGAAAATTCAAGAAGATAACTAATCCTCAACCCTTCCAAAGCTCAAAATCTCCTTGGTCGTCAAGCAAGGGCTGGCCTCGAACCCCTAAGCTCAGCAAATCAGTGGAAATCAACCTCAATTGGTCGAATCTGCTCAAACTGCATCAGATGGGGAAATTCCAATCCGAACTCTTTGATCTCAGTTTGTTGAGCTGCGATGATGATTTGGAGAAAACCTGAGCTCACCTGAGAACCCCTACAAGCGGCTCAGATCATCGGAAGTGGATTGTGGCTGAGATTCAAGTGCTCGGACCACAAAGAATGCCGAAACCCTCAAACAAACTTGTCCGGATGAATCTTGAGCTGGATTCTCCATCGAAGCTATCTCCAATGATCCAGATGATGATCCAAGGTCGAGATTGAGGTGGTCGCGCCTCGAATTGGAGAAAAATTGAAGCAAAAACGAAGAAAACGAAGAAGACTACTGTTGTGGCGAAGACGCGACGAAGGCTGAAGGCTATGGAGTTTCTGATTAAATACATAGGAATGGACGGTCCAGATTGATTTGGATGAATCCAACGGCTGATCTTGCTCTGATCTGACTCAAACTTTCCAGATGTTGATCAATGGTCAGGATCTGCCTCGTGGTAGCTCGGATCCTCCAGATGTACAACGGATGATCCAGATCAACTTAATCTTTGAATGGACGATCTAGAGCCCTCCGAGCTTGATCCAACGGTTGAATGAGCTCTGATTGGGATGAAACATTCAGATCTTGATCAGAGTGCTTGATCAACCCTAACCCTAGCTCAGATTGCTTCAGATGGTCCCGGATGGCTCAGATCTAGCCGCTTTTGAATTGGACGGCCCGGATTAATCCGAAGCTTGATAACTCGATCCAGGTCCACTTCCGACTCAAGTTGACCCAGTATGCCCTAGGTCCATGAACCTTTCATGCCTACAAAAATAGATCAAAATTTAGTGGCCAAATAATCCAAATATGTGTAAATTTGCAATTAAGTCCAAAATAAAGGTAAGTTCTAAAACCTAGGGTAAAATCATAATTAAGCAAGTAAAACATGGGTCAAACATGGATTTTAGCAATTAAAATAATCAACAAAATGGTACTTATCAACTCCCCCACACTTAAGCTTGAGCGTCTCGCGAAACTACTAAATAAGTATCCCCTAGATTTCTTAAGCATAATTAGAAGCAATTGAAAAGAAATTAACTAAGATTGTCAATTCTCAAAAATCTAAGCTCTATTGATTAGTATCTTGTCCTTAAATCAACAACTTAGCCTTTTCATCCATCATGATTCATTGAGATGAATTCAACTCACTAGCCTTTCAAGGAAAATTTTGGTGACTCTCTCCTTATGTTCTAAGTTGATAATGGAAGTAGAGCTCACTCAAACACACATGCTTCTTGCACTACCATAGGCTTGCTTATTGTCTACTCTCCACCATTAGTCATGATTAGGATTCACATCTACAAAAACAAATGAAAACATAGAAAATGGTGAGAAATGGAATAAAAGCCAAGAAAATGGAAAATTTGATAAAGTGGAGGACTTGAGTGCTCAAGGATGTTTCCAATGAACTCTGCCCCCTCTTGACAGTCCTCTAGTGCTATAAAAAGTGCGGTGAAGTCAATCTTGAACAATGCCTTTGATTGGGATGAATAAAACCTTATTGATCTCAATGTGCCAACTTCCACCTTGCGTGCCAACTTTGTTTCTTTCTTCTCTTTTCTGATTTTTCTCTTCTTCTTTTATCCTCTAGCAAGGTCAGACTTGTAGTAGAGTAAAGCTTTTGATTCGGATGAGAGAAACTTCAATGATTTTATAGTGCCAAGTCTTCATTTGTGTGCCACCTTATCTCCTTCTCTTTTCTTTTCTGAATTTTTTTTTCCTTTCTTTCTCTCTAATGAAATCAGAATGATGATGGAACAAATCTTCAACGTGGATAAGATTATCTTCACTAGTATCATAATGCCAACAACTCATTGTGTGCCCACTTTGTTCTTCTTCTTCTCTTTTCTTATTTTCTCAAACTATTTTTTTTTCTTTTTTTTCCTGCTCTCAAACCTAGTGATGGAGTCAACCTTCATTTGGAACACTTCGGACCAGTTAGCATCAGAATTTGTATCAGAAAAATCAGAAGTTATATCAGCAACTTGAGACATTTCTGCATTTGTTTCAACTTGGTGATCTGCACTTCAATTGCAGATTTGTACAGGTTGGTTTCAGATTTCTGCATCTTCTACTTCAGATTCTAGCTCCACGGCAGACTTATTGTAATGCTCTGATTTCTCAAGCAATTAGCATCACCTTTTAGTAGAGAATTTCAACCCAACAAATTCAAGTTCCCTCCATGGCACAATCAATTTAAGTTGATACAAACTATTTTTTTTTTCTTTTTGTTTTTGTCTCAGCTTCCAAATAACTTCAGCACTTTACAGCTTGCTTCCAGGTTCAGCTTGTATCATTCAGTAGCTCTCAGATGCAGCACTCGGCAGCAACAAATGCAATGCAGTTCAGAATTCTTTTTCAGCTGCAACAAAATTTTCTTTTGCAGTGGCACAGATTTTTTCCAGCTTGTTTTCAGATCTGTCCAGCTCACAAACCATTTAGCAAGATGTGTTTGATTTCTAAGCAAAGAGCAGCTGCAAGTCCATAGCATTCCGACCAAAAACAGCTGCAATTCCAAAGGATATTGAAATCAGCTCAGCAGACCTTGCCTTCACTGCATTTTTTGTTTTTTTTTCTGCTGCAATTCCTGCTCCCGATCTCAATTCTTCTGCTCTCCACCAGCTTCAACTCAGTCTCTACAAGATGTTGCTGATCTTGGCTTCCCAAAATTCCAACTTTACAGTTTTTGATCCAACCCATTTCTGATCCAAGTTATCTCCACAAAAAAAAAATATTTTCGAAAACTGCAAGATTTTTTCTTTTCTTTTATTTGGCACAACTTCTTTTCTCTGTTTTTTTTCTTTCGTGCCATTTGTTTTCATTTCCAATTTTTAACCGAATTCAACTTGAGGTTCAACTTCCTTGGATCTTCAAATGATGTTCAAAAATCATTCAATTGTTTTCAATCTTTGACCACTTCCCTTTCTTGCAACTCAATTTGGCACATTGATTTCTTGTCATTTCCTTTTTTTTTAGTTCACAGAAATTTTCTTCAGCCGGATTTGCTATGGAAAACAATTTCATCTCCAATTCATAACTGAATTCATCATTTGCTCTTGATACCAAGCTCCACTCAATTTGGCAAAAAAAAAAAATTTTTTTTCCCTTGATATGAAATGCCTCTTTGATACCAACTCTTTCCAAAACACTAGTCACTCCCCCACACTTAAATCTTTGTCCGTCTCGGGCAAAATAGCATTAAGAAACATTTCAAACAACAAGTCCATAGAAAAAGTGAGGGTAAGAGTAGGAAATAAGTAAAGAAAAATGGAATGAACATGATTTTTGCCAAAATTGATATGGAAAGGTAAACAAAGTGATTAGCCTCTATAGATGTGATCCAATCATTGAAATATTATTTTGAAAGAACCTAAGCAAGTTCTAGAGTACAATAACATATGTGTATCACAAATATAAGGCTAATTCTCACTAGGCAAAAATAATTCATCTCAAATCATCAATTAAGAATCTAAAGTAAGGTAGTACTCAAGCATCCAAGATTTCATCCATTAGCTCAAACCCTAAGTTTTGACACCAAATTTAATTTATTTTCAAGAGACTCTAAAATGCTATGGAGATAACCTAAAAGGATACTTTTATTTCTACTCATGCAAGAAAAAGTGACAAAAGAAATAACAAGGTATTTACAATGACTCCTATGCATTCTACTCTACTCATGCATTTATTAACAAGGGCTCAATTTAAAAGAAAATTCTACTTCTAGAAAGCATGAAAATGAAAAATGCAATAAAAGAAAATACAAGAAAGAACAATCTCCCCTTTATTTCTGGTGGACGGAGTCTATCAAGAAGTAACCTCCATCGTGGTAGTGGAGGAACATGGGTGGCTGAGAGAATTCAGACTCCCCCACACTTGAACTTTACAAAAATTTGCTCCGGTGGCCGCAGGCGATTTAGGTTCAAGATCCACTGAAGGAATGGAGTGCTATGAATTAAAGTAAAATCAACTCCTCCTTCTTGATGCCTTTTGAAAATTCTTCCAGGAGGCTGGAGTCTGTTCAGATGGAGCACCCACTCCAATAGTCTTCTGGACCCTGTAAAATAATGTAATACCTCTCTCAAGCGTTCAGGGTAAGAAAGAAATAAAATAATATCAGTCTTTGCATGAACTGTATCCAAAACTGCATCATGTCCAATAAAATCAATTCTTGGTGTCTCAATAAATTTTTCACAATCATTTTCTACGAAATTTGCATCCAGGAATTCATCACAAACAAAGAAATCAATTTTTGGCACTTCAATAGAAATATCACAATTATGTTCCATCAAGGATGTATCAAGCAATGTGTCACAGCCAATAAAATCAATCTCAGATACCTCCATAAGTTTTTCACATTCAACCTCAGCATATGATATCGCAAGAGATTCATCACAATAAATAACATCAATTTCAGGCATTTCTAAAATTTTTTCACAATCCATATCCACAAAAGATGTATCAAGAGATTCATCATAACAAACAACATCAATTATAGGTGCCTCTAAAATTATTTCGCAATCCATATCAAGAAGAGATGTATCAAGTAATGCATTACGACTAATGAAATCAATTTTTGGTACCTCTATTGGATTTGCACAAGCAGTCTCTACACAAGGTATATCAATAAATTCATCAGAACCAATAAAGTCAGTACTAGGTACCTTGCTGAATTTTTCTGAACAAAGAGGAGAAATACTTACCTGAGCGTGCTGAAAAATACCTGGAGGTTCTACAAGAGTAGATGTATCCGTGTTCTCCTCCTGATCTTGTTCCATCTCAGACTCAAGTTCTGGTGGACACTCAACTAAAGCAGGTGATCTTGGGTTCTTGCTTCCACCATGCAAGTCCCTACACTTTCTGGTTCATTCTCTGAATCTTGTGGTGGTCCCTGGGGCTTAGTGCAATCCCCTACACCTGTGGAATCATCTCCCGTGCATGTTTCCTCAGTAATATCTACAACAACAACATTAGAAAAATTAGGACCATCACTAACACTATCATCACAAAATAAAAGATGAGAATGGTCTTGTTGAGCTTCAGAATCTTCTTCTCGAGCTGAAAAGTTTGGAAATGGATTTTGAGTAGGAATCTCCGGAGGGATGCATGCTGTAGGTGCCCTGATTTTAATGATTTCTTCTTCTTCTTTCACCAAATTTGCAAGATCACTTGAAGAAGGACTTGGCCATGCACTAGGGTCACCTTGAACTGATATAAAACCAACTCCGGGGCTCTCAGAATTAAAAGCAGCTTGAGAAGATAATTCTCCTGATTCTTGGGCTTGCCTTTGTTTCAATTGATCTTGCATGTTTTGAAGCCTTTGTTGTTGTTCTTGAAAAATTTGCTGTTGTTGTTCTTGAAAACTTTGCTGTTGTTGTAAAATTTGTTGACACATCTCCACCATCCTCTGTTGTTGAGCCTCACTCCAATCAAGATTCTCAAAGCCTCCTTGGTTAGTGTGGAACTCTTGTTGGTCTTGAAATGGAGCACAAGGCTGCTCAAAACTGTAAGTAGGCTGTGAAGTCTGAAATTGAAACTGTGGGGGCTGATAAAATGGTTGAATAGGCTGATTAAATTGCTGAAAACATGGCTCACAACTTGGTGGAGATGGCTGAAAATTCTGATTATGGAATTCTTGGATCTGAGGTTGAAATTGTGGTGGTGAACACTGAAATTGAGTGGGCTGGAAATTCTGATCTTGTGGCTGAAAATTCTGGTTGCAAGGGTGAAATTGCTGTGGAAATTGAAATGGTTGCTGGAAATTCAAATTATCTTGGTACCCTTGCTGAATTCCTTGAAAAGGTGATTGATCTTGTTGATAAGGTTGCTGAAAATTGGGCTGAAATTGTTGAAATTGGGGCTGACAACTCTGGAATAGTGGCTGCCCATTCTGAAAATTTTGATTTTGCAATGGAAAATCCTCTGATGAGGACTGATTTTGCATAGTCTGAAACCCTTGATTGTAGGGCTGGAAATTATGATCATAGGGATGTGAAGGCTGGAAAAATGGTTGGTTTTGAGGTGGAAATGTTTGAAATGATTGACAACTTTGCTGCCCTTGCTGATATGGCTGGAATTGAGGCTGCGGTTGCTGAAAATCTTGCTGAAATTGTTGGAATTGCGGTTGAAATTGCTGTGGTGGCTGCTGGAATTGTTGTGGTTGCTGAAAAAATTGATTTGGTTGCTGAAAATTCGAATAGGGCTGTTGGAAATCTTGATTTGGCTGCTGGAATTGCTGGAGAGGCTGAAATTGTGGCTGAGGTGGCTGAGATGTAGGCTGAATCGACCGCTGGTAAGTAAATGACTGAGCTTTATGTTTTTGTTGGTATTCCAACACCTTACACCAACATTTAAACTCCACCAATGCCTCTTTTATCTCTGTATAGTCCTCTGGTGAAAGCATTTTGATCTTACAGCCCTGTCATAAAACAAACAAGAAAAATGGCAGCAACCGTATACAAAAGATAAAGCAAAAGAAAATAGAATCAAATGTTATGCCCATAAGAACACAAGCAAAAATCAAACAAATCAACTAGTTGCTTCCCCGACAACGGCGCCAAAAATTTGATGGTCCCGAAATACTAGGTTAAGTTGTCACGAATTGTGGGACATCAAAATTTAAATATGTAAAAAGCTAGAAACCCTTTTTGCAATCAAAGAATAAAAATGTAGTAAAGGGGCCACAGGTCGTATTTTTCCTCGGGACTAGTTGAGAGTTTGTTTGATTCGTGCTCGTATTTATGTGTCGTTTGTGAATTTTGGGTTTCGAATCAGAATTGGATTTGGTTTCAAATAAAAATAGAGAAGCAATGAAAAGAAAGTAGATTTAACTAATGACTAAACAAGCTGAATGCAATTAATAACTCAACCAATTGACCACTTACTCATCTAAAGCACTTTGGCACAATTCATGAAAAATGAATCTGATTTCAAGTGTAAAACAATTGCTAAGCAAATGCATCTAAACAGAGCTGCAATCTTTAGTTGAAACCAATGCAAGATTATAAACCTAATTTCAGGAATAAGACTTGATACAAAGTAAGGCTTTGAAACAAACTTGATACTCAATTATTCAAACTTATGTGCCAATAGAGAAATCTGATACTAAGTGCAGGAATTGAACTGATCAATTCACAATCCAAAATAGAAAGATACTAATGAAGTGCTATGCAGGACAAGTAAAGAAATTTAGAACTTGACAGCTAATGAATTCGGACACAAAAGCTGGATTGATGAATTCATGCGCAGGAATGCAGTAATGGATTTCAGACTTCAGAAATTGAATGCTACAACACATTGGATGAAAAGTTCAGCAAAACAACTGAAATCAAATGCTGAAGAATGCGAATTCAGAGCTTCACTGAGACAACTTCAGAAATTTAAACCGCTGATATGCAGAAATGAATTACTAGCAGAAACGGCACAACTAACTTGCATGATTGAAAAGCAAAATGCAACAAAACTGATACACATTAATGGATTCCAATTGCTATGCAAATGAGACAAACTGCAATGGAGAATTTCAGAAGAAGAACTGACAGCTGATCGCAACAAAATTCAGAAACTGAAAAGGGATTGATACTCAACTAAAAACTGATACGCAACCAAAGAAACAAGAATTGAACTGAGATTGCAGACTATTGTGCTCTAACTGGCTTCTAATCTGATACTAATGCAGAATTTAAACTAATTGAAGTAAGACAAATCCGAAAACTAAACTTAATAAGCTGGAACTTGCAGAAACAGAGTAAGAAACTGATACTCAGCTACAACAATTCTGATACGCAAAGACAAAACAGAATTAAACTGAAATCAAGTTCAAATTGATCACTGAACAATTCCCTAGCTAATTACTTGAAGAATTAAATCCTGATTGAAGACAGAAACAATTCAGAAAAGGAATTTGACAGCTACTGATACGAAATTCAGAAACGAAACACAGCAGATTCAAAACTACAGCTACAAATTGAAAATTCAAGAAGATAACTAATCCTCAACCCTTCCAAAGCTCAAAATCACCTTGGTCGTCAAGCAAGGGCTGGCCTCGAACCCCTAAGCTCAGCAAATCAATGGAAATCAGCCTCAATTGGTCGAATCTGCTCAAACTGCATCAGAAGGGGAAATTCCAATCCGAACTCTTCGATCTCAGTTTGTTGAGCTGCGATGATGATTTGGAGAAAACCTGAGCTCACCTGAGAACCCCTACAAGCGGCTCAGATCATCGGAAGTGGATTGTGGCTGAGATTCAAGTGCTCGGACCACAAAGAATGCCGAAACCCTCAAATAAACTCTGTCCGGATGAAACTTGAGCTGGATTCTCCACCAAAGCTATCTCCAATGATCCAGATGATGATCCAAGGTCGAGATTGAGGTGGTCGCGCCTCGAATTGGAGAAAAATTGAAGCAAAAATGAAGAAAACGAAGAAGACTACTGTTGCGGCGAAGACGCGACGAAGGCTGTGGAGTTTCTGATTAAATACATAGGAATGGACGGTCCAGATTGATTTGGATGAATCCAACGGCTGATCTTGCTCTGATCTGACCTAAACTTTTCAGATTTTGATCAATGGTCAGGATCTGCCTCGTGGTAGCTCGGATCCTCCAGATGTACAACGGATGATCCAGATCAACTTAATCTTTGAATGGACGATCTAGAGCCCTCCGAGCTTGATCCAACGGTTGAATGAGCTCTGATTGGGATGAAACATTCAGATCATGATCAGAGTGCTTGATCAACCCTAACCCTAGCTCGGATTGCTTCAGATGGTCCCGGATGGCTCAGATCTAGCCGCTTTTGAATTGGACGGCCCGGATTAATCCGAAGCTTGATAACTCGATCCAGGTCCACTTCCGACTCAAGTTGACCCAGTATGCCCTAGGTCCATGAACCTTTCATGCCTACAAAAATAGATCAAAAATTTAGTGGCCAAATAATCCAAATATGTGTAAATTTGCAATTAAATCCAAAATAAAGGTAAGTTCTAAAATCTAGGGTAAAATCATAATTAAGCAAGTAAAACATGGGTCAAACATGGATTTTAGCAATTAAAATAATCAACAAAATGGTACTTATTAGTGGCTCACTCTCACCGTTGTTTTTCGAGGGATATTGTAGCTGTTGATAGCTCCCCCGATGTACTGGGGTCTGGAGTGTGGACTCCCCAGCATCCTGTCCACTCAACCACACCTTCTGTGGTATTTGTTGTTGGAGTGGTACAGTTGTCACAGCCCTACCCACTCGGTCACACAGATGGGATGTGTTGACGGCTTGACTGGCGTCAGGGGTGACACATGTCATTGCATCATGTGCATACGTATTTCGTTTATGCATTTTCTTGTGATTGTTGCATTTATATGAGCTATGGTTGTTGCACATGATTGACATGCATGTATTTCTTGATTTTATTGTTATTGCGTCGTTTTACACCTGTTTAGTTATTATTCGATTTTATACCATGTCGTGTTATATTGGTTATGCATGATTAGGTAAATTCTATAATTCTTATGGACTGTACACTGTTGATTTCTCTACTCTGTTATCCTTATTATGCCATGCTTATTTGTCTACTCATATACCCGCAGAGTCCGCCCGGACTCACCACCCCTGCTTTCATTTTTGTTGTTTCAGATAGCAGGTAGAAGTATTTCTTGGAGCCAGGAGAGGATCCAGTTGCCGGTCCCCAGTGTCGAGTTGAGTTATTTTCCGCAATTTGGTTTAGTTGTTTTACTTCGGTATGGAGTTCAGTTTTCGCATTGTATTGTTTATCAGATATTCTGATAGATTTCGGTACATTTGAGTTCTCTTGTTTGAGTTGTGGTTTTCTTTCATGTTTAAGGTGGCTGAGCCACCCATTATCTTTTATTCTAATATAAACTGCGTGGTTGCGTTTACTTCTATATATGTGATGCTAGCCGCCTGTGGCTAAGCTAATATGGTGAGATAGTATGTATTATTGTCCCATATTGTCCGCCGTACAGGGGAAATACTGCCCGATTTTGAGGAAGCATGTGCCTCTGGGGGCGTGACAATTTTTGGTATCAGAGTCAGGTTTTGCGATGTTTTGGTGTCTGTGGGTCAATCTGTATGTTACAGATTTGTTTATTTTTGCGGAGTCTTTTTCTTAAGGGTTGACGAGGTTGTTTTGTTTTACGAGGTCTATCTGTATTTTACGGATTTATTTTCCGGAGTCTTTTACTGGTTATGGTTGTGATGAGACTTTGCAGCGACGAGATCTCTCCAGGCTGCAAGAGGTATGTCTTTAGTGATCATACTATATTTGGTATTCACTATCTAGTTTAGGTTTGGATGATATTTTCCAAATTAGTTGGATTGTGAATCCGCTCCTACACTTGTTTAATAGTAATTCAGTGTTTGTATATTAGCCTGAAAACATATAGTTAATTAGTCTTACTCATATTTGTGGTCAAGGTAAATCATGAAAGCGAATAGTTGATTCGTTGGGGATTCGACCTAGATGAAGAGATTGTTGATTCTCTTGTAGGGTCAACTGACGAGTCGAAAAGCGAGGGTTGAATCTGTCAATAAATTGTCGGAGATAAAGGATTACAATTTTAACTCCTATCATATTATGAGTTTAACTAGCATCGACTACTACCAACTTGGTGATGGATAAAGCTTTATACCCTTGTTGTCTGGGTTAGTAGAGGACTTATATACTCTGTTTTATAGAGTTTTCGACCCTTAGGTTGTTAGTACTTGTTGGAAAATTTGGAAGGGTGCATTGTAGATCCCAAATCATAAAAATTAGTTAAAATTCATGCTCATGGTGTCATTTTCTCCAGGCGATGAGTAAGTAAGATATATCTTTGATGGTTATCCTATTCATTATATACATTATCTTGTTTAAGGTTATATAGACATAGGTTCGCTGTATTAGTAAATTGGCATCTATTTTTATTACACACACTGCAATTCTCAGTCTTAGTCTAGTGTACTAAATATATTTACTTGCTTAGCCTCGTAGCATTAAAAGTTAGAGACATTCTAGGCATATGCAGATTTAATCAAATTCTCGATTTAACCTTGTGTATCTCTTAGTAGGTATCTTGAGTATATTAATAGATTGAGGTTCTCATGATGGCTAGAAAAGATAGTTGATCCAACGTATTCTTATGATTGGGATGAAGAGGTTTGGTTTCATTTTTATTGTGTTGTATAAGATCACGTTTCATGGAGCATCATGTGACTGATTTTGAGGTTGTGTTGTGAGTTTGTATTGAAATTAGTTGATTTGATTTCAAGAAGATTGATCGAGTTAAGAGTTGATTCATGGTGAAACAAATTTGGATTAAGACATATTGCTATTGTGGAATGATCATCTAATTAGGATGTCGTATATTTAAATTATTGGTAATGTTCGGTTTGCCAATTTTGAGTTATGATTTATATGTTTTATGTTTGCTAGTTGAAATAATGACAGTGTTAACTGGATCTAAACAAAGAGGTTTTTCAATGTTTTAATGTGAAGGCATTCGTGAATGTTTACCATTTGGTACTCATGCTCTTAGAGCTTAAATGTTCCAAGTGCAACCTCTAAATTCGTGCGTCTCTGTTTCACAATGAGTTCTGTTAGAAACTCGATAATCATCAAGCCAATGCATACTGAGCTTTATTCTTATCATATTTAAAAGTTAATCTTTAAAATCTTTATTCATACATAACTTCAGTTTTAAATAATTGTGGAAATTGCTAATTTCTCCTATTTTAAAAGTTTTACCAATACTTCCTTTCCAAAGAGCTTGGCAGCCAACTTTATTGTAGAGACTACAATCTGCTAGTGTAATTCATGTGTTGCATTGTCATTTTAGTTTCTACAGCTACATAAAATCATAGGGTTTAAAATGTTGATTAGTGCTGATTAGCATGACCAAAATGTATTGGGTTTGGCACAAATACTTGTCCCTGTTCCACCTGTATTGATCTTTTTATTCTCTCATTCATGGGAAAGAGATGACTGACTAAAAGATACATGAGTCGATGAGGTGATGCTTGACCGAACTGTTGGTTGATAGCAAACTTGTTTGGAGATAAAGTATTTTGATGTAGAAGTGTTCTGCAGTGAGCAGATTTATAAGTTGAGAATTTTGTTGATCAAATTAAATTATGAATCATAGGTTTTGTAGTTGGATGAGTTGTAAGGATTATGAGCTGTAGTTAATTTTGATTTATGTTTCAAGGAATGATCGAGATTGATGAATCTCTGTGATGTATTGTATTTTGAGGATACGCTAGTGGATATTTTTGATTTATTAGTCGTGAATGTGGATGGATACATAACTATCACTTTCAAAGAACCATCTAGTTAAATTTTGGTTGAAGATGGTATGGAAATGGTGGATATCATGAAAATGTATCTTTGTGATACGTAAAATTTTTTGATGGATCATTTGTGGATTTATGAAGTTACGATTTGTTAATTAGAGATTGGTGATTCATGGGCGATGTTGATAAATGTGGTGATTGACTATTGATCATTTGATATACACTAGGTGTTAGTGATTTTATGGTCGAGCGCTCTACGTGATTGATAAGTTTGATCGATTGTATTTGATTCTCGGATTTAAATCGAGGGAAAGTAGAGGGAAACTTCCTCCTCAGCTGAGCAGAGGAGGATTGATATTGTTCTCTGGTGGTAGAGCGAAGGCTCCGAATTTTGTGAAGCAGCGGCTGAAAGATTTCAATAAGGCCTTTGATGATATGTATCAGAAACAATCAAATTGGGTCATATCAGACAAGGATTTGAGGGAGATTTGTTCTGGAAATTAGCGTTTGACATGAGATAGCAGAGAGGTCTAATTTTTGTGTATGATAGTGTCTTGGAGAGCTACTGAAACCAGAGATCATGGGATGGTTCATGAGTTGCTGAGTAGCGTTTATGAGTTGAGTGCAGAGAGTTGTTATGGCTGGAAGATGAGTAATTGTGTGATTTTCTAGTTATGCAGAATAGGTTAATAATTAAGCTAAGATGAGGGTAGAGAATATCCTAGAGTAGACTAGTACTAAGTGTATGTAGAAGGAGCTGATGTTAATTGTCGTTAGTTTCTGTGAAGAAAGTAATGTGAGCGATGAGTCGGTCTTGATGTAAGTGTAGTTACAGGTGAGGGTTGAGAGGAATGTGAACTGTTTGTGCAGCATGTGGTGTTTGGCACACAGCTGCAGTTATAGAAATTTTAGATGCATCATCTGATTCTAGTTGCTCTTCAGTAGGGAAATTATTCACTTGGGGACATGGTGATAAAGGACGACTTGGACATGGTGATAGAGAACCTAAAATTGTTCCAGCATGTGTAGTTTCTCTTTCTGATGATAGCTTATGTAGGGTCGCTTGTGGGCATGACATAACTATTGCTTTAACAACTTCTGGATGCGTTTATGCAATGGGAAGTAATGTCTATGGGCAACTTGGTAATCAGGTATCAGATGGTAAATTTCTTTGCCGTGTTGGGGGTAAGATTTCAAATAGTTTTGTCGCTGAGATATCATGCAGCTCTTATCATGTTGCCGTATTAACTTCGAAAACACCCGAGTTCTACCTAGCTCTTATCATGGGCTCCCAATTTTCATCCTACCTAGGTCAAGTTCTACCCAACTTAACCCCACTAACACCATGTTGAGTTATACCCAACTCAACACCCGAGTTCTTCCCCTTTGACACTATCAAAGGATTGCCCCAAGCAACCTTTCCCTTGGTGCCAAAAAAACTCAACAAAACTTTGAAAACTCTAAAGGTTGCAAGCACATTTGCTAGGATATACCATATCCTAGAAAAATATGGTTTCATGAAAATATCAAGTGTGCTTGACTTTTGGTATAACCTTGATTTTCCTAAAAGATTTTACATTTGTATCACTTTTCAAATCCATCTAGAATTCCATGTGTTTGCTAAGTCTAACTATCATAATCTGACACATGGAAACATCCTCAACTTTTCCCTTGTTATCTCTAAGTCCTAGATTCAAATAGAAAACTTATCAACCTTCCTTGACTTTCAAAATATTAATAAAGTCTTATTAACTCATGAGATAACACTTCATTCAAGACATATGAGATCATAATCAAGACTTTTAATCCACAACCATATCTGATAATCCAAATTTGCAATTTCTGATTAGTCAATTTTTCCTTTTTCCATTTCAGCCTACGGACCAGTCGACTGCCCCTGGGGCAGTCGACTCCCAAAACTCACAGAATGTTTTTGGGCTTGAGATCAGTCGACTGCCCTTAGGGCAGTCGACTGATACCTGATTTTCAAGTTTTCCAGCTGAGTTTCAGTAATGCCTAAATAATTCTACAAATCTCTGAAAAATCTGAAATTTTGCAGGGAGATTTGTGAAGCCTATATCTACTTAGGAAAAATATGTTTCCTAAATAAATGTACTCCAGATCCCAAGATTGACACGAAACTCAAATTTCTCCTAAAGTGTATCATTTAACCTTGTTCAAAGGTTCTAATTTCGACCTCATCTTGATGCCTCTTCCCATACTTAACCACATTACATTCCTAGCACCAAATTACATGGTATTTACACTTTAAAACTAATTTCTCTCAATTATAATCACATTTTCCTCTTTTTCACCCCAAAACTCCTTTTATTGTGCCAAAACCTAGGATTAAGACTTATCCAAGTCTTCCAACCCCTTTTGACACATTTCACCTAATTTCCTAGGAGAGAAACTTTTGAGATCCATTTACCATGGACCCCAAAGACTCCTAGAGCTCCCCCTTGAGCTCTAAGCCTTAGTCACCTCCCTAGGTGACTTAACCCATACTAGACCACACCGGTGAACCTCCGGTGATTCTTGGCCTACAAATCTAACCTTCTTAACCTTGGGAACCTTGTCCTTGGTTAAGTCACCATTTCTATCTTTTGATGGCACCCTCTTGCCATTCTTGAACTTACCCTCCTTGCCATTATATGCTTCCCCAGCATATTTCTTTTCATTTTCCTTGGAGGTCTTAGATCGGTATCCCAAGCCCGATCTATCATAGTTGGGTTTCAAACTATTCAACACCATATCTAAGCCCTTAGATCCAATCGTGAATCTTTCTAGGGCCTTTTCTAATGTATCAAGCCTTGACCTCAAGGCTTGATTTTCCCTTGCCAAGTCCCTAACTTTGGTTTCCATATGTCCACCTTGGACATTCCTAGGCCTACCCTCCTTTCTAGGCACATTCCTCCCCTTCTTGGGATTAGTGCCATGATCCTTAGGTCTAGAGGTCTTGGTCTCATGATGCATGCTTTTCCTAGGGTTATGATCTACCTTGTTAACCCTAGTCCTATCATTATATCTAAATCCAAAATTATCCACCATTAACCATTTTTCATTAAAACTAGCATGCATGGATGGGTAATTAGCATGATTTTTAAACTACAAGGAGGAACTTGAAATTGAATTAATTTTTAACCTAGGATTAGAAATTACCTCTCTTACCCTTGTAATCCCTCCTTGTTGTGGACTTCTTCTCTTCCTTCTTTCCTCCTTTTCCCATCTTCTTAGATGCTCCATTTTCTTTATTCCACCTTTCTTTGGGCACTTGGTGTGGTAGTGCCCTAATTCTCCACATGTAAAACATCTAATCTTCTTTTTCCTTTCTTGAGCTCCTCCAATCCTACAACTCACGTTAGATTTAAAGGAACTTGAAATGAGTTTAGATTTTACCTTCTTCTTACCTTTTGGGCACTTGTCCTTGTAGTGCCCCTTTTCGTTGCAACCAAAGCATGTGATGTGCTTTTTCAATTTAGCTTTGGTGGAGGTAGAGGCTTCTTCTTGTTCTTGTATGATTGAAGGTCTCTTCTCCCCCTCACTCCTTGAAATTGATGTTTCTTCTTCTTCTCTTGTGGTGGATGCCCTCTCACTTTCTTCTTCTCGTGAGTAGGTAGATGATTCTTCTTCCTTTTTCTCCTCTTAGAATGTTGAGCTCCTCTCTTCATCCGATTAATCCTTCTCCTCTTCTTGGACCACTAAGCCCATTTCCTTGGGCTCTTCCACTTGTGTAGAGTTCTTGTGCACTTCTCCCAATTTCTTCCATAAATCATATGCGCTTTTGTACTCTCCTACACAACTCATCACATTAGTAGGCAAGATATTAATCAAAATATTTGTTACCTTCTCATTGGCCCTAGCTTGTTCTTGTTGTTCACTTGTCCAGTATCTAAGGCGAAGTCTCTTCCCATGCTTGTCCTTGGGGATTTCGAATGAATCTTCAATTGTCATTCTACATTCCCACTCCATTCCTAGCCAACTCTCCATTCTTGTCTTCCAGTTATCAAAATCTTCATGATCATACGTTGGCGGTGAGTTGATGTCATCCCCCAACTTGTCTTCTATGTCCTTTTTCCTCTAGCATGTGCTCCCTCGGCGGTTAGTCCGATCAAGAGCGGTCCTTCGCTCTGATACCAATTGTAGGATCGATGTCGGTACGCTAGAAGGGGGGTGAATAGCGTCTTTCGGATCTTTCTTGTACCTGCGTTGTTAGTTGCACAGCGGAAATAATAATAAAGAAAACAAACAACGCTAACAAAGAGAATTTACTTGGTATCCACCCAGGCCAGGTGACTAATCCAAGAATCCGTCGGTGGATCACTCCCCGGATAACCTCCGGCTAGCTCTCGTCGCTCCTTGTGGGTGGAGAAACCTGACCATAACACCTTGAGAACCTCTGAGCACAAAGACTACTGTTTGGCCTTAACCATGACCAAACTCGTCAAGAAGCTCAGCCACCACGAAGTCCTCTTTAAATAGGACTCGGGCTGAAACCCTCGCTACCAGTCTATTGCCCCCAGGGCAGTCGACTGGTGCCAGCCAGATTCGACCGTTGCACCCCAACGTTCGAATTCTCAGCCAGCTCACCAGCCACCTACCAGTCGACTGCTCCAAGGGCAGTCGACTGGTCCCTAGCTGAAACCCTTCCCGAGTACATTCACACAGCACTCGACCCTCATGACTCGACTGACTCCTCCTCTGCAGCCTCGACTATTGCCTTCGCGCCCTCTTCATCTTCGGCTCCCGTCCCTCGGATGCACGCAAGCCTCCATCTTGCCACCATGCCATCCTTCACGCATGCCTCGAAGTCCGCGCCCATCAGCTCATCGTCCTTGCTCTCCAAGGTTCCTCGGATGAGCACGCAAGCCTCCATCCTGCCTCCATGCCATCCTTCACCATACCGAGGCCGTCCGGTCAAGTCCATATGTGTAACCTGTACAACTTGCACACTCAACATACACATATAAGAACACAAGGTAAACCTAACTTAAACCCTTTGCCCAAACATCAAAACCTATGGTCACTCCGGACCATCTTAGGGTCGATTGCTCCAACATTGTGTGTGGTGCAAGTTTTACTGCTGTCATATGTTTTCATAAGTGGGTATGCAGTGTGGATCAGTTCACTTGCGCCGGTTGTCAACTCCCTTTTGGGTTCAGAATAAAGCGTCATAATTGTTACAGCAGTAGAAAATCTACTTCTTTGGCATCAAATATTAACAAGCCATATCGAGTATGTGACGCATGCTATGTAAAGCTTAAGAAAGTGATAGGGGATGGTGTGATACCAAGAGGACCAAGATATCAAATTGAAAACCTGATGGTGCCAAGCCAGATATCAATAGATCCATGTTTCAATTGTAGGACACTAAATAGCTAGATTCTAGTAGGTTGATCTATCCTTTTATCCATAACAGTTTAATTCATAATAATGGTTGTATTGTTTATCAGCATATTAGTCATCAGTTTACTAGCCTCAGCAGATGGTCGAAGCTACAAGTTATCAAACTCAGCAGACGGTGGGAGCTCCAGCACCTCAGACTATGCAGCTAGTGGCAATTCAGATGATTCGGCCACTGCCACTTCAGACGAGACCACCATCAGTTCCAGAGATGGACCGGGTTTACACGCTCACCAGAGAGAAGACACCGCAGGTCGATGGATCGAATTTTCGAGATATTAAGAGCTATAGGGTATCTACGTGTAGGTCACTGCTTGTAACTGGGTAGCTACCATTAGAGAGATGTTGAACATTTCCCAATATGATAGATAATGCATTTGACTCGCAATCAGGGTTAAAATTTGTTGATAGCACTACTCTGATAAGGAAGCTACTTGGGAGCTCGAGGATACGAGCAGAGCTCACTATCCTCATTTGTTTACATAAGGTGCGTATGATTGGTTTTTACTCCGTATTTATAGTATATTTGAGGTATTGATACCTGTTGTCGTTGACTAGTACCTGTTGGGGTAACTAGTAGTGGTTGTGGTCCACTAGCTAAATTTGGGGACCAAATTTTTGTTAGTGGGGGAGAATGTTAAATACTGAATTTTTAACATTTAAAAGGGTAAGTTTTAAAAAAAAATGAAGGGCCTAGTTGGAAATTACTGAAGTTGGAGGGCTTATTTACAAAAAGTCAAACCTATTAAATTTAGCCCTAACTTCCCCGATTCAGTTTCTCTTCCCTGTCCACTTCGGTTTCGCCCCGCGTTGCTAAGCCCTAGCCAAAGTCACCGATCGCCGCCTAATCGCCGGAGTCGACCCCTCTCACGCAAGCAAGCGACGCTCGTCTCTCCTTGTGTCGCTACCCTCGCGGAAACCCTAATTTCAGCCCTCTCCTTCTGCGACCACGAAAAAGGTAAGAAGATTTAGAATTTAGGTTTCATTGCTTCCCCGATTCATAGTGCCCTAATTGTTGGATCTTCTTGCGTTTGCTGTTTACGCCAAGTTTAGCACCGGGTAAGAAGTAGCGAGTCGTGTCATTTTGGGTGCTTCCTCTGGGTCTCGACCCTTCTGTTCTTCATCTCTGTGCATCGGGCAGAGGTAAGGAAGGTTGATTTTAGGTTTCCTTGGAGTTGTTGGTTGGTAGTATGGTTTAGAATGATTCTAGTTTGGAGTTTTGATTTGCTACCGAGATCTCCTTATGGATGGTTCTATTTTTAGTCAAGCTAGTGTAAAGATTAATGTGTGTTTCGTTTCTCTTCTTGTGATCCTTGTTGCTATGAGTTGTTGGGATGAAATCTTGGTTTAGATATTTGAACTTGTAGTGTTCTGCCGAGGATTTTCTTTGGATGCTAATTGAGTTTTGGATGGTTTGTGATGGTGTAATTTGTGATGATGTGCCAACCATTATAGTAAGTACAGTAAGGTAGCAATTGTGTTTAGGATTTTAATTATATTTAGTTGATCTATTTGGATGCTTAAGTTCTTACCGTGATCAACCATTGAGGTGGAATTTTGGTTTAGAGATGATTGTAGTGTAAAAAGTGATCAGAAGACTTGTTTGGATGGTAAATTATGTGGGAGATTGATCTTCAATTTAATTTGTGTTTGTGGTTGTTTGTGTCAGCGAGAGTCACAATTGGGGATGATAAGGTGTTTATGCTAGCAATTCTATTTTGGTTATCTATGGCTTTTGGTGATAATACCATGGGCTGCTAGGTTGAAATAATTTTGATGGAGGTTTAATCTTGAGTTGGATCTTGGGTTAGGTTTAGACTAAACTGTTGAACCTAATTTTGTTAATTAGGATTAGTCCTAAATGATTAAGAGAGTTCATTTAGCTAAGTATTAAATACTTATATAGCTAAATACTATGATCTTTGATATAGGACTCTAAGTTGATACGTGCACATGGACGTGAAGCTATTTGGATACGTTCTACGATTTTAAGGCGGGTACTTCTCCTTTGTACTCGAGTAGTTTTCTTTACCTTAAAAGCATGGCTATATTATGTCGGATAGGTTGCTTGACCTTGTTCTTTGTCGTTATTTAAACATCGCCGTTGAGACTTATTCTTCGTTGATCTTTAAGTATTCCAAATTTGTGTCCGTACAGTCCTCTATTGGTTTTCTGTTCGGTAAAGTGTCGGTTGTACGCGAGCACTTAGAACTCCATTATACACAATTAGGTTTATTTGGCATTAGAAATACCCTACCTAGTAGCGTAGGTGCATAATCGTTGTTTTGTGATTTCGGGTTGGTTGTATTGATGCATCGTATACTCGTTGGATTTTATTTCATCGTTGTTTCTCCGGTTGTTCGTGCATCATATAGCATGCACCATACTTGCACGTTGCATACTAATGACTGTTGAGCTTACATTTGGTTAAGCCGTCGTTAGTCATATTGTTGCTCGATTCACTCAACCACTTGTTATCGTGGTAGTTATTAGAGTACGAGCATCTGTCCTGTTATGCCAAACAGTGACACCCTCACCGTTGTTTTTAGAGGGATGAGCTATTGGTGGCTCACCCTCACTGTTATTTTTCGAGGGATATTGTAGCTGTTGATAGCTCTCCCGATGTACCGGGGTCTGGAGTGTTGACTCCCCAGCATCCTGTCCAACCAACCACACCTTCTGTGGTATTTGTTGTTGGAGTGGTACAGTTGTCACATCCCTACCCACTCGGTCACACAGATGAGATGTGTTGACGGCTTGACTGGAGTCAGGGGTGACACATGTCATTGCATCATGTGCATACGTATTTCGTTTATGCATTTTCTTGTGATTGTTGCATTTATATGAGCTATGGTTGTTGCACATGATTGACATGCATGTATTTCTTGATTTTATTGTTATTGCGTCGTTTTACACCTGCTTAGTTATTATTCGATTTTATACCATGTCGTGTTATATTGGTTATGCATGATTAGGTAAATTCTATAATTCTTATGGACTGTACACTGTTGATTTCTCTACTCCGTTATCCTTATTATGCCATGCTTATTTGTCTACTCATATACCCGCAGAGTCCGCTCGGACTCACCACCCCTGCTTTCCTTTTTGTTGTTTCAGATAGCATGTAGAAGTATTTCTTGGAGCCAGGAGAGGATCCAGTTGCCGGTCCCCAGTGTCGAGTTGAGTTATTTTCCGCAATTTGGTTTAGTTGTTTTACTTCGGTATGGAGTTCAATTTTCGCATTGTATTATTTATCAGATATTCTGACAGATTTCGGTACATTTGAGTTCTCTTGTTTGAGTTGTGGTTTTCTTTCATGTTTAAGGTGGCTGAGCCACCCATTATCTTTTATTCTAATATAAACTACGTGGTTGCGTTTACTTCTATATATGTGATGCTAGCCGCATGTGGCTAAGCTAATATGGTGAGATAGTATGTATTATTGTCCCATATTATCCGTCGTACAGGGGAAATGCTGCCCGATTTTCGTGGAAGCATGTGCCTCTGGGGGCGTGACAACTTAAGTCAGTGATATATTAAACAAGAGAAGGGGAGTTAAGAGAGGAGTAACAAAATGGACCAAAGTCCTAGTGAATCTAGGCACGAAGTCTTGGTTCGGAGAATTGGGCACTAAGTCCTGATCATGGATTGGGCACTAAGTCTTGGTAAAGGGCTGGACACCGAAGACCTGCTCGGAAGGTGGGCACAAAGTCCTGGTCGAGGACTGGGCAAGAAGACTTGGCCGAGGGTTGGGCACTGAAGTCCTGGACTTAGGGTTTGGGCATGAAGTCTTGGTCCGAGGGATTGATTAACTTAGTTGAGCGATGACTAAGGGCAGAAGTAGAAACGAGTCATGGTTTGGACATCTCGAGATCTGAGAGTATCGGAAGCTAAGAAAAAGTCCACCCGAAGGACTGGGTGGCAATCGTCTCCTAAATGGAGTAGGTGAAAGGCGCGTTCTCAGGGGTGGAAACTTGCGTCAGTTCGACCTAGGGTTTCGTGGAAATCCGAAGTCAGAACCAAGTCCTTAAGGCTAATATTGTGTGTATATTTGCTTTGTATTTGTGTATCTTGCAGGTACCAAGAACCGGAGATAAAGCAGGCAAGGGACTGGAAACCAGCCAACCCAGGCACCCCTATTGATGGGGGCGCCCAGATCAAAGAGCAAAAACCAGCTTTCGGTTGGAAGCTTTGAAGCTAGGCGCCCAGTAGGTTCCAAGCGCCCAGGTCTAAGAAGGAAAATGACAGTTTCGTGAAGTAAGCAGAATAGGCTTCCATTCAGGCGCCCGGGATGATACGGGCGCCCAAGTTGAAAGCTGTACTTGCTGTTTCGAGTTCGAAACACAGATAAGCCTTCACTCAGGCGCCCGGGAGGTCCAGGGCGTCCTGGTCAGATATTTTATCAGCTACGACAAGTTCGGCGCAGGGATAAAGTTTGACCAAGTCTATAGGGGCGCCCCCAACGTATTAGGCGCCCGAATGAAGCCTATAAAAGGGGCTTCGACCCCTCAGCATCAGACACAACTTCCAAGAGCGATTCTGAGCATTCTGACCGATGACAACGAGCTAAAGATGAGGCTCTACGACCGATAGGCTCCAGGAGGAAGTGCGTGACACTTCGGAGGTCCAGATCGGCCGAGCTTCATATCCTTATTGTTCGGTTTGCTTTTATTTATTCCGCACTTAATTTTCTATATATGTGCTTGTAATTATCAACTGTAAGACGAGTTTTCTCCGCCTCCGGAAATTCCGAAAAGGAGACCAATAGTGGACTCACGCCGAGTACATAGGCCTTGGACGTACTGACCCTGGAGGGTCGGGAACCAAGTAAATAAATCCCGCGTGTCTGCTGTGTTCTTTTAGTTTTATGTTTTACTTTTCCGCTGCACTAACGCTCTTAGTCTAGAACGATCGAAAGCTTTCCGCGAGAAGATTTTCACAGTCGATATTCACCCCCCCTCTATCGACGGCACCGGTCCTACAATAGATGCGCATGATGCAATGACATGTGTCACCCCTGACGCCAGTCATGCCGCCAACACATCACATCTGTGTGACTAAGTGGGTAGGACTGTGACAACTGTATGCACTCCAATGAATACCACAGATAGGTGTGGTTGACTGGACAGGATGCTGGGGAGCCAACTACTTCAAAACCCCGATATATAGGGGGAGCTATCAACAACTCTAGTATCCCTCGAAAACAACGGTGAGGGTGTCACTGCTTGCCTACAACTTCAACATGTGTGGCATAACAGGACAGTTGCTCGCACTCTTGCAACTACCACGACAACAAGTGGTTGAGTGAACTGAGCAACTAAATGACTAACGACGGCTTAACCATATGGAAACCCAATGGTCGTTAGTATGCAACGTGCAGATATGGTACATGCTACAAGATGCAAGAACAACCAAAGAAATAACGATTCAACAAAATCCAACAAGTAAACGATGCATCAATACAACCAACCAGAAATTGAAAACCAACAATTATGCACCTACACTACTACGTAGGATATTTCTAATGCCAAATAATTCTAATTGTGATTAATGGACTTCTAAGTACTCGTGTACAAGCGACACTTTACAGAACAGAAAATAACAGGAGACTGTACGGATACGAATTTTGAATACTCAAAGATCAACGAAGAAAAAGTATCAACGGCGATGTTAAAATAACAAAACAACAGGGAATAAGGTCAAGCAACCTATTAGACATAAAACAACCATGCTTTAAGGTAAAAGTACTACACGAGTACAATGGAGAAGTACCCGCCTTAATCTGTAGAACGTGTCCAAATAAATCTCCCACGATCAACCGTGCGAGTCTAACTCAAGGACCTGCATCAAAGGCATAGTGTTTAGCTAATAATATGTGGTAATTAGCTAAACAAACTTGTTGGATCGAGAGAAAACGATAGAGGGGGGGTGAATATCGTAAATGTTTCGGATTGTTAGATAGAGAATGCACAGCGGAAATTAAAATTAAACAATACGCAAACACCAAGATTTTTACTTGGTTCGGAGTCACGGTCGACTCCTACTCCAAGGCCCACGGTCGTTGACCGTTTACTGCGGGCAATACTATAATCGCACAAAATAGTTTACAAAATGTATTACAGAAATAGTACAGTAAACTTAAAAGCAGCTCTTCGTTACCGACGTCCGGTGTGGAATGTGTCTCGGAGCAGAGGGACGTCGTCGGCGCTTGTATCTCGAGTTGGGAAGTTTCTGTAGCAGAGCGCCTCGAGTAGAAGAGTGTGAAAGCGTTGGAAGAAGTGTTGTTCAGAAGCCTTGGTGTTGGGTGCTATTTATAGCACTTCGGGGCGCCCTGAACGTTGGGGCCACCCCCCCACATGTCAACCGATCCGGAATTACCTCGGTCAGCCCTTATCCCACTCGAATAGGGCTGAGGATTGACTCTGGGGGCGCCCGGGACGCTAGGGGCGCCCTGGTTGACCTTTTCAGCGAGCTTCTCGGCTGGATCAGAGTTATCCGCTTCGGTGGCTTGGGTGCGGGGCGCCTTGGGCACTGGAGGCGCCCGGGAGCACGGGGGCGCCCCGCCCAATTAGCTTCCGAAGCTTCCTTTTGCTCAACTTTTTTTGTATTCACCTTGGGGGCGCCCTGGACACTGGGGGCGACCTGCTCAGCTACTTGCCTCTCTCCTTTGGGCATTCTGAGCTGCAGACACACGTTCCTTTGGTCCTGCATCCAGGGTTGTCCAAAACAATATAAAACAATAAAGTATTAGTTTATACAGCCTTAGCTGTCTTGGTTCTAACTTTGGGTCTCCAAAATGGAGCCTAGGTCGAACCGACGCCTACTGTTCCCTCGACGGGGAACATGTCCTCACCTACTCCTCTCAGGAGAATTTACCTGTTGCCAACCGGCTCCTCCGGTTGGACTTTTGCCTAGCGGTCCTTTGCCAGGTCTTGGATACCAAGCTGTCCTTCGCCCGGTGCCTAGCAGTCCTTCGCTAGGTGTTTGATTTCAGGCAGTCCTTCGCCTGGTGCCTAGCGGTCCTTCGCTAGGTCTTTGTATCTTGGCATTCCTTCACCAGGTGCCTAGCATTCCTTCGCTAGGGCTTTGTATCCTGGCATTCCCTCGCCAGGTGCCTAGCAGCCCTTCGCTAGGGCTTTGTTTCCTGGCAGTCCTTCGCCAGGTACCTAGCATTCCTTCGCTAGGACTTTGTTTCCTGGCAGTCCTTCGCCAGGTGCCTAGCAGCCCTTCGCTAGGACTTTTCCTACACTCTTGAGTAACATTGTTAGATCACAAATAAACATAACTTTGAATCCTTTGCCAATATCAAAACAAGGTTCGATATGGTGCTTCCTGCACCAACAATCTCCCCATTTTTGATTTATGGCAACACAATTCAAAGTTAAGTAAAAACTTATAACATTTAAGCATGACAGTTAAAACCAATCAATTTGAGCAGAGTAAAGTTAAACAACCAATGTAGTTTTGACCTGTTCAGAAAAATTTTATTTTCCCTGCTACCTTGAAGTATTTTGTTAACATACTTAACTTTGACCTTTCCTCCCCCTTTGACATATATCAAAAACATACATGGGCGAACAAGGTAAAATTTTGAAAAAGTTTTGCAAACCTAAATTTTGTTAAATAACTTTTACTTACAAGGCTTTGCAAAAAGAATTTTACTTAGGCAAAAAAAAACATGCACAAAATTTTTTTGAAATACTTAGAAATTTTTGAAGCATTTTTTGAAAAAGAGATAAAAATTAAACAAAATTTCCTTTCTCTCTTTTCTTTTTCTCCCCCTTGGTGTGAAATTCTTCTCCTTATGTTTTAGACCATTTCTAAGATACTTACTTTGAAAAGGGGAAAAAGTTTAAGGAAGAATTTAATTTTCACTTTTCTACTCTCCCCCTTGGCCATACATCAATAAAGAACTCTTGAAAAATATATTTTGAAAGACATTTAAAATTTGTGTATCAGAGCTTATGGGTTTTGAAAACATAACTATTTGAGCGAGAGAATAATGTCAAATATTATGATAATTTATAAGTAACAATATTTTGAAAGAATGAAGAATTGATGCAAAAAAAATAGAATTGGAGTCAAGTGTATATTTTTATGAGTCCATGCATGACAAGCAACAAACAAAAAAAATATTTAATCAATAAGTTTACTTGTTTTGAATATTTTGAAAAATGCAAGTACTTTTAAAAGATATTGAGCTTTTTGAGAGATGCAAGTACTCTGTATCTTTGAAAAAAATATAAGTCACTTTGAAAGATATTATGCATTTTTTTTGAAAATATAAGTATTATTTGAAAAATATGCATTTTTGAAAAATATACAAGTACTTTTGAAAAAAATGGATTGAGCCTTTTTGGAAAGTCTAAGTACTGTTTTTGAAAACTATTAGACTTTAAAAAATATGAGTAATTTTTGAAAAGTATTATGCATTTTGAAAACATAATATTTTACTTGACTAGGTTTCTTTTCGAGTCTGACACAATCCTAGGAAACCTTGTTAACTACAAGGGCATTTTCCTAAGTGTCCTGAAAATTTCTCCAACCCAAGTAAATATTATTTCAAAAATAATTTCATAAGCCACAATAATTTTGAAAAATAAAATAATAGTTTTTTGAAAGAAAAATTATTTAAGTTTTCAAAAGGATTTTAAATGTGTAATGCATGAAAACATATAATTTTGAAAATATTCAATAATTCTTTTAATTTGATCTCCCCCTAAACATGACGAAGTCCTAGGAAGCTTGTTGACTACAAGCGATCTTTCTCTGAGTTTTAAGGTTTGATTTAAATTATAAAAATTATCTAATATCTTCAAAATAAATAATTACCAAAAAAATATTTCAGAAATTCTTCTTTTGATTCAAACTCCCCCTAAATTTGACACATCCTAGGAGTCCTTGTAGATCATGAAGTGAACATTCCTCTGTGTTTTTAGGGTTTATTAAAATCAGAAGAATAATTTTGAACAACCTTCTGAGTATGATAACTTTCAAGATAAATTTTTGAAAATATAACTTGAAATGATAGCACAGTTTTCGAAAATCATGATGATAATTTTTCAAAGAGATAGTAATATCGAGGGTTTTTGAATAAATTTTAAAGCATAAGGTTTTTAAAAAATCTAAAATTTTCAAAAAAGATTAAGAAGAACTTCCCCTGTATCCGACACAGTCTGTCTTTTATCTAAGTTCCTTAAGGGACTTCAGTTTTGACTATGTTGACCAAGGTTAACTCAGTTTACTAAGTTTGACCGATTAATAACTAAATCAAACAAGCCTTAGATTCTATTTAAAATGTGTCTATTGTGATATTTAACATGAAATTCACTATTTTGAAAAAAAGTAGGGTACAATAAACTAAATTAATTTGAAAAATAGAGATAATTTTGAATAACTTTTGCACACCTTTTTATTTAAAAGGATAGTGAATTATGCTTTTAGGTCCTAGATGTCTCACCCAGTTCTACGTGATCAAGCATGTTAACCTTATGGGTTTTGTGAGACAAATTTTAGTAGAAATAAGAAGTTATTTTGAAAAATCATAATTAATTTTGAAAAAGTTAAATTAATTTTGAAAAAGTTAAATTAATTTTGAAAAGCAATTGGTTTTAAATTTATTTTGAAAAAGAGTGCTTGAATCTACGATCAATTGAAATTTGTGTTAGATTTGAATTTGACAAGAAGTAACTTGAATTTGAATTTCAAAAATTGGCTTCTAGGTCTTGGCGAGGCATTAGGCCTTCTTTGGCCGTAGCCTTATTGGATCATCAACCCTTTCCTTGACAAAGCCTTTTAGTGAAATTTCATTTTCAAAATTACTTTTTGTAAAATTCTGGTCTAACTAGTTTGGGTCTTGGATCGGTAGCTTCGGCTAGTTCCACCATAAAGGTTTCCCTAACATACTATCATCTCACCTCCACCCAATACTATGTTGTTCAAATTTCAGTTAAACCGTTTTGGTCCTTAATCTAACTAGTCCTAATTCTAAGCAAAAAAATAAATAAAAAGCAACATACAATTAAAGCAAACAAGAAAAAAATGATCTAGGTTACATCATAATCGAAATAAAACTTTGGTTTTTTAAAATCAGCATAGTTGTGAATTAAATTTTCTAACGTATTAACCTTAACTAATTTATAAGATTCAATCATATTATTCATGGTAAATAATGGATTTTCAAATACTGTAAATTTACCTCTAAATTTCTTTATGGAGGCCTCCCCTTTGATTTTAGCCATCTTTCTTTTGTTTGATTGTTCTTTCGGCATTTTGTAGTGGTCGTGAGCCATCCGGACCAGCTTCCGATGATCCCCTTCTTTGTCGTCAGATTCTGAGTCTAAGTTGGACTCAGGTATTGGTTGAGGCCTCTTTTGCAGTTCTCTTGGAGTTTTCCCTGCAATAAAAACTATACCTTCCTCGACCATTGCAATATCAGCTTGATTATTTAACCTTAATTCAGAAAACGATTCAAAATTAGTTACCGATTTTGTCTCAGAAAACTCGTCGTTTGACTCTGGTTCGATTTCGACGTCGGGTGTCGAGTTAATCTCAGCTACTTGTTCTTGAGCTTCTAAGATCTCAACATCGGAGCTCTCTTCGTGTAGATTGATTAGCTTTTCCCACATCTCTTTGGCACAGTTGAAGGATCCGACCCACTTCAGTTCTTCTTTGGTTAGGCCGCATTGTAAGATTACTGTTGCCCTGGCATCAGTCTCAATCTTCCTCAGAGTTGGTTCGTCCAATTTGTCCCAAGTGATCGATGTTCCTTCTTCTGTGGGGAATGTGAACCCCGTTTGGATTATCAACCAATGTTCCAGATTGGCCTTCAGGTGGGATTCCATTAGACTTCTCCAGGAGTTGAAATTTTCGCTAGAGAAAAGTGGTGGACGGGCACTGTTCCATTCTTGGTTGGCTATTTAGTTTAACCTCGTACACAAGATAAATAAAAAATGTACCAAGACTTGGTCTTGGATTAGTAGTGCGGGACAAAAAAAGAAACTAGCTCAAAAAAAAGTTTGCACAAATTTAGAGGTAAAATAATAATAAAATAATAAAATAAATTATGACTAATATTTGAAAATGTTGATTTTATCAATTCTGATTACTGATGAAAAAGTAAGAATTCAATGTTTGGAAAAAAAATTTGCTTGAATTAAGGTAGCACGAATTTCGAAAAAAAATATTAAAATAATAAAAAAAAGGTTTATGACAAATTTTCAAAAATTGATTGTTTTAAATACAACTATAGATATTATTTATTTGAAATAAAAGGCGAGTGGTGTTGCACCAACCTCGATTAACGAGAAAGATTAAAAAAAAGATAAAATAATTTCGAAAATCTAAAAAACTCCCAAATTGGTGGTTACACCAAGTTTGAGCAACCTCGCTCTGATACCACTTGTTGGATCGAGAGAAAACGATAGAGGGGGGGGGGAGAATATCGTAAAACGTTTCGGATTGTTAGATAGAGAATGCACAGCGGAAATTAAAATTAAACAATACGCAAACACCAAGATTTTTACTTGGTTCGGAGTCGCGGTCGGCTCCTACTCCCAGGCCCACGGTCGTTGACCGTTTACTGTGGGCAATACAATAATCGTGCAAAACAGTTTACAAAATGTATTACAGGAATAGTACAGTAAACTTAAAAGCAGCTCTTCGTTACCGACATCCGATGTGGAATGTGTCTCGGAGCAGAGGGACGTTGTCGGCGCTTGTATCTCGAGTTGGGAAGTTTCTGTAGCAGAGCGCCTCGAGTAGAAGAGCGTGAAAGCGTTGGAAGAAGTGTTGTTCAGAAGCCTTGGTGTTGGGTGCTATTTATAGCACTTCGGGGCGCCCTGAACGTTGGGGGCGCCCCCCCCCCCCCCCCCCCCCACGTGTCAACCGAACCGGAATTACCTCGGTCAGCCCTTATCCCACTCGAATAGGGCTGAGGATTGACTCTGGGGGCGCCCTGGTTGACCTTTTCAGCGAGCTTCTCGGCTGGATCAGAGTTATCCGCTTCGGTGGCTTGGGTGCGGGGCGCCCTTGGCACTGGGGGCGCCCGGGAGCACGGGGGCGCCCCGCCCAGTTAGCTTCCGAAGCTTCCTTTTGCTCAACTTGTTTTGTATTCACCTTGGGGGTGCCCTGGACACTGGGGGCGACCTGCTCAGCTACTTGCCTCTCTCCTTTGGGCATTCTGAGCTGCAGACACACGTTCCTTTGGTCCTGCATCCAGGGTTAGTCCAAAACAATATAAAACAATAAAGTATTAGGTTTATACAGCCTTAGCTGTTTTGGTTCTGACTTTGGGTCTCCAAAATGGAGTCCTAGGTCGAACCGACGCCTACTGTTCCCTCGACGGGGAACGCGTCCTCACCTACTCCTCTCAGGAGAATTTACCTGTTGTCAACCGGCTCCTCCGGTTGGACTTTTGCCTAGCGGTCCTTTGCCAGGTCTTGGATACCAAGCTGTCCTTCACCCAGTGCCTAGCAGTCCTTCGCTAAGTGTTTGATTTCAGGCAGTCCTTTGCCTGGTGCCTAGCAGTCCTTCGCTAGGCCTTTGTATCTTGGCATTCCTTCACCAGGTGCCTAGCATTCCTTCGCTAGGGCTTTGTATCCTGGCATTCCCTCGCCAGGTGCCTAGCAGCCCTTCGCTAGGGCTTTGTTTCCTGGCAGTCCATCGCCAGGTACCTAGCATTCCTTCGCTAGGACTTTGTTTCCTGGCAGTCCTTCGCCAGGTGCCTAGCAGCCCTTCGCTAGGACTTTTCCTGCACTCTTGAGTAACATTGTTAGATCACAAATAAACTTAACTTTGAATCCTTTGCCAATATCAAAATAAGGTTTGATATGGTGCTTCCTGCACCAACAAAACTTTCTTATTTAATTAGGATTATCCTAATTATTATATTCATTTAATTAATCAAGTTAAATACTCGTTTTAATCAATGAAGTATATATATATATTCTGTTTAATCAATGAAGTATATATATATATTCTCAATTCTTTGCATGGACCAAGTGCACAATAAAAGGGTTTGTTTATATAGTTCAACCTCTAATATGAGAAACATAGCCACATTCATCTACATTGATCCACAGCAAAACCAAGTCCAAAACTCAACACAAGAATAAACTGGTTGCAAGAATCAAAAGCACCAAAACATAACCCATTTGGCTTCTCTACACCCAATCGAACAACACAGGTTTTCTAGCACATATTTAACCCCAAGATTCATCAAAAGAATTCCCCTCAATACATAACCTCATGGCAACTACAACAACCCACCCATACAAGTCATTAATTAAAAATCTATCCTCTAATCAGCTTTCATCAATTTATTCAAGGAAACCATAACACACAACCAAGCCTTACCTGAATCGGTAGGAAGAAGTGATCGTCTGCAACAAGGGCAGAAATCTCTGACTAGGAAATCATCCCACCTCTGATCCATTTTGAGATCAAGTCAAAATCAACCAAAACTCATATCGACACACCAACAGAAAAACAATAGCAAGCACCTTAACCTCTACCCGGCGCACAACGACGGAGATAAAGAAAAATAGAAGAATGAAAGTGATTTTGGATGCGGAGTCGACGTCGGCTCTACGTTGCGTCGAGAGGAGCCACACGCTTGCGGCATCGGCTCGCGCGATGAGAAAAGGAGGATGACCGGCGCAAGGCGGCGACGACGATGGGTGGCTTAGGGCAAGCTGCGTCGGGCATGCTGCGTCGGGGCAGAGAAGGGAATCTGGGAGATGAGGGAGTTAATGAGGGAAGTTAGGGTTTTATAACTTAATTTTGGCTTTTTTGTAAAAAGGTCCTACAGATTTAGAAAATTTACAACTAGGCCCCTGTCATTTCAACCCCTTAAAATCTAGTATTTAACAGTACATATATATTGTTGGATCGAGAGAAAACGATAGAGGGGGGGTGAATATCGTAAGTCGTTTCGGATTGAAAAAGAGAATACGCAGCGGAAAAATTAAAACTAAACAACACATAAACACCAAGATTTTACTTGGTTCGGAGTCGCGGTCGGCTCCTACTCCAAGGCCCACGGTCGTTGACCGTTTACTGTGGGCAATTCTATATGAGCGCAAAAGGTTTACAAGAATTGTATAACAATTGTAGTACAGTAAACTTAAAAGGACAGCTCTTCGTTACCGACGTCCGGTGTGGAATGTATCTCAGAGCAGAGGGACATCGTCGCCGCTTGTATATCGAGTTGGGAGATTTCCGGAGCAGAGCGCTTGAGTAGAAGAGCGTATTGGCGTTGGAAGCAGTGATGTTTGAAGCCTTGGGGTCAAGGGGCTTTTTATATCCTCCCGGGGCGCCCTGAACATTGGGGGCGCCCCCCCATGTGTCAGCTGATCCGAGCAAGTCTCGGTCAGCCCTTATCCCACTCGAATAGGGTTGAGAGTTGACTGTGGGGGCGCCCTGGACGCTTGGGGCGCCCGGGTTGACTCGATCCGCTGGTTTCTCGCTGGCTTGACTCTATCCGCTTCGTTGGCTTGAGCCTGGGGCGCCCGAGGCATCCGGGGCGCCCGGGAGCATGGGGGCGCCCCGCCCAGTGAGCTTCCGAAACGTACTTTTGCTGAACTCATATTTGGCTTGTACTTAGGGCGCCCGGGTCCTTTCGGGCGCCCAACCCAGCTGCTGCCTCACTCCTTTGAGGCTTTCTGAGCTGCAGACACTCGTTCCTTCGGTCCTGCATTCAGGGTTAGTACCAAACAAGATAGAGCAAATATGTTAGTGAGTCTTACAGCCGTAGCAGTCTTGGTTCTGACTTTGGGTCTCCAAAATGGAGCCCTAGGTCGAATCGACGCCTACTGTTCCCTCGACGGGGAACGCATCCTCACCTACTCCTCTGAGGAGAATTTACCTGATGCCAACCGGCTCCTCCGGTTGGACTTTTGCTCAGCAGTCCTTCGCCAGGTGCCTAGCTGTCCTTCGCCAGGTCTTCAGTGTTAGTGATATGAGAGAAGTGTCCTAAGGCAATCGCCTTATGATTATAATCATTTATTTTAATAAATGAATATTTACTATTTGAGTATACATGTTTGTGTATTTGATTGAGATCTTAAACTCATTTACTGAATGTCCGCAATACAATTCACAGCATGAGAGAATTTGTGATGAATTCACAACTAGTGATTATCTCTACATGTGCAATTGTGAAGTATTGAAATTGTCCCTAGTCGATGAATTGATAAATACGGACACTATCAATTCTGTTGAGACTAGTATGGGTTATTCTCTAATCAACTGATTCTCACTGGCTGGTGACATTGGGATGTCTGGAGATAAACATGAATGCTAGTTAAAGGAACTAGTTCATTGGAGTGACTAGCTGTAATACTTCATATGGTAGTCTACATATAAATATGTCAATGAAGTTCTTACTGCAGCTTAAGTGCGATGTTCCTTTGACTTGCGGTGTTCAAGTCATCTTGGTCATGGAGACTTATACTTTGACATCTTAAGCAAGCATCTCCAAGGAGGTGTGGACCCAGGATGATTGGGTATAAGCCGAAGTGCCCGAAGATGTTTGAACAGCCTACAAAGGATTCACCACTCCTTGCGAGGAGATGTATACCCAAGGCCTATCGTCGGATTGTTACTCGAAGCCTCTGGCCAGAGCATGACATGTTCAGAGTATGAATCTCTTAAATACATGAGAGTAATTAGAATCCGTAAGACGAGAAAACGTTACTTGGGCTAGGTGTGACGTAGTCAGCCTAGTGGGGACTGACACACATAGACCATGTCCTGAACCAAGTGGGTATAAGATCGTGAAGGGAATGGGGCACGATTCATTATAGCTGCTGAAGGGTTTCAGAATTGTTTCTGAGGTCAACCGTTGATCTTTCGATTAATTGGGGATCATGATGTACTACTAGGTGCCACTCATGATCGTTCTATAATTGATTAATTATAGACGGCCAACATAAATCGAAAGCCTATTTAGTCACATGCACTACGAGTAATCCGAGGGATTTAAAATGAGTTAAAATTAGATTTTCCAATCAAGAGAGATTAGGTTTGGTTAAGCCAAATGATAAGTCGAATCTGAATGTTTCAGAGACGTATCGGAAGCGTAAAATGGCTAAGTCTTTTGAAGACTTAATAGATGAATTAAATAAGTTTAATTTATTGGGGCGTGGCTTGGATGGGCCGGCCAAAGAGGGTCTCCACCCTCTTTGCTTGGCCGACCACAATAAAGGGAGAGAACCAAAGTTTCGGTTCAATTTATAAAATAAACCAAGTGTGGTTTGTTTTATAAAATTATGGATGATATAAATTTTTATATAATAAACCAAGGTTTGGTTTATTTTTCATGGAAATTAAAATGAACCATGGATTGGTTTATTTTATTTTATAAAATCAATCAAGGATTGATTTACCATGATAAGAAAATTTATTCCATAAGAAAAAGGAGACTTGGTCGGTTTTTATCATGAATTAAAATATGATAAAACTTGGCATGATGGAATAAGTCATAGAAAATTTATTCCATAAGAAAAAGGAGACTTGGTGGTTGAGAGGCCACTATATGAAGGACCCAAGGTAAGGCTTGGAAATCAATCGAAGTATTCTTGCCCGGGCTCTCTCCCTTGAAGGATCGATATGGCGTGCAGAGGGGGGGTGAATGCACTTTTTCGGATCGTCTTGAACTCTGCAGTCTTGTTAGCGCAGCGGAAATAATATGTAAAAGAAATACACAAACAATGCTAACACTTTCAGTTACTTGGTATCCACCCAGATGGGTGACTAGTCCAAGGATCCACGCCGCGAGCACCACTTTTCACTATCGAAAAGTCTCCTTTAGGTGGAGAAACCTTCACAGCAAGAGCTTCCTCTTTACAGATGTAGAAAATGAGATGGAGGAAGCAAGTAATCACTCTACAATTTGGCAGCACTTCGTTACTGTACGGAAACGTACATACACGTGTAACGAGGCCACCTTTTATAGGTGAAAAGGACAGATTCGCAGTCTGTCCAGACGCCCACCAGTCGACTGCCCCAAGGGCAGTCGACTGGCCCGACATTAAATGCCTTCCAACGGCTAGCCAACGGCTAGTTTTGGGGTGTACCAGTCGACTGCCCCAAGGCCAGTCGACTGGTCCAAGGCTGCGAGCTCTCTGTGGGTTTTGGCAGTCGACTGCCTCCAGGCCAGTCGACTGCCCTGCCTCCCAGCTCAGCTCCAGCTCCTTCAAACCTTCTCCTTCGCATATGCCTTCAGGTCTGCTCCCTTGGCTCGCCCTTTGAAGTTCTCTTCCTCTGGCTATCGTCCCTCGGATGCGCACACAAGCCTTCCCTTGGCTTGCCTCCATGCCACCCTTCACGTGTGCCCTTTGAAGTCTACTTCCCGGCTTGCCCTTGGAGTTCTCCTCCCTTGGCTCTCGTCCCTCGGATAGGTCCACCAAGTGTGATTTTCCAAGTCCTGCAAACTCAATCACACAAGTTAAATACAACATAACACTCTAACTTTAAACTTATTCGCCCACCCATCAAAACCATGATCTTCCAATCATTTAAAGGGCCGATTGCCTCAACAATCTCCCCCTTTTTGATGTGTGGCAATATGTTTTAAGTTAGAGATAAGTAACAGCAATAGCAAGAGCAAAAGATAGCAATTGAAACACTATGAGACATAATAATCCTAAGAGGTAACCTCCCCCTTAACCTATGTCCTCTCCATAGTTTCAATTCTAATCATATTCCAGGTTAAGTTTCCACTTAACAATATCAGTAAGAATGTAAGACATAACCGAACCTAAGAGGTGCCTCCCCCTTAATCCATGTCTTCTTTCCAAGTTTTAGTCTTTCAAAGTCTAAGTTAGACAAAATACCTAAAACCACCCATTTTAAGTTAAAATTCTAACTTAAACCACCCATTCTCCCCCTTTGACACCATCAAAATGATTGCCTCAAGCAACCAAACCCTATGGTATCAAACCTGAGAATTATGGATTTTTGAATTTTCTCACAGCAGCTGAAAATAGCTGTGCCAGTCGACTGCCCATAGGGCAGTCGACTGATACGCTATCAGTCTGAATTTACAGATTTTCTGCCGAAATTCAAAAACTCCCAGAAAATTCCAAAAAATTCCAAAAATTGTAAAATTTTGCGTGCATGTTTGAAATGTTATACTCTATCAGGGAAAAATATTAAACCATATAAAATTTTAAACATGCACGTCTTTTGATAAAAACCCAAAAGTTTTGAAAAAACACTACTTTTTGTATCAACCTTTGAAACCAATTTTGCAAATATGTGACTTTTAAAAGCATGACACAGTATGTAAAACATAAAATGGTTTTCAAGGTTTTAAAATGTCCAACTATGATCTTTGGCAAAGTGTCCATTGATTAAACACTTGCCTTCCCCTTAGTTGGTCTAGTTTTGATATGTTGATACTTTTAATGGTCCAACAATGTGCCACAAGCACAAGTGAGCCAAATGTATCACCCTAATGAATCAAGCACCCTTTTTCAAGGCTAATGTGTCCGAGTTCGTTCTATATTTCCACAAAACACATTCCAAGCCCTCTTCTTAAGGATGTAAACTCCGATTCGGGAAGAGGCTTGGTGAAAATGTCGGCTAGGTTCGACTTTGACTCAACATAGTGTAATTCTATGTCTCCCCTTGCCACATGGTCTCTAATGAAGTGATGTTTCACTTCAATGTGCTTTGTCCTAGAGTGGTGAACCGGATTTTTGGTTAGGTTGATCGTGCTTACATTATCACATAAGACTTTCACCTTGGTGTAATGTAGCTCATAGTCCTCTAAAGTGTGCATGATCCAAAGGAGTTGGGAAACACATCCACCCATTACCACATATTCTGCTTCCGTTGTTGATAGGGCAACGCATGGTTGTTT
This sequence comes from Boesenbergia rotunda, assembly GCA_024364735.1. NCBI lineage: Eukaryota > Viridiplantae > Streptophyta > Magnoliopsida > Zingiberales > Zingiberaceae > Boesenbergia > Boesenbergia rotunda. Next base: position 690,098 of record JAGFNQ010001141.1, on the reverse strand, counting down.
CCTGCTACTCCAACTAACTAATGACGACCCAAGAAATTGACACCCTCCACTTGTACTCTTCCTATCTAACTTGCAACCCGCATAGTCCGAGTCGGTGTATCCAATTAGATCAACATTTGAGGTTCTAGGATACCAAAGTCCGACATTTAGGGTTCCTTTCACATACCTTAGGATCCTTTTGACTACAATTAAATGGGACTCTTTTGCACAAGATTGGAACCTAGCACACATACCTACCGCAAAAAGTATATCGGGTCTACTAGCGGTTAGGTATAGGAGGCTACCAATCATGCTCCTATATTGTTTAGAGTCTACCATTTTGCCTTCAGGATCACTATCCATTTTCACATTGGTTCCTATGGGTGTAGATGCTTCCTTAGCATTTTCTAAACCAAATTTCTTTAGCATCTCCTTAGCATATTTGGTTTGAAACACATGTGTACCTTCATTTGTTTGCTTAACTTGAAGGCCTAAGAAAAAGGTTAACTCTCTTACAAGACTCATCTCAAATTCATCTTCCATACACTTGATGAATTCTTGTAAGAAGTCATTATTTGTTGACCCAAAGATGATATCGTCTACATAGACTTGGGCAACAAATATGTCCTTATCCTTAGATTTTAGGAACAATGTAGGGTCTATTGTTCCTCTCCTAAACCCCTTAGACACCAAAAATGAAGAGAGCCTTTCATACCAAGCCCGGGGAGCTTGTTTCAATCCATACAAGGCTTTTCTTAATTTGAACACATGTCTTGGAAGGTTAGGGTCCTCAAACCCGGGGGGTTGTTCTACATACACCTCTTCCTTAATGATCCCATTTAAGAATGCCGACTTCACATCCATTTGATGAAGTGTGAAACCCATGTGAGCAGCATAGGCTAGTAGGATTCTAATTGATTCTAATCTAGCTACGGGGGCGTAGGTCTCATCATAATCTAATCCCTCAACTTGGTTAAACCCCCTAGCAACCAATCTAGCCTTGTTCCTAGTGATTTTACCTTGGTCATCTAATTTGTTCCTAAAAACCCATCTAGTGGTCACAATGATACAGTCAGTGGGTCTAGGAACTAGCTCCCATACTTCACTTCTCTCAAATTGGTTTAGCTCTTCTTGCATGGCCAAGACCCAATCAACATCTCCCAATGCTTCATCAATAGTCTTGGGTTCTAATTGGGAGATTAGAGCTATTTGACTAATTTGATCCCTAAAGTATGACCTAGTCCGTACTCCTTGAGTGACATCACCCACAATTTGGTCAATGGGATGGTCATGGTGATGTCTCAAGGGTCTAGAGGTTGTGGGTTCATTTAATCCTTCTTCCTCATCCTCTAGTATGTTTCTTACTCCCCCTTGATCATTGCCCTCCAAATGTAGGTCTTGAAGTCTTTGGGCAAGGGGTTGGACTTCTTCTATATCTTTATCAATAGAAGCCTTTCTAGGGTAAGTACTAGTGGTTTCATCAAATTTGACATTTGAGGACTCCTCAATCACCTTTGTCCTCTTGTTGTACACTCTATAACCTCTACTAGTTAATGAATATCCTACTAAGATTCCTTCATCGGCTTTTGACTCAAATTTTCTTAGGTCGTCTTTGGTGTTTAAGATGTAAACTTTACATCCGAAGACTCTAAAATAGTGGACTTGGGGTACCCTTCCATTCCAAAGTTCAAAGGGTGTTTTTCCTAAAAACCTATGTACTAACACCCGGTTTTGAATATAGCAAGCGGTGTTAACCGCTTCGGCCCAAAGGTAGCTAGGAAGAGAGTATGCATTAAGCATAGTCCTAGCGGCTTCTTGTAGGGCCCGATTCTTCCTCTCAACTACTCCATTTTGTTGAGGAGTCCTAGGGCATGAAAACTCATGCTTGTACCCATTTTCCACACAAAATTGTGTGAAACTAGCGTTTTGGAACTCCCCACCATGGTCACTCCTAATTCGGTTTATTTTGATGTTCTTTTCGTTTTCTACCCTTTTACCAAATCCTATAAATGTGTCTAGGGTATCATCCTTATGTTTCAAGAAATAGACCACTAGTGGAAAAAAGGCTTTTAACACCGGTTATTTTCAACTTTTAACACCGGTTCTGGAACCGGTGTTGATCCAGCCGACATTGTAAGTATAGACTTTTAACACCGGTTAAAAAACCGGTGTAATATATAGATTTAACACCGGTTAATTACCGTTGTTAAAAGTTCAATTATGAGGCGGGAAAGCCATTTTAGACACCGGTTATTTTAAATAACCGGTGTTAAAACATCATTTTTAACACCGGTTCTGGAAACAACCGGTGTTAAAACATCATTTTTAACACCGGTTCTGGAAACAACCGATGTTAAAAATGATGTTTTAACACCGGTTCTAGAAACAACCGGTGTCAAAAGTCTTAATTTTTTATATAAATTTCATATTTATTTTTGAGGACGAGCGATTAGCCTTTTGCCACCAATATAATTAATGAGACGAAACAAAATTCTGTCTATAATAAAACTTGTGAAAAAACTACATTCTCAAGTTTCGTGAAAGGACGATGAACACCATCTCAAGTGTTAGCTTAATGTCTACAACGAACTTCAATGGATACAATCTATAACAAAGATGATATATCGATGGCTTCTCTCAGAATGCACAAGTTAAACAAGGAACAGATGGAAATTTAGGTGTGGAAGGCACCTAAGAACACATCTGCACTTTAGCTGAAGGATTGCATCCCTGTACAAGTTGATTTTGTAGTTACTTGAAACCCACATCTGCACTTTACGCCATTCTCTCTTTCACTCCTCCGGCGGCAGTTTGAGCTTAAAACTGGTTCAGGAGGCCGGAGATTTTCTTCAGTTTGAGTGGAAGATCTTCCAACACATTTAGTAGGCCGGAGAGCTGATTACTCTGCACGTGACTACAAAAAAGTAATCATCATATTTATATTACTCTCGAAAGGGTTAAGAGAAATAATCTTATGCATTCAAATGAGACTCACAATGTAGTCAAAGATGATAAATTTCCCATTGAGGCTGGTAATGGACCACTGAGATTATTGAAAGAAAGATCCCTGCTTGAAAATGGACATGTTACTCATTAATAATAAAGGATAAGCAGAAAACATGAATATCTAGTGAAATACAAAACCCAACCCACAAGTTTATTAGACCAGTGAGAGAGCTAAAGGCATCTGGCAGATCACCACTCAATTTATTTGTTATTAATTGACCTGAACAGCACAAAGGCCACCAATGAAATTGAGATTAACAAACGAAACACATGATCAATTGTGTAAAACCAAACAACACATTACATGTCTGTCAGAAGGGTTAACTTTGATAAGGAATCTGGAATGCTGCCTGTGAATTGATTAGATGAAAGAAAACTGTCCCAAGGCAAATCATGCAGATCATCACAGAACAAGAGCAATCTATGGAAACAAGAAATGTTAGACACATATTATCATTTAAAACATACAATGTGCGCAGGGTGAGAGGAAGATTTCCTGGTATGCCTCCACCAATGTTGTTGTTACTCAGATCTCTACAACTGAAAGTAGCAAGCAAACAATAGTCAATACACAAATTCTAGGTGATGGCTTGAGCTTTGAGAAATGAACTGAATGAATTGGAGAATGAGACTGTAGTTTCTCATGCTAACAGAAAAATGAAATTCAACCAACTATGACTGACATTGTAATTATGGAAGAAAAATTGCCTAGACCATCGCCCAGTTGTCCTCCAAGATTTGCAGCATTGATAACTCTATCAAAATAAGGCCATTAAGATAAGAACGCAAGATTCTTCAATTGGATAAGTTAGGAGACAATTACCGTACATTGCAGTTATGTTTGAGTTAACACATTGAACACCTTGCCAATTCTCTGTGCAGGGGTCTCCTCCATTCGGAACCCATCCAGGAAGGGGAGGTGAACCCAGTGCAACATATAAGCCATTTATAGTAGCAACTAAGAAAAAAAATTGCAGCAATAGTACTGTAGATTAAGAAATTCAGTATACATGCAGCATTGCGTGCATAAAATATAGGTGCTCTACCTACCACATGTATAAACAAACGTTCTAATACATATAATTTAACTATGTATGTGATGCATCAAGCACAATTGCATATGTCTCATTACATAATATCCGCACTCTGTATTGCCAGTTTGTTTTTGGCACTACAAATAAATATCAAAATGACACATTAGCAGAAAAGGATAAATCAGTTACAAAGTCATGCTTATTTTTCATTATAGTAACCAATATCTCAAGCATGCACATAGAGGAGCTTGCATACCAAAAGACATCAAATAATAAAGAACACATAGCACTATGATAAAAAAATATAATAAATGGCAACAAATAAACCAAATTTATCTATGATAAAAATGCTTATAGATCATAGTTGTATTAAAAACTTGACATTTAACTACTTACACGTAGTTCCTTCCATATAGGCATTCTAAAAGCTCCCAAGTGTTTGCCTTTCATCGTATGCCAAGAACTATACAACATAGCTCAGAATTGCAGTTACCACAGTTACACATCTACAAGCTCCAATTGCGGATCATCAACCTGGCAGCTATGATCCAATTACATTTAAGTTACTAATTAACCCCATCACACCACAATTCCAATCCCACACATGGAGTCCACGATACAGACATAAGAATAGTAGTCCAGGATTAGCAACTTATCATACTAGGATCCATCCAAATCAAGCCTGCAATAACCCAATCCTTACCTGGTTTTGTGTTGCCGGCAACCCCTTTGCTCCAATCCGACAGACCAATCCAGAGGAGGAAGACCCGTGAATTTAATCTGGGCTTGGCACAAACAGGATCCCTCATCAATTAAAATTTCCAATCAGAGGCAACCTAAGGAGCTAGAACAATCAATAGGTAGCAGCTAAGGGAAATGAAACCCGATTTCAAATTCTCAGGTGCCGAAATCAGATCTGCCACACACGAGGATTTAGTTTCAAAATCCACTTCCCAACTCCATCCCTACAACTCTGAATCTAAAGCAAATATCAGGCGTACCTCAGATTCGTGGGTGCCCCATTCGATTCCAAACATCCGGCGATCCTTGGCGAGAAGCTGATTTCACTGGCCGGCGGAGAAGATTCTCGAGTGCCGGCTCCGACGATGATGTAGAACTCCCGTGGGACCGTCGCTGCGTCTGGATCGACCCAGGGTCAAGGGATCCTAGGGCGCGTGCGATGTGGCGTCGCGGACCAAAGCTAAGGCACAACTCAAACTGAGAGGACAGAGTGGATCGCCGGTCGCCTGAGGCTAGGGTTCGCCGGAGATATGGAATCCGAAGGAGGCGACGTCGTTGGTTCTCGATCGGGAGTGGAGGCGGCTCGCGTGAGGTGAGGGTGTGCGGTCGAAGGAGAAGAGAGGAGTTAGGCGAAGGTGTGCGGCGGAAACAAAGCCCTAGTCGGCTTAAATCACGGGTCATTTTGCATTTAAGTCCAATTCGTTGCCTTTTTGTAATTCCGCCCCTAATTTATGAGATATGACCCCGGTTATTTATAAAACCGTAGTTAAATATATTTTTAACACCGGTTGTTAAAAGAACCGGTGTTAAAAGTATTTTAAAGTTCAAATAATTACAAAAATACCACCGCTTTTTTTTTAACACCGGTTTTAATACAACCGGTGTTAAAAGCCGTTGTTAAAGGTCTTTTTTGTACTAGTGGACCCAAGTAAACCTTGAAAAGTCATCTACTATTACTAAGCAATACTTACTCCCTACAAGTGATGGAGTGCTATGGCAATCAAACAAGTCTATATGTAAGAGTTCTAGAGGCAAGGAAGTGGTAATTAAAGTTTTACCTTTGTGTGATGCTTTGGATTGCTTACCCTCTTGGCATGCATCACACAACTTGTTCTTTTCGTACTTGATCATTGGGAGCCCCTTCACCAATTCTTCCTTAGCCACTTTTGCAATGTTCCTCATGTTGACGTGTCCAAGTCTCCGGTGCCATAACCACCCTTCCTCTTCTTTGGACATGAGACACTTAACAACATTGTTAGTAGCATAAGATAGATCAAGATAATACAAGTTTGCCTCTCTAAACCCTTCTAATATGATAGTGTTTGATTCACATTGTTTTATTACACATTTCTTAGCATGAAATTCTACTCTAAACCCGTCATCACATAATTGACTTACACTTAATAAATTGAACTTCATATCCTTAATCAAGAGTACTTTATGAATTGAAATAGTGGGAGATACCTCAATTGTTCCCCTACCAATGATCCTTAACTTTCCACTGTTCCCAAAGGAGACCGTTCCTTCTCTTAGGTAGCTAATAGTGGTGAACTTGCTCACATCCCCGGTCATGTGTCTTGAGCATCCACTATCTACTATCCACAAGGTTGGGGCCTCCTTCACCTTTACCTAGACAACATGGAAAACATATTCTTTTGGTACCCATATCTTAGATCCATAAGCATCATTTAAAAATTTCTTAGGCACCCATGCCTTCTTGGTGTTTCCCTTAGCCTCTAATCTCCTAGTTGCACCAATCCTACCGGTAAGTGAAACAAAGGCTACTTCCTTGGTCTTGGGCCTATAACCTAAGCCGGCCTTGTTGTATACAGCCCTTTGACTGTTGATAATCATGTCAAGGTTGCTTATCCTACTTGAAATTTTCTGAGTGCTTTTGTGAGGTCATCTACTTGTTTCCTTAATTCCTTATTTTCATTTTCAGTATATGAGACATGTGAGGAGGTAGAGCTAGCATGCAAATCCTTAAGTTTAATAGCTTCTACTCTAAGCATGGCAATTTCTTCCTTAAGATCCTTAATTTTGCTTCTAGCCTTAGCTAAGTCCATGTTAGTGCTAGTAATGATTTTCACTAAAGTAGAAGAGGGTAAGTGGTATACCTCACTTACCGAAGCCTCTGATTCTGATGATGATGAGGTGGAGGAGCTCTCATCTTCACTACTTGAACTCCGTTCATCGTCTGAAGAATCTGAACCATCTTGTGCCATAAGAGCGAAGTGGGAGACTTGCTCTTCTTCTTCCTCTGAGGATGAGGGATCGTCTCAAGTCGCCTTGAGGTTTGTGGCACTCTTCTCCTTTCCCTTTGACTTTTTCTTGTCACTCTTCTTCTTTTCTTCTTTCTTGTCCTCCCTCTTCTTCAACTGGGGACATTCGTTCTTCATATGTCCCTCTTGGTGACAGTTGTAGCATATGATCTCCTTGGCCTTACCCTTACCTTTGGCCCCTTTCCTAGCATATAATTTGTTAGAAAAACTTTTAAAAGTCTTACGAAACTTTCTTACCATAAAGGCCTCTTGGTCACTGTCCATGGAGGCGCTTGACTCCTCCGAGTCCGAGGATGATGAGTAGATCACCTTCTTCTTCTCCTTTCTCCTCCTCTTCTCTTTCTCTGCAACAAATGCAATACCTTTATCTTTTGCCGAAATATTAGCTTGCTCATGCAGTTCAAATTCACAAAATAGATCGTCCAATTTAACTAAAGACAAGTCCCTCGACACTTTGTAAGCATCAACCATGGATGCCCACAGAGTGGTCCTTGGGAAGGCTTGTAAGACATACCTGACGATGTCCCGGTTTTCGATTTTCTCTCCAATTACATGGAGCTCGTTGATCACCTCCTTTACTCTTCCATGCAGCTGACTGACGGTCTCGTTGCTCTTCATGGAGAGGGATTGCAGTTGGGCCACCAACAAGTCCTTCTTGGCTCGTCTGGACTCGTTTGACCTCTCGTTCAGTTCGATCAACTTGTCCCATAGCTCTTTGGCGCTCTTGAACGGCCCCACTTTGTTCAGTTGCTCCTTCGAGAGCCCGCACTGCAGTGTAGTGGTCGCCTTGGCATTTGACTGCGCCCTTTTCATTACTTCTTTGGACCATGTTCTCATAGGAGTAGGATCTCCTCTTTCATCGACGGGCGCCTCGAAACCATCTGCAACACTAATCCAAGTCTCGATGTCATTCATAAGATAGTATTGCATTCTACCTTTCCAGTACGCGAAGTCGTTGCCATCGAAGAACGGTGGTCGTGCGGTGGAGTATCCCTCTTGAAACGCCATTTCAGATGTTTTGGTTGATTGTTAGATCTTCCAAAACGCACCGGCTCTGATACCAACTGAAGGATCGATGTGGCATGCAAAGGGGGGGTGAATGCACTTTTTCGGATCGTCTTGAACTCTGCAGTCTTGTTAGCGCAGCGGAAATAATATGTAAAAGAAATACACAAACAATGCTAACACTTTCAGTTACTTGGTATTCACCCAGATGGGTGACTAGTCCAAGGATCCACGCCGCGAGCACCACTTTTCACTATCGAAAAGTCTCCTTTAGGTGGAGAAACCTTCACAGCAAGAGCTTCCTCTTTACAGATGTAGAAAATGAGATGGAGGAAGCAAGTAATCACTCTACAATTTGGCAGCACTTCGTTACTGTACGGAAACGTACAGACACGTGTAACGAGGCCACCTTTTATAGGTGAAAAGGACAGATTCGCAGTCTGTCCAGATGCCCACCAGTCGACTGCCCCAAGGGCAGTCGACTGGCCCGGCATTAAATGCCTTCCAACGGCTAGCCAACGGCTAGCGAACAGCTAGCCAACGGCTAGTTTTGGGGTGTACCAGTCGACTGGTCCAAGGCTGCGAGCTCTCTGTGGGTTTTGGTAGTCGACTGCCTCCAGGCCAGTCGACTGCCCTGCCTCCCAGCTCAGCTCCAGCTCCTTCAAACCTTCTCCTTCGGGTATGCCTTCAGGTCTGCTCCCTTGGCTCGCCCTTTGAAGTTCTCTTCCTCTGGCTATCATCCCTCGGATGCGCACACAAGCCTTCCCTTGGCTTGCCTCCATGCCACCCTTCACGTGTGCCCTTTGAAGTCTACTTCCCGGCTTGCCCTTGGAGTTCTCCTCCCTCGGCTCTCGTCCCTCGGATAGGTCCACCAAGTGTGATTTTCCAAGTCCTGCAAACTCAATCACACAAGTTAAATACAACATAACACTCTAACTTTAAACTTATTCGCCCACCCATCAAAACCATGATCTTCCAATCATTTAAAGGGCCGATTGCCTCAACATCCCTCTCCTCCCTTCTTCCTCTTGGCCGGCCACAAGCCTCTTTCCCTTTCTTCTTGCCGTGAGCACAAGGAGAAGCCCCGAGGCGACGAAGTTCTTCCGTTGGGACGATCTTCCTCTCCGACCATCATCACCTTGGGATTGGGCGCAAGTCATCTTCCTCCTTCTCGTCGAAATTGTGATTCCGGCCAACCTTCGTGGTGAGTTTTTCCGATGTGATTACTTCTCTCTTGGTTTTCTTGTCGCATTCTCGAGAATCTAGTAGTTCTCGAGAACACGTAACTCGTGGCTTTGCGAAGTCATCCCGAAGATACTTGGCGTGGACGCGAATAGAGGCGGAGCTTCTGAGGGACGCTTACGGTTGGATCTCATCCCTTCCTTCGAGTTACGCGAGGTATTAAGTAAATTAGTTTATGTTTCTGCAAAATTTTAAATATATGATCATGTCTACACAAGATAAAGTTGCATGCTTAGATGTGTGTTTAAATAATTTGAGAAATTATTTATGCTAAACCTTCCGCTGCACATAATTAATTTTAAAACTACGAACCCGCATCCATGTCAACATGCACCCGGACCCAACATTCAGTACCAAGCAGTCCTTCGCCTGGTGCCTAGCATTCCTTCGCTAGGATTTTGTTTCCAGGCATTCCTTCGCCGGGTGCCTAGCAGTCCTTCGCTAGGACTTTGTTTCCTGGTAGTCCTTCGCCAGGTGCCTAGCAGTCCTTCGCTAGGACTTGTTTCCTGGCAGTCCTTCGCCAGGTGCCTAGCAGCCCTTTGCTAGGACTTTTCCTGCACACTTGAGTAGTAGGTTAGATAAATATAACATCTTAACTTTTGAACCCTTTTGCCATTATCAAAACACAGGTTCGACTTGGGTGCTGTCTACACCAACAATCTCCCCCTTTTTGATTTATGGCAACCCGGTTCAAAAAGTTAAGTTAATCAGAACAGATGATATAAAAGTTTAGTTTCCTCCCCCTAGAAGGAATCTCCCCCTAGGTTTTTCAAAAGTTCGTGGGGTTTTTATTTAAAAAAATTCTAACTCTAAAGATGGAATTAATTTTTCAAACACTTAGAATAATTTTCAAAGGAAACTTTAGAAACATATTTTCCAAAAAATTGGCTGTGCAGTTTTGAAGATTTACACATAAAAAATTTCAAGTCAATAGAAAAGAAACATCTTCTGAAGTTTTAAGTTCTTAGAACCATAGCTTAAGTTTAAGATAAGTACTTAGCAAAATTTACAACTGCTTAAGTTTTAAGTACTTAGAAAAACTTTTTTGAAAAACAGCTTGAGTTTAAGTAAAAAAGATTTTTGAACACAGCTTAAGTTTAAGTACTTAAAAAAGATTTTTGAAAATAGCTTAGGTTTAAGTACTTAAAAAAGATTTGAAAGCAGCTTAAGTTTAAGTACTTAAAAAAATTTGAAAGCAGCTTAAGTTTAAGTACTTAAAAAGATTTGAAAGCAGCTTAAGTTAAAAACTTAGTACTTTTTGAAGAAAGGATAAAGTTTTGAAATTTTGAATTTTGAAAAAATTTTAAAGCTTCTCTCCTTCCCTATCTCTCCCCCTTTGCCATATATCAAAAGCAAAGCAATATAGCAGAAAAAAGATAAATAAATTGCATACTGTGCTATACTGAACCAATTCAAGACCAATTTTATCTCTTTTAGGGTCCTATCTAACCCAATTAGCTACTTACTAACTGTTATAAACAGTAATTTTCACTAGGGTTAGTCAAGTTAAGTGTTTTGTTCAAGTTAGATTGTCTAATCTTGACACTTAACCTGATTACTGTTTAAGTTGTATTTGGTGCCCCAATTACTGCAGATGCACTGACTTAAAGCATCTTGAATTAAGGCAAAGACCTAAGCATCTCAACCCATTCTAGGTTATCAATCAACAGTACCCTAAGGTGCTTGTGAGATGCTGGCTTCTAGATCATAGGTACATGCATTTCTAGGGTTAGGGCCTAGGCTAAGTCCATTTGCGAAAAAGCCCTAGTTTTGAAGGGGGTAGTTTTTCCAAAAACTAAGTAAATTTTTTTTTAAAATTAAGTAAAAGATGATTTTGAAATTAAGTAAAGCAGTTTTAAAATTATTTTAGAAACTGATTTGTTTTTTCAAACCAAATAAAGCAGTAAGAAAAAGTAGAGTAAACCTATTCTACCAAGCATAATCCTAACTGCCTTCTTAGTGAGCTGAACTCAGATTCAGGTAGGGGTTTGGTGAATATGTTAGCTAAGTCAGATTTAGAATCTACATGTTTAAGGACTATTTCACCCCTGGCTACATGGTCTCTTACAAAGTGGTGTTTGACTTCTATGTGTTTGGTTCTGGAGTGTTGGATTGGATTTTTAGTTAGATTAATTGAGCTTATATTGTCAATGAAGACCTGAGTTTGAGTGTAGTTGAGCTGGAAGTCTTTAAGAGTGTGCATCATCCATAAGAGTTGTGCTACACATTCTCCTAAAGCTACATACTCAGCTTCAGTTGTGGATAGAGCTACACAGTGTTATTTTCTGCTGCACCAACTTACTAGACTATTTCCTAACAGTTGGCAGCTTTCACTTGTGCTCTTTCTATCTAATTTACAACTAGCGTAGTCAGAATCCGAGTATCCTAACAAATCAAAGGTTGAGGTCCTAGGATACCAAATCCCTACATTTAGGGTGCCCTTAACATATCTTAGTATTCTTTTTAGGGCTGCTAAGTGTGTTTCCTTAGCACAGGTTTGGTATCTGGCACACATTCCTACAGCAAATAGGATATCAGGTCTGCTGGCTGTAAGGTACAGTAGACTCCCAATCATACTTCTATAGAGTTTAAGAGGTGCTGGTTTACCATCAGGGTCACTATCTATTTTTACATTTGTGGCCATGGGGGTGCTTATGCTTTTAGAGTTATCCATTTTAAATTTTTTTATTAACTCTTTAGCATATTTGAAATGATGGACATAGTTTCCATCCCTAGTTTGTTTAATTTATAACCCTAGGAAAAAGTTGAGCTCACCAACTAGGCTCATTTCAAACTCGTTTTCCATTATTTTTACGAATTCTTTTAAAAAATTAGAGTTGGTGGACCCAAAGATTATGTCATCGACGTAGATTTGGGCAATAAAGATTTCTTTTCCTAAGGTTTTAATAAATAGGGTTGAGTCAATTTGTCCTTGTTTAAAGTCTTTAGAGATTATGTAAGTTGATAAGCGTTCATACCAGGCCCTAGGTTCTTGTTTTAGTCCATAAAGTGCCTTAGTGAGTTTGTAAACATGGTCAAGTCTTTCTAAGTCTTCAAAACCAGGGGGTTGTCCTACATAGACTTCTTCCTTAATGAATCCATTTAGAAAGGCTGACTTTACATCCATTTGGTATAGTTTAAATCCTTTATGGGATGCAAAGGCTAATAACATCCTAATGGACTCAAGTCTAGCTACCGGGGCATAAGTTTCGTCATAATCCAACCCTTCTACCTGACTGAATCCTTTCGCTACTAAGCGGGCTTTATTTCTGACTATTTCTCCTTGATCATTTAACTTATTCCTAAAAACCCTCTTAGTGTCAATGACGGATTTGCCCTTAGGTTTAGGTACTAGTTCCCAGACTTGGTTCCTTTCAAATTGGGCTAACTCTTCTTGCATAGCTATGATCCAATCAGGATCAGGTAGGGCTTCCTCTATAGTCTTAGGTTCAATTTTTGAAATCATTGCTATCTGACTAAGGTTTCTATAGGAAGACCTAGTTCTGACTCCTAAAGTTGGATCACCCACAATTTGATCAGTTGGGTGACTAAGTCTGGGTTTCTTGGTTTTTCTAGAACTTGGTTCAGCCTCAGATCCGGCTGGTCGATTTGGTTCAATATTTGGTTCAATGTTTGGTTCAACAGTTGGCTCAATTTACTCAGAAGTTAGTTCAATAGTTAGTTCGTTTATGGGTTCAATTAAAGATTCAACAGCTTGTTCATTATCTTCTTGATCAGTATTTGATGAAGTTAGATCTGAATTATCAGATTTTGACTTAATTTCTTCATCAAATATTAGATTGGTTGTTTCTTCAATTTTCTTAGTTTGTTTGTTGTAAACCCTGTAGGCTCTACTTGTTGTTGAGTATCCTAAGAAGATGCCTGGGGTTGACTTAGACTGGAATTTTCCTAGATAGTCTTTGGTGTTTAGGATATGGACTTTGCATCCAAAGACCCTTAGGTAGTATAGATTTGGAAGTCTATGATAGTATAATTCATTGGGTGTTTTGTTGTGTCGCTTGTTAATCAGGACCCTATTTTGAATGTAGCAAGCCGTACTAACTGTTTCTGCCCAATATTGGTTGACTAGGTTGAATTCGTTGAGCATAGCCCTAGCGGCTTCCTGTAGAGTTCTATTTCTCCTTTCAACTATCCCATTTTGTTGGGGGGTTCTAGGACACGAAAATTCATGTATGTACCCATTTACCTTACAGAATTCCTCGAACCATTGATTTTCAAATTCTCCCCCGTGGTCACTCCTAAGTCTTTTGATTTTAGTATCGTTTTAATTTTCAATTAACTTACAAAATTCATTAAATAGGTTTAGGGTTTCATCTTTGGTCTTTAGAAACCTAACCCAGGTAAACCTAGAGTAATCATCAACTATTACTAATCAGTACCGGTTTCCGCTTAGTGACTTGGCTCCATGTGAATCAAATAGGTCAAGGTGCAAGAGCTCAAGTGTGGTTTGAGTTTGATCAGATTGGATTAGTTTGTGATTAGACCTGGTTTGTTTACCTTGATTACATGATTCATATATTAAGTTTTCATGATTTCTAATTTTAGGGATACCTTTAATAATTCTCAGATTAGTGTGACCTAATCTCCTATGCCAGAGGTTTGATTGTTCTAATTGAGTTAACATACATTTAGGTACTAGGGGTAGGTTTATAGTGTAAACATTATTTTTCCTAGTGCCCTTAAGCATGATTTTCGAGTCTTGCAGGTTTCTAATCAGGCAGTTAGAATTGTTGAAGGTAACTACATAACCAGAATCACACAACTGACTTATGCTAAGCAAGTTAAAATTAAAATTTTCAACCAAAAGCACTTTCTTAATAACAAAGTCAGATTTAAGTTCAATATCACCTGACCCAATTACCTTGAGTGTAGCATTGTTGCCAAATGCCACTGAGCCTAGGTTCTTGAACTTGAGTTTGGTGAATTTCAATTTATCTCCAGTCATGTGTCTGGAGCAACCGCTATCCAACATCCATTGGTCCAAATCTTTATGTTCCTACACATAAAGAGTTTTGTTGATTTGGATCCAATTAGAATTAGGAATAGCCTAAATAGATTTTCACAGCCTAGTCTGTCTCACCCAATCTAAGGTTATCAATCACGTTTGCCTTATGGGTTTTGTGAGATAGGTTTTGGTAGATAGAATTATTTTGACAAATTATGATTTATTTTAAAAAAATTGAATTAATTTTGAAAACAGTTGATTTTGAGTTTAAAAAAAATGTTTGAATCAACAATTAACTGAAAATTTGTGTTAGATTCGAATTTTACAAAAAATAATTTGAATTTAAGTTTCAAAAATTGGCTTCCAGGTCTTGGCGAGGCACTAGGCCTTCTTTGGCCGTAGCCTTATTGGATCATCAACCCTTTCCTTGACAAAACCTTTTAATGAAATTTCATTTTCAAACTATTTCTTGAAAAATTCTGGTCTAACTAGTTTGGGTCTTGGATCGGTAGCTTCAGCTAGTTTCACCAGTCTAAAGAGACCAAGTAGAGAATACTTGACCTTATTAGAATTGGCTTCCCTAACATACTATCATCTCACCGCCACCCAATACTATGTTATTCAAATTTCAGTTAAGTTGGTTCAGTCCTTAAACTAACCATTCCTAAGTCTAAGCATGGTAAATTGCAGGAATTAAATAAACAATCAATCATGCAATTTGCAAACAAAAATTGAATTTTATCTAACAATAAATATTGTTTTTAATTTGGCTCCCCCTAGACTAAAGTCACGATAATGGTTTGGCAAGATGTGAATCTTATCCTTGGGGATCCAATACTGATTTGATCCAGTTTGTTTGTTCAGGCACAGTTTGGGTACCCATGCCTGAACTTTAGGTCTGGACTGATTCAGTACACCATAGTAGGATCTTTGTCTAGATTTGGTTCTATAGCCTAGTCCGGATCGATTTAAAATCGACTTCTGTTTTCCAAGAATCATGTCAAGACCCTTGGAACCAGAAGTGAATCGTTCTAAAGCTGATCTAAGGTCCTTAACTTGAGTTTTCAAGGAGGAGTTCTCTTTCTCAAGTTTTTCAACTTGAGTAGAGGTTCCTTCTTGAACCTTCTCAGTTAAGGATCTAGAGTCAGCTCTCTCTTTCAGGAGTTTTGCTTCCTGTCGGAGAGATTCGACTCGGAGTTTAGCTTTCGCCAAATCTCGAGAAAGATAGGAAATTAATTCATTTAATTGATTTCTTGAAAAACCACTTACAGTTATTTCGCCGTCCTCTGAGAATGTAAGTTTGCCGTCGTCCAGCTCCGACTCTGACTCGGTCTCGATTTCTTCTGAGGCGGTTAGTGCGAGCAGGTTTGACTGTGGGACCTCTTTTACTTCTTCGCAGGAGGACTCGTCCCACATTGCCTGAAGTACCTTCTTCTTTCTTGTCTTCTTTGTTTCCTTCAGGTTGGGGCATTTAGTCTTGTAGTGGCCCTTCTTCTTGCACTCGTAACAGGTCACGTTGGGTTTGTTCTTGTCATTTGAGGGTTCAACTGGTTCTTCCTTTCTTCGGCTGGCTTTCCTTCTGTTGGTCTGGTTCTTTAGTTCTTTGTAGTAGTCTCGGGCTAGCCGAACCAGCTTCGGTCGATTTCCCTCGCTGTCTTCTGAGTCTGAGTTTGAATCAGACTCGGGTGCAAGTTGAGACTTCTTCTTGGTTGTCTTTCCAGCTTTACCTGCAAGAAAACGATGCCTTTCTCGGCCAGATTGCAGTTAGTCTGTTCATGTAATTCGAGTTCAGAAAAAAGTTCATCTAACTTAATTTTGGAAAGAAACTTTGTAAGCATCTACCATAAATGCCCACAAGGTGTTTCTTGGGAAAGCGTTAAGGGCGTACCTTATTAGGTCACGGTTTTCTACCTTGTGACTAATGGTGTGTAGACTGTTCATCAGCTCCTGAATTGTGGCGTGGAGCTGAGCTGCTGATTCGCCTTCGTTTATCTTGATGGTGTACAGCTTGTTCAGCAGAAGGTCCCTCTTGCTGATTCGGGTGTCGAAGGTTCCTTCGTATAGTTTGATCAACTTACCCCAGAGTTCTTTGGCGCTGTTGAATGGACCCACCCGGTTCAACTCCTCTTTTGTTAGGCCGCATTGGAGTGTTTGGGTCGCTTTGGCGTCTGTCACGCCCCGAGACCCCAGGAGTCGCTGATCCAATAGAAAATCGGACAGCATCTCCCCTGTCCGGCGGACAATTCACATATACACATATCACATAAAACACAACCACGCAGTTAAAATGGCCTCAGGCCTCAAATCAAGACAGAATATAATATCAAACCCGGTAAAACATACCTGACTGTGGACCGGTCCGACTGACGACAAAACACAAGACATATAGGTCTCACAAACGTACAACTATACTGCCGTATAGTATGACTAAATCCAACACAAAAGCAACAGCGGAAGAAAACAATAAAAAGTACTACCAACAACCTAAACGATAAATCTCGAAGACATCTCGACAAGTACGCGAACTGGGACAGGCTATCGGGCACGCTCCAGTCAATCATCCTGAAATAAAAACAAGGAGCTAACGGTATGAGTAATAAAACTCAGCGAATATCTCATCATATATATACAAGATATTCTAATATAGCAACAGGGTAATAGACTACCGAAATAACACGTGCATAGGCAGTAATAAGAACAACTGCAAGAGCAAAATGAGAACTACCATACCAAAGTAGTAGCGTCGCCAAGACCAGACCTAAGGGTCTCCTGTAAGTGCATATCAATAATAATAATAATGCAGCATCAAGTAAAAACAAGTACAAGCAAGGGCACAGTAAACGAATACACGAAGTGCAATGACATGGTCACCCCTGCCGTCGGTCAGACATCGTCACCTATGTACGGGAGGAAGCTGAGCGGAGGCCACCCTCCGACGTAGGGCTGTGACTGCCGTCCATACTCTGCCATCACTACTCCTGAGCGATCGAGTAGACGGGATGCTGCCGGTGTAACACCCCTACTCCATGGCCTATCCTAGCGAGGTCATCCATCAGCCTAAGGCCATCTGTGGAGGACATCTCTGTCTGAGTGTTACCCCTACCCCATGTATATAAATGGGGGAGAGATCTCGCCCTCTCATCTCCTGGTATCTGGACAACTCAAGGAGGGACATCTGCCTGCTATCACGCTCCGATTCACTACCCCATGAGTGCATGAGCGGAGCAGCACAGAGCACTCTACCCATACTCCGTCAACCACTAACCCGTGAGTGGCCGTATGGGTAGGTCAGTATGACTGTCGACCTAGCTCACCCAAAAGGGGCCCCTGCTCGATAGTGATGCACAGTGCAGTATGATGCATAACAACGGTCAAATAGCATCCACTAACTAGTCCACTTATAACGACATGATATGCAAGGATCGTGGAACATGCACCATATCCTAAATCCTACAGGTATAGGTATCACATATCAGTGGTGGCACATCCAGCATCGACAAAACAAATATAATAGTCATGCCACCATTCTATTACTCTATTGCTACTCAAGCATATCAAATATATATATATTTGTGACAATTCTAAAAGAAGAGTCAGAGATACCCGCCTCCAATATAGAAATCTGCAAACGTCGAGAACCCCCCTGGCCGAAATAATATCCGAAAAGAGGTAACGACCCAATCAACGTCCTGCTTATAAAATAAACAATTATTTAGCTACTTCACACATGATATGTAGCTAATTAAAATTAAATACCACTAATAAATTACTCTAGCATTTGTATGCTACTGCCCAACCCGAATAAATCATAAATCACCCGAACAAAAACACCAAAAAGGAATCCATAGCATCATAGCTAATTAACCCTTGTTTGCTTCAGCTATCCCCCCACATGGCAGATCAAGCAGCCTTTCACCAATAACCCTCAATCAAACCTAATTACACAAAGCTCCAAGAAGGCTCACGACAGAGATCAAATTAGAACATCCCCATCAAGATACACCAGAAATCCAACCACAACCTGATACTTTTCAGAGCAAGTTCTAGAGAAGCAAAAAGACCGCCCGAAGCACTAATCTATCCTCTGATCTGCTTCACAAACTTACCCTGATCAACCGAAACAAATTCACGAGAGTTCCAACTACAAATCTGCTCATCCGAGAACACAGAGATGGAAGCTAATTGAATCATCCTATCACTCGTTTCAACAACCAAAAGAAACAATTAGGAAGGATTAGAGACAAATACAAATCCTAGATCCAAACTACCAAAACGGAACTACAAATCCCGAAATCAATACCACACACACACCCTAATTCATTCTCAAGAACTGATTCTTACCTAGATCCGACGCTTATGGCTGTGAGCGAAAAGGAAAACAACTCCACGCGATGGCAGGGAGACCACGCGGGACTGAGTTTTGGGGTCGGCCCGTGAACGTCGTCTGGAAGGAGGAGAGGGCGTCAACTCAGCGAAGAACAAAGGAGGAGAAAAGGAAGGGGAAGAAGAAACAAACCTCGCTCTGCCCGATCTCGCAATCCGCCGCAAGAGGAAGGAGAAAAATCGCCCTTCCCTGCCCTAGGCTCGCGGAGAACAAAAGAGAGGAGTCGGCGGGTTTTGGCAAGAAAATCGGAAATCAAGGGATTCGGCCGGATTTTGGGAAGAGAAAGGAAATCAATTAATGGCGGGTCTTTTTGGACCTAGGCCCTTAAGTTTTAAAATTTTGCATTTTGGTCCTTTAATTTCTAGTATTTTTACATTCTCCCCCACTAAAAAGAATTTGGTCCCCAAATTTGTCATTGGTAATAGTAAGTACTAACATGGTATGAATTAGGTATTCATGCTGAAATGAACTACCAATACATACCTCAGTCGAATAAATGGGGATATCGAGCTCGGATAGTGTCCTCGAGCTCCCAAGTCGCTTCTGCATCCGAGTGGTGCTGCCATCCGACTCTGACTAGCCGGATCGTCTTGTTCCGTAGCTGATGCTCCCGGAATCCCAAGATCCGTACAGGTACCTCCTCGTAAGTAGCGTCAGGCTGGAGCAGAACCGACACCTCGGATAAAATGTGTGTGGTGTCTGGCACGTATCTTCTAAGCATAGATACATGGAACACGCTGTGGATGCCAGATAAGGATGGTGGAAGTGCTAAGCGATAAGCTACAGCTCCAATCCTCTCCAGAATCTGGAATGGACCAATATACTGTGGAGCTAGCTTTCCTTTGAGGCCAAAACGTTTCACCCGCTTCGTGGGTGAAACGCGAAGAAAAACATGGTCACCCACAGCAAACTCTAAAGGTCTACGTCTCCGGTCAGCATAACTCTTCTGGCGATCCTGTGCTGCTGATAATCTTTGTCTGATAGTCCGTACTAACTCTGCCTCGTGCTGAACTCTCTGGGGTCCTAGCAGCTGAGTCTCTCCGACCTCATCCCAAAGGGTGGGTGTCCTACACGCCCTACCATACAACGCCTCAAACGGTGCCATCTGTATCGCCGAATGGAAGCTGTTGTTGTAGGCAAACTCCACCAATTGCAAATGGTCCTCCCAACTGCCCCCAAAGTCCATCACACACGAGCGCAATAAGTCCTCCAAGGTCTGGATAGTACGCTCTGACTGTCCATCTGTCTGGGGATGGAAAGCTGTGCTGAGACGGAGCTCGGTACCCATAGCCCTCTGCAAACTCTGCCAGAACCGTGATGTAAAGCGCGGATCCCTATCTGAGATAATGCTCAAAGGAACTCCGTGCAGTCTGACTATCTCCCGACAATACAACTCTGTCAGTCGATCAAGAGAATCTGTCCTCCGGATAGCTAAGAAGTGAGCAGATTTAGTTAGTCGGTCCACGACTACCCAAATCGCATCATGGCCTCTCTTAGTCCTCGGCAAACCCACAATAAAATCCATGGTGATATGTTCCCACTTCCACTCGGGAATGGGGATCTTCTGGAGGAGTCCAGCGGTCTCTGGTGCTCTGCCTTAACCTGCTGACAAACGAGACATCTAGCAACAAAGTCCGCGACATCCCTCTTCATGCCGTTCCACCAATAAGACCGTCTCAAATCTCGATACATCCGAGTGCTACCCGGATGAATAGTAAAATGTGATCGGTGAGCCTCCTGCAGTAACTCCTCTAAGATAGGGTGTGCCGCTGGTACACATAACCTCCCTCGGAAGTACAGAACACCCTCCTCGTCACGTGTGAAATCCGACTGCTCCCCTGAAATCGCCTGGCTACCCAAAGACTGAATGTGCTGGTCACTGGCCTGAGCCTCTTTGATCCTCGACCGAATCTCTGACTGAGCCATCAAAGTCACTAGCAATCCTCTCTCTGTCCGAGACTGCTCCTCTAACCCCAGCTCAGAGAAGCTCTGAATCAAATCAGTGACCATCACTATGTGACATGCCAAAACAGCTCTGGACTTCCGACTGAGGGCGTCGGCGACTACATTAGCTTTCCCAGGATGGTAGCTAATGGTGCAGTCGTAATCCTTCAGAAACTCCATCCACCTCCTCTGTCGGAGATTCAACTCTCGCTGCGTGAATATATACTGTAGGCTCCGGTGGTCTGTGAAGATCTCGAAAGTGACCCCATAAAGATGATGCCTCCAGATCTTCAGCGCAAAAATAATAGCAGCCAACTCCAAATCGTGAACGGGGTAGTTCCTCTCATGCTCCTTCAGCTGTCGGGAAGCATAAGCAACCACCCGTCCATGCTGCATGAGTACCGCGCCCAGTCCCAAGAGAGATGCATCCGTATACAGAGTGAAACCATCCTCTCCAGAAGGCAGTACTAAAACTGGTGCAGATACAAGTCTCCGCTTCAGCTCCTGAAAGCTGGTCTCACAAGCCTCAGTCCATACAAACTTCACACCCTTCCTGGTCAGGCGTGTAAGTGCTGATGCGATACTGGAGAAACCCTCGACAAAGCGTCGGTAATAGCCTGCTAGCCCCAAGAAACTGCGCACGTCATGGACTGACTTGGGCTGCTCCCAACTGGTGACAGCCTCGATCTTCTGGGGGTCCACTGAAATGCCTCCACTGGATACTATGTGTCCCAGAAAACCCACAGCAGATAGCCAGAATGCACACTTGTCGTACTTCGCATAGAGCTTCTCCTTGCGAAGAACCTCCAAAATGATACGAAGATGGCGAGCGTGCTCCTCCTCGGACCGAGAATATATCAGAATATCATCGATGAATACTATAACAAACTGGTCCAAGTACGGGAGGAATACCCTGTTCATGAGATCCATGAACACGGCCGGGGCGTTGGTGAGCCCAAATGGCATCACCAAGAACTCATAATGTCCATAACGGGTGCGAAATGCCGTCTTCTGAATGTCTGAATCTCTGACTCTCAGCTGATGATAACCAGATCGCAAGTCTATCTTGGAATACACAGATGTACCCCTCAGCTGATCAAACAGATCATCAATACGCGGCAGCGGATACTTGTTCCTGACTGTGACTGAGTTAAGCTGCCTATAATCAATGCAGAGTCGCATAGAACCGTCCTTTTTCTTCACAAAAGGACCGGAGAACCCCACGGGGAAGCACTCGGTCGGATAAAGCCACGATCAAGTAACTCCTGGAGTTGGACCTTCAGCTCGTCCAACTCTCGTGGTGCCATCCGATATGGTGCCTTCGATGTCGGCGCAGTCCCCGATATCAACTCAATGGCAAACTCGACCTCCCGCCGGGGAGGTAAGCCCGGCAACTCGTCTGGAAATACATCCGTAAAATCCCTGACCACTGGAACGTCGGAAATCTGAGGAGTACTACCATCTGAAGTGCTGATTAATGATACCAGAAATCCCTGACAACCCTGTGTAATAAGTCTCTGCGCCTGAAGTGCGGAGATAACTGCTATGCCGTCATCCCGGATGCCAAGGAATTCCCACGAGGGTTGGTCTGGAGGTCGGAAAGTGACCACCCTCGAATGGCAATCAACGGTGGCATGAGAAGTCGTGAGCCAGTCCATGCCTAGAATAATGTCGAACTCTATCATATCCAGCACAGATAGATCCACGGTAAGGGTGACCCTCCCAAAGTCCAAAGGACACCCTCTGACCTCCTGTGTTACCTCTAGAACTTCTCCTGAAGGTAAGGACACTGATAACCGTGGTACCCTAAGTGTTGGTAACCTGCAGATCTTGCTCAAGAATGCCCGTGATATAAAAGAATATGAACTACCAGTATCAATAAGTAGTTCTGCAGTATGTGCATAAAGCAAAACGGTACCTCGAAAGACGGATCCATCCGCTCGATGAGCCTGCTCCCGGGTAACAGCATAAACTCGGCCCGACTCTGGCGGTGGTGGAGGTGGGGGTAATGCCAATGCAGTAGGCACAGAAGGTAGCTGAGGTACTGATGCTCCAGAAATCTGAGACTGCTGATAGACAGGTAGCTGATACCCCGTATAGATCTGCTGACGAGGCTCTGAAATCAACGGCTGAACTGAAGACTGGGGTACCCCAGATGACGCTGCAGCCTCCTGACCCTGGCCCAATAAGCAGTAGAGCTGGATCGGTGGAGGGGCAGTATGCTGCTGTCGTGAAGGAGCCTGGGCCTTGCGACCTCCTCGCTGGGCCGACTGGCCAGAAGATCCTCCTCCAGCTGAGCCTCCTGTACCCGCCTCCTGTGCCCTCTGAGGGCAGTGGTATCTCCGATGGCCAGGCTGCTTGCAATGAAAACAAACAGCCCGTCCAATAGTACAGCTGGACATGTCATGCTCCCTGGAACCACACCACGTGCACTGAGGAGACCCGTGGGACCTCTGTCGGTCCTGTCTAGAGGGCTGGGAAGACCCTGACGCTGAACCTCCCGTTTTCTGAGGCCGAGGAGCGACCCCAGAAACATCCTGTGCTGACTGCTCCTGTCTACCTCGCTTCCGCGAGGGCTGGGTCTGAGCAGTCTGCAATGTCTTCTTGTCCTTCTTCCTCTCTGATGATAACCTCTGCTGCATCGCCTCCACCTGTAAGGCGCGGTCCAATGCCTGTCTGTAGGAAGTCAAATCCCAGGGGGACATCCGAGACTGGATGTAGGGGGCCAACCCTCTAAGAAAATGAGACATCCTCTCGAGATCACCAGGAAACATCTGAGGACAACTCTCGGCTAAGCGATGGAATTCTGCATCATACACAGCCACCGACTGCTCTCCCTGACGAATCTCTAGAAACTCCTGCCATCGAGTCAGTTGTTGTGCAGCTGGAAAGTACTGAGTGGTGAACGCCTGTCGAAATCTCTCCCAGGTGATCGGCTGAGTGCCCATAACCGATCGCTGCGTGATCCACCACGTCTCGGCTCGGTCGCGCATGTGATACGCTGCGAGCTCCACCCGCTCCAGATCGGTACACTCTAGGTATGGAAATGTCCTCTCCAATGTCTCCAGCCAAGCGCGAGCCACGTTTGTATCGGGGGCTCCATGGAACAGAGTAAGACGGCCCTTAACCGCCTGTGCTAATGCCGGAATCCGAGCCACAGGTCGGCTCAGAACAGTAGTAGTAGGTGCTGCCGGGGGTACTATAGAATCTCCGGATGGTACCGTCGTCCCGGCGGCTGTATGTCTATCACCTGAGCAGTCTGAGGCTCCGACTGAACCGGAGCAGATGCTGGTGGAGCGGATGAGGGGACAGCCTGGGTCTGGAACATCTGAAACATCTGCTGCATCATCGGCTGCATCATCTGCTGCATCATTTGCTGCATCATCGATGATACATCATCCTGAGGTGCAGCTGCAGGCGCCACTGGGGCTGGTGCTGCAGTCGTACCTTCTGGAGGTACCATCGGTACTGCAGTCGGAAGTGGCGACGGTGTCCGCGGGGCCTGAGATCTCTGGTCATCAGTAGTCTCGGAAGAGGATCGTCCTCGGCCACGAATCCCTGTCCGTGTCCGTCTCACAGGACCCTCCTCTATCCCCGTCACAGTCGCTCGCTGAGACACTCGCGTCCTCCTGTGGAGGGTCGACCCGGTCCACCAGGTCGCGGGGTGGAGTCAATTCTATGCGTCGCGGCATACCTGTAGAGATACGCCATTCATTAATACCTGCTTAAAAATTTCTAGAATTAACAACAAAACCTGCAACAGAAAGTAAGATCGTCGCCTGGAGCTGTCCCGTCGCCGCCAGTCCCAATCGCGTCTATCGAGAAAACGACTCCGACATAAAATCCGAAAACAAAACACCCACAGGACCACAAGGTATTTCGAGAACCTGCTCTGATACCAAATAAATTGTCACGCCCCGAGACCCCAGGAGCCGCTGACCAATAAAAATCGGACAGCACCTCCCCTGTCCGGCGGACAATTCACACATACACATATCACATAAAACACAACCACGCAGTTAAAATGGCCTCAGGCCTCAAATCAAGACAGAATATAATATAAAACCGGTAAACCATACCTGACTGCGGACCGGTCCGACTGACGACAAAACACAAAGCATAAAGGTCTCACAAACGTACAACTATACTGCCGTATAGTATGACTAAATCCAACAAAAGCAAAACGGAAGGAAATAATAGAAAATACTAGCGACACACTAGACGATAAATCCCGAAGACATCTCGACAAGTACGCGACCTGGGACAGGCTGTCGGGCACGCTCCAGTCAATCATCCTGAAATAAAAACAAGGAGCTAGCGGTATGAGTAATAAAACTCAGCGAATATCTCATCATATATATATACAAGATATTCTAAGATAGCAACAGAGTAATAGTCTACCGAAATAACACGTGCATAGGCAGGAATAAGTACAACTGCAAGAGCATAATAATAACTACCATACCAAAGTGCAGAGTCGTCAAGACCAGACATAAGGGTCTCCTGTAAGCGCATGTCAAACATATACAGCATCAAATAAATACAAGCATAAGTAAGGGCAAAATAAACAAAGTGCAATGACATGGTCACCCCTGCCGTCGGTCAGTCATCGTCACCTATGTACGGGAGGAAGCTGAGCGGAGGCCACCCTCCGACGTAGGGCTGTGACTACCGTCCATACTCTGCCATCACTACTCCTGAGCGATCGAGTAGACGGGATGCTGCCGGTGTAACACCCCTACTCCATGGCCTATCCTAGCGAGGTCATCCATCAGCCTAAGGCCATCTGTGGAGGACATTTCTATCTGAGTGTTACCCCTACCCCATGTATATAAATGGGGGAGAGATCTCGCCCTCTCATCTCCTGGTATCTGGACAACTCAAGGAGGGACATCTGCCTGCTGCCACGCTCCGATTCACTAACCCATGAGTGCATGAGCGGTGCAGCACAGAGCACACTACCCAATACTCCGTCAACCACTAACCCATGAGTGGCCGTATGGGTAGGTCAGTATGACTGTCGACCTAGCTCACCCAAAAGGGGCCCCTGCTCGACAGTGATGCACAGTGCAGTATGATGAATAACAACGGTCAAATAGCATCCACTATCTAGTCCACCTATACCAACATGATATGCAAGGATCGTAGAACATGCACCATATCCTAAATCCTACAGGTATAGGTATCACATATCAGTTGTGGCACAACCAGCATCGACAAAACAAATATAATAGTCATGCCACCATTCTGTTACTCTATTGCTATACAAGCATATCAAATATATATATATATATCTGTGACAATTCTAAAAGAAGAGTCAGAGATACCCGCCTCAATACGACGAAATCCGTGCGTGTAGGAAACTTCCTTCCAAGAATAATATCCGAAAAGAGGTAACGACCCAATCAACGTCCTGCTCATAAAATAAACAATTATTTAGCTACTTCACACATGATATGTAGCCAATTAAAATTAAATACCACTCATAAATTACTCTAGCATTTGTATGCTACTGTCCAACCCGAATAAATCATAATGCACCCGAACAAAAACACCAAAAAGGAATCCATAGCATCATAGCTAATTAACCATTGTTTGCTTCAGCTATCCCCCCACATGGCAGATCAAGCAGCCTTTCACCAACAACCCTCAATCAAACCTAATTACACAAAGCTCCAAGAAGACTCACGACATAGATCAAATTAGAACATCCCCATCAAGGTACACCAGAAATCCAACCACAACCTGATACTTTTCAGAGCAAGTTCTAGAGAAGCAAAAAGACCGCCCGAAGCACTAATCTATCCCCTGATCTGCTTCACAAACTTACCCTGATCAACCGAAACAAATTCACAAGAGTTCCAACTACAAATCTGCTCATCCGAGAACACTGAGATGGAAGCTAATTGAATCATCCTATCACTCGGTTTCAACAACCAAAAGAACAATTAGGAAGGATTAGAGACAAATACAAATCCTAGATCCAAACTACCAAAACGGAACTACAAATCCCGAAATCAATACAACACACACACCCTAATTCATTCTCAAGAACTGATTCTTACCTAGATCCGACGCTTATGGCTGTGAGCGAAGGAAAACAACTCCACGCAATGGCAGGGAGACCACGCGGGACTGAGTTTTGGGGTCGGCCCGTGAACGTCGTCTGGAAGGAGGAGAGGGCGTCAACTCAGCGAAGAACGAAGGAGGAGAAAAGGAAAGGGAAGAAGAAACAAACCTCGCTCTGCCCGATCTCGCAATCCGCCGCAAGAGGAAGGAGAAAAATCGCCCTTCCCTGCCCTAGGCTCGCGGAGAACAAAAGAGAGAGGAGTCGGCGGGTTTTGGCAAGAAAATCGGAAATCAAGGGATTCGGCCGAATTTTGGGAAGAGAAAGGAAATCAATTAATGGCGGGTCTTTTTGGACCTAGGCCCTTAAGTTTTAAATTTTTGCATTTTGGTCCTTTAATTTCTAGTATTTTTACAATACCTATCTTAACAAGATCTCATTAGGCAAAATATTAACTAGTAATCTAGTTACCTTATCATGAGCTTTGGATCTCTTGACTTGCCCCTCAGTTCATTTGCTCTTCCAAAAAGATTCTCTTTTTGTCTTTAGGAGCTTCAAATCCTTCCACTAGAGTAAATCGCTGCTCTATTCCATCATGAAGAAATTTTCAACCTTTGATTACCAAATATCAAAGTTTCCCATTCTGAATGATGGAGGCATGTAAATGTCATATCCCAATCTATCTCGAAGATCCATTTGCAAACTTGAGCTCCTTTGATGATTAGTACGATTACTTATTGATATTGAAGAGCTTCAAGAATATAGGTTATTCTTTTTTTTTAGCTCTTTGCTCCTTTTGGCGATTAGTCCAGTGAAGAGCAACCCCGCTTTGATACCACTTGTTAGGACTCATATGAGCTAAAAGGGGTGAATAACTTCGATCGCTTCTCATTGTTGCTTTATGTTCATCGTTGAATGCAGAGCAGAAACTTGAATCAAACTCGACTCCATATGCACAATACTTTGGTTTATTTGGTATCCACCTCTTGGAGATGAATAATCCAAGGATCCACACCAACAATCTTCTTTCACTGTGAACTCTCTCCTTCTCGAAAATTTTTCAAAGATGGAGAAGCCTCTACAAACTTGTTCTTACAAAAACACAACAAGAAACAAAAAACAAACACAAATACAATAAAAAATGATTTTACAATCAAAACCTTGCTTGCTTGATCTCTTGTTGTTTGGAAATGTCTCTTGTTGACTCAGAAATACACCGGCACTTCGATTCAGAATCTCCAAGAACCGACATATTTAAATCTTTGTAAAACCCTATTTCCTAGGGTTTCTTTCGAGCTGGAACACATCTCTCAGTTGATTAGTCTTATCCCCAATTGATTGTCACATTAGATTGACCGGTCAAACTTGTAAAATGATTCTTTTTTGCCCAACAAATTAATTGGTGAGCCATACCAATTGATTAATAGCAACCAATCGATTTTGAAGCCTTCTATGCTTTTGAAGAAAGTTTGTTAATCGTTTACATCAATCGATTGGCAATGCCTAATCGATCAAGCTAATTGATTTGGCAGCTTTCTGTGTCTTGCGGAAACACAATCAATTTATTGGACTAATCGATTAGTAATGTTGAATTACTTCGACCAATCGATTTAGTAAACTTTTGTTCATGGATAAAACACTGCCCAATCGATTAGCCTAATCGATTGGTAATGTCGCATCGATTCGACCAATCAATTCAACAATCTTCTGTTCACGAACAACATTATACCCAATCCTTTTGTGCCCCCAAAACAAGCTCAAAGCAATCAATTACACTAATCGATTGCCCAATCCTAAACTCAAAATTCGAGTTTAGGGTTTACCTCTTTCCAATTGATTAGTAACCCTAAATTCATATCTTGTCTGATATCCGGGTAACCTCAACCTATCAGGACATTCTCTGCCCAACATCCAGTCATCCGTGACATGTTAAAACTTTCAATTGCCTAGCATCCGATCAACCTTGATCTGCCAAAGTTTTTTCACCAAGTGTTCGGTCCTCCTTGATCCACTTGGACTTTCCTCTTGCCAACCTTCCCATTGGACTTTCATTCACCAAGTATCAGTTAACCATTGATCCACTTGGACTTTTCTCTTGCCAACCTTCTCGTTGGACTTTCATTCACCAAGTGTCCAGTTAATCTTTGATCAACTTGGACTTTTCCTTTGTCAACTTTTGGTTAGACTTCCGATCACCAAGTGTCTAGCTAACCTTTGATCAACTTAGACATTTCCCTTTCACATATTGACCAAATATCAAAATTCAAGCTTGAGTCAACTCGAGCTTAGTTAACTTGGTCGACCTTGATGTGAGATAGATTGCCTCGACACCTAAAACTTTGCTCATTCAAACTATGTCGATTTTGAAATTCTGGTCTCATTACATTATAGTGTTATAGTGAATTTTGACCAAAATTTGTTAATGGATTTAGAAAACTTTAAAATCAATTTAAATAAAAACTAATACACTCTTAAGAGCTCTCTAATTATTATCATCCTCTTATACTAAGACTTCACAATCTAAATTGAGAGATGTGAATTTTGCGATCTCGGTGACCTTGAGACAATTATGAGTAAGTTTGGGCAAAACTCGTTGATGACTATACAATATCTAAAATTTTGAAATCTTGACATATCTAAACTAAGAGAATTCTAAGAATCCGTTGGTGGAGTTGATAAATAAGTATAACTAGCCTAAATCCTTTAATTAGTTGTTTTAAGGTTGCGAAGATTTTAAAATTTTTTCATCTCTCAATTTAGGATATGGAATCTAGGTTTGAGAGTATGGTTATACTCAAGAGGTTCTCAAGAGTGTAATGATCCTACTTTGAAGTGATTTTGAGGTTTCGAAGATCATCAGTCAATTTTAGTCAAAACTTACTAATAACCTTACAGTATTCAAAATATTAAAATCTTGACATGGTTTGAGCCAAAAGAGTCGTAAGAACACTTTAGTAGTGTTGGTGATTAAGTATGATAAGTCTAGATCTTTTAATAAGCTTGTATCAAATAATCTTAAGATTCTGAACATTTCAAAAACACACCTCTAAGTTTGAGGATATAATTTTATCCAAGAAGCTCTTTGTAATGTAATGCTCTTGGTTTAAAATGATTCTAAAATTCTTAAGGTCATGAACTAGTTTTAGTTAAAACTCGTTGGTGACTCTATAATAAGGGAATTTTTAAAATTTTGACATAATTTAAATCAAAGGAGTTTTATGAACTTTTTAGTGGTTTTATTGATTAAGTATGACAAACAGAGATTATATAATGAGGTTGTGTCAAATTATTTAAAGTTGTCAAAATTTTAAAAATCTATATCTCTTAATTTAAATCATGGAATCTATGTTTGAGACAGAATGGTGATACTTAGAAGGCTCTGAGGAGTGTAATGCTCCTTATTTAAAATGAATTCTCAAATTCCTAAGATCATCAGTCAGTTTTGAAATTTATTATACGTTTTACGTAATCCTTTAACTAAAATTTATTAAACGTTTTGCGTAATCCTTTATGCTCTCACACATGTTCAAATAGAGAGTTATAGGTTTTTAAAATTGGCAAGCAAGCTGCGTGGGTTAATGGTCATAAATCTAGTACAAATTTAAAAATCGAATGATTTTAATTATTTATAACAATTTATTATGGATGAATGATTAATTAATTAGTGATGAAGATAGACTTTTCAAATTTTAATATGCAAAATGAGTAATATAAAAATCTACCAATGTTCTAGATGGAATTAGTGTTCAGTAAAATACTGAATTTTATTTATGACGATAGAATATTCAACGTTCTAGATGGAACTGGAAGACTCCTTGGCTGTTAAACAATATGGGGCGTTAGCATTTTCTACACGTAATTGATTTGTCAAACTTTGGTCAAGTTTTTTTCCATCAGCAATGAGCAAGATCGGATGGGGACGTGATTACCAACTCTTTTTGACTTTTCAAAATTACAAAAATAATTAATCGATTTGATTTCATAAAAAAAAATTCATCATCAAAATAAATATAAAAACATTTATAAAGACTTATTTAAAGAATCAACATTTTTATATCCATTTTTATAGGAGGAAAAAACTTTATAATACATCATAATCAAGATTCAAATTTTGCGTCTCTTAATTATTTACATAAAAAATATATTGATTGCGATGGGAAAGAATCTAGTGAGACACATATTTTTTATAGCATTATTATTATTATTTAAATAATATATTTTAAAATAAAAATATATATATATCCGGCCAAACTCGAGCTCGCCGTCTATATAAACTCTTCCCCCTATTCGATTCCATTCATCCTCTCCAAACCTAGTCTTTACTCACCTCCATTCCACACGCAGAAGAAAGGCATCGATGGCAATCACGATCCCAGAGGCGCCCCTGAGCTCAGGCTCCAAGGCCATGCCCCGCATCGCCATGGGCACCGCTGCCTGGCCTGTGCCGTCCTTGGACGCCACTCGGGACGCCATACTCGACGCCATCAGGATCGGCTACCGCCACTTCGACACTGCCTCGGTCTACGCTTCGGAGGAGCCGCTAGGCGAGGCCGTTGCGGAAGCGCTCCGATTGGGGCTCATCGCCTCCCGGGACGAGCTCTTCATCACCACCAAGCTCTGGATCCGGGACGCCCAGAGTCATCTCGTGCTTCCTGCCTTGCAAAAGTCACTTAGGTAAGCGACTTGTTTGTGAATTAGTCGGTGCAAAAATCTGTTCTTGCCGCTTCGACACAGGCCCATTGGGCTTGACTGCAATTGGATTGCTGTAAGTCTAGCCCAGAGCTGGGTTGGGATCATGCCGACCAATTAACTCGGGTCGACTGGGTGTAGCTAGGCCTGTCCTGCAGCGGATGCGCAGGTGCTGCATGAACCAATCCTTGTCGGGCTAGGCCAACTTGATCTTGAGTGAAACATGACTCTTTATGTTCATAAAGAGAGATGAATATGAAATAAACTTCACTCAAATCTTTGTATTTAAAAGGTATCACAAACTGGCTTTTAATTTTAAGGGAATTTAGAAAATAGAGAACTCATGATCAAAAGAATGAATGAATTACAAAAAAAATTATTATTGGTGACCAAATAAATATCAAGTTTTTTGATGGTTAGATACTATTCTTGTGATATAATTACACTTAGAAAAAAAAATAAGCAAGATTATATTCTAGTCAAAAGTCAAATTTCATATTTTTCTGGAGAAATAAATCTGACCTTTAGTTCTTTATCATTTAAAAGAAAGAAATCACATGAGGTTGTGAATTAGTAAAGGTGGTTTTTGTATTCAGAAATTGAATTCTTAAAAAGGTTCTCTGTTATATGAGTCCTTATAATTGGAACTTTGTTTCAATTTGTTCATCACTTTTCAAACAAGATTTTGTATTATGTCATGACCCAAAGAAGATTCATTCACTCTGCATTGTTTACTTCTTACTAGGAGCCTTAAGTTGGAATACCTTGACCTCTATCTCATTCACCACCCCATTTGTGCCAAACCGGAAGGCCCTCAGATACCATCAGCGGATGAATTAATGCCGATAGATATAAGCTCGGTATGGGCAGCCATGGAGGAGTGCCAAAGGATTGGGCTCACCAAATCCATCGGAGTCAGCAACTTCTCTATCAAAAAGCTTGAGACACTGCTCTCTACTGCAACAATTCCACCTGCGGCCAACCAGGTTTGCGTACAAAACTTACAAATTTATGCTTTAGACTCACCGTACTATGTTACATTCAATTAAGTTTTTACTAAATAATACATAAGGTGGAGGTGAACCCTCTTTGCCGACAAAAGAAGCTGAGGGAGTTTTGCATAGCTAAAGGCATTCAACTCTGTGCTTATTCACCGTTGGGAGCCAAAGGAACGGTCTGGGGTCAAGATTGGGTTATGGAGTGTGAGATTCTGCAACAAATAGCCAAAGCTAAAGGAAAGACTGTTCCTCAGGTAAATGAGACTAATGTTCATGACAGCTCCAATCTTATTGGACAATGAAAACTTCATGAGCATTGCAATATTTATTGATTGAAACCACTGATCTTAAAACTTACGTTATGACATGATGTCTGCATGATAGATATGTTTGAGGTGGGTTTACGAGCAAGGAGACTGTGTGATAGTGAAAAGCTTCAACAAGAATAGATTGATGGAGAACTTGGACATACTGGACTGGGAGTTGAATGAAGAAGAGAGGGAGAGCATCAGTAAGATTCCTCAGCGCAGAGGAAATCCACATCAGTTCTTCATCTCAGAGAATGGACCCTATAAATCTCTTGAAGAGTATTGGGATGATGAAATATGATGAAGGTTTAGCTTAATGATTTGAATTTGTGTTCGATGTGGAGGTGAAGGAGGTTTAAAATAATGATACGTGGATCATAAATTTATACGAATCTTATAGTAATACTGTAATACTATTGTTCCTCTATTTCAGCAATAAAAAGAGTACGCAGGTGCTACGGTTGTGTTTTAATAGATACTGCAATTTCTAATTCTACTAACTATAATGGTTTTGTTGTTCCTTCCACTGCTGATGTTGTTCTGCACCCAATCCTCCTCCTCCTTGGTGTCATATGTTGGCATGTTAACTTGTTCCAAAGATAAATTGACTTGTTTTACTATGCAAGAACAATGTCTAGAACAATTTGACTTCATCAACCATACAAGGTAGTTGTCAAAATCAATTTGACTTCATGTGACTCTTCCTCAACTAAGTAAACTTCAATTATTTTACTAAGTTCAATGAAACTCTTTATGACAAGAGTCATTAGTATAGAAAAGAATAAAACCTAATTGTCTTGTATTTATGATGTGATATATTAATTATAGAAGGATGTGGAAACATGAATCTAAGTGTATAAATAGAGACTTTGTATGATGAAGAATAATTAGTTAATATTTCTTGTCATTGATTTTTTCTCCCATCGTCGTACTTTCTTATGAAGCCTCTTCTACATTCTTGTTTCCTCATCTTAGATCCATCAAAAATTCCAACAAATCTGATATCAAAATCATATACACCAATGGCTTTGACGAGTTCCCTTGAAGTGCCAAAGTTAACTAAAGACAACTACAGAATGCAAAGTAAACAAATGGAGGCTCTATTAGGTTCCCTTTATGTATGGGACCTTGTGGAGACCGACTATACTATAGCCGAAACAAGCGACGGGAATGAGCAAGCTTATAAGGCGATGAAGAAAAGAAAGAAGGCTTTATTCACTATCTATCAAGGAGTAGATGAAATTGCTTTTGAGTTGATTGCTCTAGCAACAACGTCACAAGAGGGTTGGGAGATATTGAAAACAACATATGATAGAGTAGATAAAGAAAAGAAGATTCGTCTACAAACCTTACGAGCTCAATTTAAAGCACCACATAAGAGGCTTTAAAAATTATTTTTGATTATTTCTTCTGAGTATCTCTATTGTTCATCAAATGAGAAGAAATGACGAGAAGCTAAAAGATGTTCAAGTCGTTGAAAATATCTTAAGACCTTTAGACTCGAAATTTGATTTCGTAGCTTTGGCGATCGTGGAATCAAAAGATTTAGAGGCAATGGCTATGGAAGAGCTTATGGGATCCCTTCAAGCATATGAACAAAGAATATTAAAGAAAAGTGAAGGAAGAATTTCGGATCAAGCACTCCAAGCGAAACTATCATTTAAGCAAAATGAATCATTCAAAGGAGGCCCTCAACGAGGAAGGCTTCTACATTCAGAGGAAGAGGTGGTCGTAGTACTTCTATCTCCAATTGGCACACTCAAAATTAGAATGATGGAAATGAAGATAATCAAAAAGGACATGGAAGAGGCCATGGTGGAAGCCAAAGTCAAGGTCGTGGATGAGGTAGAAACACTAGATGGAGGTATGATAAAACTAAATCTTAATGTCGCATTTGCAATAAGTATGGTCATCGCTATAATGAATATAACACTAGCAATGGAGAAGTTAAAGTGAACTTTGTTAACAAGGAGGTGGATAATGAAGGACCAGTACTGTTGATGGCATGCAATGGGCCAGAATCTATCCAGCCTATTACATGGTTTCTACTTTCTTGACACAAGAGCATCAAACCACATGTGGGAGAAAGTAGTTATTCACAAAGCTAGATGAGAGGCCAATAGGCAATATCACCTTCAGAGATCTCTCACAAAGGCTAACAGAAGGAAAAGATGACATTCTATTTGAATTACCAAATGGAAAGAAGAGATGCATCTCAGATGTTTATTATGTTCCTAATATAAAAAATAATCTTTTGAGGTCATATGATATACAAATAATGGACTTGACTCTTAGTATTCATGATAAGAGTAATAATCTTATTACTCATGTCATAATGGCCAAGAACAGAATCTTCCCACTGAAGCATCAATGAAGAAAATTGCTTCAAGGAAAGCACTATGGATAGTTCCACTCTTTGGTATCTTCGATATGGATCTCTAAATTTTGAGGCATTAAAGCTACTTTCAAAAAATGATATGTTATTTGGATCGTCAAAGATTGAAAATTCCAACCATCTATGTGAAATATATGTTATAGGAAAGCAGCAGAGAAAATCATTCAAAAAGTACAATGGGGCGAGCATCTTCACAACTTAAACTTGTGCACTCTGATATTTGTGGACCCATCAAACCTATCTCTTCTAATGGAAATAGGTATTTCTTCACTTTCATTGATGATTATAGTGGAAAACCTAAGTATATATGTTGAAAGAAAAAATAGAAGTTTTCATCAAATTTAAGCAATTTAAAATTTTAGTTGAAAAACAAAGTTGATATCAGAGAAAATGTTTACGAACTGATCGAGGAGGTGAGCACCTTGTTTGAGTTTGAATAGTTTTACAAGGAAAATAGTATTCTTCATCAACTGACAATTGTTGAGGCAATATATGGTCCGGAGTGATCATGTGTTTTGATGTTTGGGCAAAGGGTTTAAGTTAGGTTTACCTTTGTGATCTAATATATGTATGTGAGTGTGTAGGATGTGCAGATTACACATATTGACTTAGCTAGACAGCTTCGGTACAGTGAAGGGTGGCATGGAGACAAGCTGGAGGCTTGTGTGCACCCGAGAGACCATGGATAGCAGGGATAATGAGATGAGGGGCGCGGGCTTCAAGGCATGCGTGAAGGATAGCATGGAGGCAAGCTTGAGGCTTGTGTGCATCCGAGGGACAAGAGCCGAAGACGAAGAGGGTGCGAAGGCAACAGTCAAAGTTGCTGATGAAGAGTCAGCTAAAGTCATGAAGGGACAGGAGCCGAGGGAGGAGGACTCCAAGGGCAAGCCGGGAAGTGGACTTCAAAAGGCACACGTGAAGGGTGGCATGGAGACAAGCTAAGGGAAGACTTGTGTGCGCATCTGAGGGACGATAGCCGGTGGAAGAAGACTTCAAGGGGCAAGCCAAGGGAGTGTACCTGAAGGCACACGTGGAGGAGGGTCGTTGGAGTGAGGAGGAGTGTTCTTGTAAGCTGGGCAGTTGACTGGGAATATAACAGTCGACTGCCAGCAAGAACAGAAGCTCATAGAATGTTTCTGACCCTGGACTAGTCGACTGCCCCAGGAGCAGTCGACTAGTAAGTAGCTAGAATTCGAACGTTGAGCTGCAATGGTCGAATCTGAGTGGGGGTAGTCGACTACCCTGGGAGCAGTCGACTGGTAGGGTGTTTTCCAGCCTTGAGCTCTATTTAAAGAGGCTCGGGTTTGGCTGGAAACCTCTGACGAAACAAGCTTGGTTAAGGCTTGTTAGTAGTCTTTAGAGCTCAGAGGTGTACTTGGATTTGTGGCGAGGTTTCTCCACCCACAAGGAGTTACGCGAGCTATCCGGAGGGCATCCGGGGAGTGATCCGCCGAAGGATCGAGGGATCGTCCACCTCATGGACTGTCATGGAGTAGGTGTTTCATCTCCGAACCACGTAAATAGGTTTGTTAGCATTGTTAGTTTTGTTTTAGTTATTAGATTTCCGCTTGCGCAACTAACCTTGTAGGAAGAACGAATCGAAAATTGCTATTCACCCCCCCCTCTCTAGCAAGGCGTAACGATCTAACAACAATGCCCCAAACACCACAACAAAATGGTGTTTCAAAAAGAAAAAATTTTAAATATGGTTCGATGTATGTTGAAAGAGAAAAATATCCCAAAAGAATTTTGGGAAGATGTTGTTGCCTATGATGTATATTTATTAAACATGTTTTCCACTAAAAGAATTGGAGACGTCATCCTAGAGGAAGCTTGGAGTTTACATAAATCAATGGTGGATCATCTTCGTATTTTTGGGAGCGTAGCGTATGCAAAGGTACAAAAAGAGAAGCGGACAAAACTTGAGGATAAAAGTCAGAAGTGTATTCTCTTAGGCTATTGCAAGAATGCATGCTAGCAGGTATAAACTGTTCAATCCTATAACTCAAAAGTCATGGTATCAAGTGATGTAGAATTTGTGAAGAGCAAGGATGAAATTGAAACAGAAACAATAATGATGACATGAAGCAAATCTCATTTGAAGAAGATTATAAAGAGAAGAAAGACAAGCAAAGAGAGTGAAGAAGTATCAACACCCCCAACAAATTGATACTCAGTCAAAAAGTGATGATCCAAACAGTCTAATTGTAAAAAAGATAAAGAGCATCTAAGACATATATAACTCCAGCTGACTAATTGATGCTGACTTTGCTCTTAATAATTTATGTTTATTATTTGCAAAATATGATCCTATAACTTATAAAGAAGCCTTAAAGGATACAAAGTGGAGAAAAGCAATGGAAGTAGTGATTCATGCTATAAAGAAAAAAAATACATGAGAACTCACTTCACTTCCTCAAAGACACAAAGCTATTGGAGTCAAATAGATGTTCAAAACAATGACAAATACAAAAGGAGAAGTTGAATGTCACAAAGCAAGGTTGATTGCTAAAGGATACAAGCAAAAGTATGGGATTGGCTATGAAGAAATCTTCACACCAGTAGCTCGGCTTGAAACAGTAAGACTACTTATCTCTCTTACAACTCAAAGAAGATGAAAGATATATCAGATGGTTGTAAAATCTGCTTTATTAAATAGAAATCTTAAAGAAGAGGTCTATATCGAGCAACCACTAGGTTTTATCATGAAAGGGCAAGAAGAAAAGGTATATAAATTAAAGAAAGTTGTTTATGGACTCAAGCAATCCCCTCGAGCTTGGAACTCCAAATTGATGAGCACTTTATAAAGGAAGGCTTAACAAAGTGTCCCTATAAACAATCTTTATACTTGAAGAAGAATTCATATCGAGATATTTGTTAGGACCGATAGGCGAGCTAGAGGGGGGGTGATTAGCTCCGATTTGCTTGTTGATGATTTTTCGTTGCGAAAGACTCCAAGCATTGCTAACACTCAAGGATTTTACTTGGTATCCATCTCCTTGAGGTGACTAATCCAAGGATCCACTGTTCCTCACTCTCTCATATACTATGAATGATCTCCTTCTTGAAGTAGAGAAACCTCTTACAAGATTACAAAAAGAAACACTCAAGAAACTCAAGCAAATACAATAAATCTTATAAGATTTGTACACTTAAATCCTTGCTTGTCTTGCTTTCTTCTCCTTCTTGCTTGGAAAATGCCTCTTGAAGTACACCGACACTAGCTCAAGAACTGGCAAAGAAGGAGGAGAAGAGTCATCGAATCGTTTCAAGAGATGCGCGAAGGGATACCGCTTTAACCTGCGTGAAAACCTTATATACTCGTGACCTAGGGTTTCCTAATCGATTACTCAATCGATTACTGATGGACCCAAAAGAGCTGTCACGAATGTGGGTCTCAAATTTAGATATTTGTAAAACTGGAAACCCTTTTTGCTAGCAAGAATAGGAATGTAGTAAAGGGGTCACAGGTCGTATTTTTCCTAGGGCTAGTTGAGATGGTTTGATTCGTTGCTTGAATTTATGTGTCGTTAATATATTTTTTTTTTGGGTTTCAAATAAAATTTGGGTTTTGGGTTGCAATCGGAAATGGCATCGCAATGAAAATGAAGGAACTTAACCAAGAAAATTTAAACAAAGTAATGGCAATTCGTGGACTCACCCAATGAACATTTAAATCAACTTAAGCACTTAACTGATTTTGGAAAACAAATCTACTATCAAATTGCAAATCAAATGCTAAGTAAATGAAGCAACTCTGTAGCTGAATACTTGATTGAGACTAGTGCAAGATTTACTTCAACAATTGAACTTAAAGCAAACAAAACACAAGCTACAAAACCTAGAAGCAAACAAATGTAGTCATGGATGAGAAAATTCAAAAACAGCCAAATGAAAGTCTAATTGATTTCAAACCCTTAGCTCACTAAATATTGCAAGTAACTTGACACCAATCAATGCAGTATGTTTCATCTTGATACAAAGTGAAAAAGTGAATCCAACTTGATACACAAGGGACGGAAACTCATGTGCCAAAACTGATATGGATGTGTTAAAGTTAATACTAACAATTCTGAAATAAAACCAATCGAATAAGCTTGGAAAGCAAAGCTATCAGTGAAAGAAGTTCCAAGAGTGACTAAACAAATTCAGATACAAAATGCAAATCAATTCAGAAACATGTAAGGCAAAATTGAATGTGCAGGAATGTAAAATGAGTGTACAGACATGTAGAACAATTCCAATGCATAACAAACAAACAAGGCAAGTGATATCAAGTGATCGAAACTAGTTGCAAAAGTGATAAACTGAAAACTACAAGAATGGAGCTGACCAATTCAGAAACAACTCAATTGAGACATGAATTCAGAAATAAAGTAGTGTAAAGGGGCAATAGCAATTCGAATTCAGAAACAAGCAAATGCAAGCTGAATTCGAGCTCACTTCTCTAAGTTCAGAGAAACTTAAGAAATTCTGATGTTTACTTGACACAAATGCAAAGACTATCAGCTGAAATTTACTGAAATAAAACTGATGCACAGGGAAGAGAACTAAAGCGCAAGAACAAGACTGAACAGAATTACAGATATGATTCAAAACGAAACAAGCTAATCTAACTTAAATTGTTCATTACACAAACAAACTAGCTAATAAGAATGCTGAATTGAAACTCTAATCAAAGCTGCAGACACTATTCAGAAAATTGAACGAAAGCAACTGGTATGAAATCAGAAACAAAAACAGATTGCAGAACAAACACTGATATGCAGTTGAACAAACTGATACGCTAGAAATGAAACAAGAATTGAGCTGAAATTACAACTATTGTTCACTAAACAGAATCCCTAAATGACTACCTTGCGGAATGAAACCTAATTAAAGCTGGAACAATTCAGAAATTTAAACTAAAGTAGCTGATTCGAAAACAAAAATAGAAACGTTTGCAGAAATGAAATTACAGCTAAAACAAGAAGAAATTCAATAAGAAACTAATCCTCGATCATTCCCTTGGCTCAAAACCTCCTTGCCGTCACACAAGAGCAAGCCAAGAACCCCTTCAACTCGCAAATCAATGGAAAATCAGCTTCAATTTCAGATCTGTTCACAGATTTCACTCGGCTGGAGAATTCCAATCCGATCTCCTAGATCTCGCGAGGTAGAATTGCTATGGAGATTTGGTGTTAATCAGAAACCATCAGAAGACCCTTCGGACAGCTCCGATTGAAAAGAATGGCACGCGATCACGATTTAGTTGATCAGATCACAGAAATGGATGAAACCCTCAATCCACTCTGCCCCGGTGAGAATCCGAGCTAGAATCTTAGTGAAAACCTTCTCCCAATGATCCAGATCATGTTCCAAGGTTGTGATCGAGATGGCCACGCCTTCAG
The DNA here is from genome assembly GCA_024364735.1 of Boesenbergia rotunda. Lineage (NCBI taxonomy): Eukaryota > Viridiplantae > Streptophyta > Magnoliopsida > Zingiberales > Zingiberaceae > Boesenbergia > Boesenbergia rotunda. The sequence continues at coordinate 649,668 of JAGFNQ010001141.1, read as the reverse complement.
ATGGAAGAAATCGCAAAAGAAATGAAGAACAGCTGAAGAAACGAACGAATAACTCTGCTGGAATTGGCGAAGACGCGACCCCTGTTCTGCGGAGGGAATTTTCCTTTTAAACTTATGCCATTTAATTTGGACGGCTGAGATTGTTCAAAGTTCATCCAACGGTTGATCTTCGATCGATTTGACTCAAACTTCCCAGATCTTGATCAAGGGTCATGATCTGCCTCGAGGTAGCTCAGATCTGCCAAATTTGCAACGGATGGCTCAGATCAAGCTGATCTTTGAATGAATGGTCTAGATCTCCCTGATCGTGATCCAACGGCTAGATGATCTCCGATTGGGCTGAAACCTTCAGATCTTGATCTGATCGCTCGATTAGACTTAATCCCAGCTCGGATTGATCAGAAGTTCTCAGATGACCTAGATCTAACTGTTTTTGCATCGGACAGTCCATATTAGTGGACGCTTGATCACTTGATCCAGTCCACTTTTGACTCAACATTTGACCCAACATGACCTAGGTCTATGATCCTTCCAAGCTTACAAAAGTAGATCAACAATTTAGTGACAAAACAATTCAATATATCAAAATTTACAATTAGGTCCAAAATGAATGTAAATCCTAGAACCTAGGGTAAACCAACCATTAAGCAAGTAAAACATGAGTCAAAAATAGATCCTAGACCCTTAAATAATCAACAAAATGATACTTATCAATTACCACGCCAAACTTAGCCGTTCAACGGTTATTTTTTGAAGCTTAATCGATTAGCCAATCGATTAAGACGATCTTAATCGATTGCTGAATCGATTCAACACCTCTCTGTGCTCTCGCGTAATTCCACTGTAATCGATTAACCAATCGATTAACACCCTTCTTAATCGATTGCTCAATCGATCAAGAAGAGGTTGAATCAATTACCTAATCGATTAAGCCTGCTTCTGTTCTCGCAATCAATTCTCTCAATCGATTACCCAATCGATTCATTCTCTCAATCGATCACCCAATCTATTAAGAGCTTCTGTTTACGAGAAATCAACATCAATCGATTACTTAATTAATTGGCCCCAACCCTAACTTGTATACACAAGTTTAGGATTCCCTTGCCAAACCCCGGTCAACCGTGACCTGTTAGGACTTCCTCTCCAAGTGTCCAATCAAACCTTTAACCGACTTAGATTTTTTCTTGCCTAGTTCCCAACTAGGGCTTAACCTAGTTCCCAACTAGGTTTGCTTAACCCTCGAGTTAAGTTTAGTCTCTCGGTAGATTTCCACCTTGCCAATGTGTGATCTCCCCGATCCACATGGACTTCACCTAGTCCCACTAGGTGTGCCTAGTCCCATTAGAACTTTTCTGTGCCAGTGTGCGATCTCCCCAATCCACCTGGACTTCACCTAGTCCCACTAAGTGTGTCTAGTCTCACTAGGACTTTTCCCGTGTCAACGTATGATCACCCCGATCCACCTAGACTTCACCTAGTCCCACTAGGTGTGTCGAGTCCCACTAAGATTTTTTTGTGCCAGCGTGCGACCTCCCCAATCCACCTGGACTTCAACTAGTCCCACTAGGTGTGCCTAGTCTCACTAGGACTTTGTCCATCAAGTCTCCAGTCAACCTTGACCCACTTAACTCACACAATCTTCAAACATCATTATGAATTATCAAAACTCAAGCTCACTCGAACCTAGTCAAACTAGGTCAACCGTGACCTAACAAAGATTGCACCAACAATATTCTGTTGGTATGTCTTTATGTGGATGATTTAATTTTTATAAGTAATAATATCTCCATGATTAGAGAATTCAAGCAATCAATGGAGAAGAAGTTTGAGATGGCAAATCTAGAATTGATGAGATACTTCCTCCACATTGAAGTACAATAAAGGGAAGAGGGAATCTTTATATCACAAGAAAAATATCCCAAAGA
>JAGFNQ010001141.1:611566-647536 GCA_024364735.1 Boesenbergia rotunda | reverse complement strand
GAAACTTCAAAAATTTCTCACTTATATACAGCTAAGAGAATTTTTAGATATATTAAAGGGATAATTGATTATGGGATTCTCTATTCATCAACGAAAAGCCAACCCCGCCTAGTGGGATAAGTTTTGGTTGTTGTTATTGTCATCGTCGTCATCTATTCATCAAGAAAGATATGGAGTTTTTTTTATTTTAGTGATAGCGATTGGACTGGAGTTTATGATAATCGTAAACTGGGGCGTAGCCAGAAAATCTACTGACCCTAGGCAAACTGATCTAATAAATTAAATGCTTAATATTTAAACTATAACAATAGGCTAATTTATAATCAAGAAACACTTGCACATTTAATGTTAACTACAAAATATGACATAGTAACATCGAACAAGTTAAAACTATTGAAGATATGCCCTACGATTTTTCATAGAATAGAACTCATCAATTATTGAATCAGTGTCAATCTTTGGAGTAAATTCTCTTTCAACTTAGACAATCATAGAATTTGCCAATTAAGAACTCTTCTTCTATCTTATTTTGAAGAGAAGTTTTAAAAAGTTTCATAGCTGAAAATAATCGTTCCATTGTTACAGTAGAAACAGAAAGTGTTAAAGACAAATCAGCATGTCAATTAAGTGATAATACTTTGCCTTTTCAATCGCAATTAATCATCGACATAATTCAGAAATGGTAGAGATATTCTGAAACCTTTCAAGATGAATTATATACACTTATAATGCTCTAACTAACTTCTCAAAAAATATAGTTCTTGTCCATTAAAATCATCCAGATAAAATTTCTCTACAAGATTGTAAATATCATTGACATTAAACAACTTAAAGTTGTCTCGACTTTCCAAAGCAGTGTTGGGGCAATCGGCTCGGGTATGATCTGGAGGATCATGGTTTTCCTTGACCTACGTGGACTTCTAATCATTAAGTATATGCCCAGCACAATCCAGACTTGTTCATCTTCAATTTAATTGCTGATCTATGCAACTGCAATTCAGAATTTCGGATTTAGTATAGCTGCAGTCCAAAGCAATTTGAATTCTGCCCCTTTGTTTGTTGCTGCAGTCATTAGTTTCTGCATTTTCTTTTACAGCTTCAAAATTTTTTGTTGTCCAGCTTCACTGCATTTTTTTCCTTTCTCTGTTCTGATCTAAAACATCCAAGCAGCCACCATTTCTGTTTTGGATCAGCAGTTTTCAGACTTTCTGGTAGCTGGTGAAAGTCTACTTCTCATTTTCAGCAGCTATCCTTGCAATTCAGCTCAGAATTTGATGATTGCAGTCAGCCGGATTCCTCTTGACACAAAATTGCTTGGGTCTTCAATTCATTTACTTGACTTCTTCCGGAATTTTGCACTTCATCAATTTACCATTAGAAATTTGGCCCAGATTTTTCTCCACCTGTTCCCACTTTGGTAAAGATTTCTACACAGATTTTCAGCATTCAATTCAGACTAAGCAAAGTGCCGAAACATGCTCCATACTTTTTTTCTTTCGGCACAGATTTTTCTCCACTTGCGTGCCACTTAGATTTTGGCACAAATATTCTCTTCACCGAATTGAGCTTGGCACAAAATTTCTTGGATCTTTAATTTATAATCAAGAATCTAGATGCCTCAATCGTTTCCATCCTTACCACTTCTTCCACTTGATCTTGATACCAAACTCACTGACTTCATTGCAAATTTTTTTCTTTTTGACAAGAAATGCTCTTGATACAAAATACTCCAAAACTCTAGCACTCCCCCACACTTAATCTTTGTCCGTCTCGGGCAAAGTAGCATCAAGAAACATCCCAAACAACAAGTCCATAGAAAAGTGTGGTTAAGAGTAGGAAATAAGGAAAGAAAAATAGAATAACATGATTAGTGCCAAAAATTGATATGGAAAGGTAAACAAATTGATTAGTCTCTATAGATGTGATCCAATCATTGAAATATGGTTTGAAAGAACCTAAGCAAGTTCTAGAGTACAATAACATATGTGTGTCACAAAAATAAGGCTAATTCTCACTAGGCAAAATAATTCATCTCAAGTCATCAATTAAGAATCTAAAAGCCAAGTAGTACTCAAGCATCCAAGATTTCATCCATTACCTCAAACCTTAAGCTTTAACAACCAAATTTAATTTATTTTCAAAAGACTCTAAAATGCTATGGAGATAACCTAGAGGGATACATTTATTCACTAAGAACAAAAGTGCTAAAAGAAATAACATGGTATTTACAATGTCTATTTATTCATTCTATGTTGCCTAAGAATTTATTATCAACTACTCACTTCAAAAAGAGAAAAATTTATTCCTAAAAATATGAAAATGATATGTACAATGAAATGTAGATGTAGAGTAAGTGGACTCCCCTTAAGTTGGGTAGATAGCTTCGTTCATGTCCAACCTATCCACCTCTAGCTCCTTTATTTCTTCAAAGTACCTTTTGAGCCGGTGGTCATTGACTTTCCAAATAAAACCATTAGATACATCTTGAATTTCCACAACACCATAGGGAAAAATGTTAGTTACAATAAATGGACCATCCCACCTTGACCTTAATTTACCTTTTATCAATTTGAGCCTTGATTTGTACAATAATACCTTGTCACCAATTTGGAAGTCTTTCTTCACAATGTGCTTGTCATGGAAGTTCTTGGTCTTTTCCTTGTAGATCCTTGAATTTTCAAATGCTTCTAGCCGAATTTCTTCAAGTTCTTGGAGTTGCAATTTTCTCTCTTCTCCCGCCTTGGTAGCATCGAAATTACAAGCCTTCACCGCCCAATATGCCTTGTGCTCTATTTCCACGGGGAGGTGACAAGCTTTACCATATACCAAGCGGTAGGGAGACATGCCAATAGGTGTCTTAAATGCTGTTCTGTAGGCCCAAAGTGCATCATCTAGCCTCTTGCTCCAATCCTTTTTAGTGGGTCCAACAGTCTTCTCCAAAATTGATTTTATCTCTCTGTTGGAAATTTCAGCCTGTCCATTTGTTTGGGGATGGTAGGATGTAGAAACTTTATGTACAACCCCATATTTACTCAGCAATGCCTTCATGTGTTTGTTGCAAAAATGAGATCCTTGGCACTAATTATGGCTCTAGGAATTCCAAACCTGCAGAAAATGTGTGACCTAACAAAACTACAAACAACAGAAGAATCATCAGTCTTGGAGGGAATGACCTCCACCCATTTTGAAACATAATCCACAGCAAGTAAAATATACAGATAACCATAAGATACAGGAAAAGGTCCCATAAAATCTATTCCCCAAACATCAAAAATCTCATAGTAAAGCATAGTATTTTGGGGCATCTCATGTCTCGCTCCTATGTTCCCAGTTCGCTAACATCTATCATAATTTTTATAAAAGACATATGAATCATGAAAAAGGGTGGGCCAGTATAAACCACATTCTAACACTTTTCTAGTAGTTCTCTGGGGTCCAAAATGCCCCCCACAAGCTGATGAATGGCAAAATGTAAGGACAGAAGAAAACTCATGATCTGGTACGCATCTCCTAATTATTTGGTCATTACAAAATTTTCATAAATAAGGATCATCCCACACATAAAACTTTGCATCACTTTTGAGTTTATCTTTTTGAGCTTTAGAAAAGTAAGTGGGAAAAACATGTGCAACTAGAAAATTAACTAGGTCTGCATACCACGGGGTCTCACCATGTACTGCAATCAAGTGCTCATCTCTGAAATCATCATCAATGGTGGTAGGAGATCCATCTCCTTCAAGTCTGCTCAAGTGATCTGCAACTAGGTTCTCTTTGCAACTTCTATCTTTGATCTCCAGGTCAAATTCTTGGAGTAGGAGCATCCATCTGATCAATCTAGGTTTTGCATCAGGCTTTTTCAACAAATATTTTAGAGCTGCATGATCAGAAAAAATAATAACATGTGAGCACAATAAGTAAGATCTGAATCTATCCAAAGCAAAAACAATGGCAAGAAGCTCCTTTTCAGTAGTGGTGTAGTTTGCTTGGGCGATATCTAGGGTTTTTGAGGCGTAGCAGATGACATGAGGTGCTCCATCAACCCTCTGTGCTAAAACAGCTCCCACTGCAAAATTAGAAGCATCACACATTAATTCGAAGGGTAAACTCCAATCAGGTGATTTAATAATAGGAGCTGAGGTTAGAGCCTCCCTGAGCCTGTGAAAAGCTTCTTTGCACTTATCATCAAAATGAAACTCAACATCTTTCTACAAAAGTCGTGTCAAGGGTCGAGCAATCAAGCTGAAGTCTCTAATAAATCTGCGGTAGAAACCTGCATGTCCAAGAAAAGCACGAACATCCCGTACGCATACGGGGTAAGATAAAGAAGAAATAACACTGATTTTTACAGGATCTACCTCTATACCTTTCCAAGAGACTATATGTCCAAGTACAATCCCATGCTCTACCATAAAGTGGCATTTCTCAAAATTAAGAACAAAGTTAGTTTCAATGCAATGATGTAAAACCCTAGATAAATTATCTAAGCATGAATCAAAAGACGTGCCAAATATTGAAAAATCATCCATGAATATCTCCATACAGTCCTTTAGCAACTCACCAAATATACTTACCATGCATCTCTGAAATGTACCGGGTGCGTTGCAGAGTCCGAAGGGCATACGTCTGTAGGCAAAAGTGCCAAAGGGGCAAGTGAAGGTAGTCTTCTCCTGGTCCTCTGGATCTATGCAAATCTAAAAGTAGCCTGAAAATCCATCCAAGAAACAATAATGCGATTTCCCTGCCATTCTCTCAAGCATCTGATCAATAAAGGGTAAAGGGAAGTGATCTTTCCTTGTGACCTTGTTGAGCTTCCTGTAATCAATGCAGACTCTCCAGGAATTCTTAACTCTAGTGGGCACTAGTTCATTGCTTTCATCTGCCATCACGGTCACTCCAGACTTCTTGGGCACCACGTGAATAGGACTAACCCACTGACTATCAGAAATAAGGTAAATGATACCTGCCTGTAGAAGTCGAGTCACCTCTTTCTTTACAACATCCAAAATAAGTGGATTGAGTCTCTTTTGTGGTTGCCTCACGGGTTTGACATTGTCTTCCAAAAATATCCTGTGCATACAGATAGCTGGGCTAATACCTGGTATATCTGATAGAGTCCACCCAATTGCCTTCTTGTAGTGTCTCAGGACTTGCAATAATTTTTCTTCTTGCTCTGACTCCAAATGCTGTGTAATTATCACCGGAAAAGTCTGCTCCTCTCCTAGATATGCATACTTCAAATGGTCTGGTAGTGGCTTCAGTTCACTCTGGTCTTCCTCAGTAGAAATAGGTGATCCTTGGGGCTCTGTGCAATCCCCTACACTTTGAATCTCAATAGAAATAGGTGATCCTTGGGGCTCTGTACAATCCCCTACACCTAGAAAATCCTCAATAGCTAGAAATGCATCTGAAATATCTTCTGAAAAATCCTCAGTCTCAGCAGTAAATACTCTCTCAGCCTCCTCTGAATAAATATCTCCTCCAGCAAAATCATGTAGAAATCCCTCAGCCTCTAACTCTTTATCCTCCAACTCCTCAAGAATATCCATACTCATAATGGAGTGATCCTCTCTCGAGTGCTTCATAGCATCGAAAAGGATAAACTGAACCACCGTGTCTCCAATCTTCTCCAATCTCCATGGAAAGTGTACCAGCATATACATCAATTTTTGTTTTAGCAGTCTTCAGAAATGGTCTTCCTAAAATAAGTGGAGAACGGTGTGCAAGATAATCTCCCTCCATATCTAAGATATAAAAATCTACAGGAAATATTAGCTCCTTTACCTTCACCAAAACATCTTCAATCATACCAGCTGGGTGGGTCTGACTCCGGTCTGCTAGTTGTATCACCACACCAGTAGGCTGTAAAGGGCCTATACCAAGCATCTGAAATACTGACCTGGGCATCACATTTATGGAAGCTCCTAAATCAAGCATAGCATCATGGAATATGGTGCTCCCTATTTCACAAGATACAGTAAATACCCCTAGGTCTTCACACTTCTGAGGAATGAAGTGGATAAGTGTTGAAATATTTTTTCCTAAGCTGACCAACTCATTTTCCTTAAGTTTCTTCTTGTGAACACAGAGATCTTTCAAAAACTTGGCATACTTAGGAATCTGTTTAATCATAGTCAGCAAAGGTACATTAATCTCTACTTTACTGAAAAGTTTTACCAGTTCATTGTACTCCTTGGCTTTCTCCTCCTCCACTTGTCTTTTGGCTTGTGTTTTCCGCTGTGAAAAAGGTAAGGGAACCCTCAATTCATCTTCTTTGGCCGAAAGTGGGGGGGGGGGGGCTGATTTCTGGGTTGCTGTCCCATGCGAAGTAGCTGCTGTAAAATCTGTCTCGGCACTGATTTCTCCTCCATTTTCCACCAAAATTGCAGGATTACTTGAGGAAGGAGTTGGGCACGGACTAGGGTTGGAACCAACTAAATTTGAAGTTGTTTCAGGGCTGTTTTGAGCTGGAAATGGAGGTGCTGCCCTGTTTTCAGAAATTTTAGCTCTTGGACCATTTTGAGATGATGTAACCTTCCCGCTCCTCAAAGTAATAGCGCTAACATTTCCCTTTGGATTGGGAACAGCTTGGGAAGGTAGTTGGCTTGATCCTTGAGCTTGACTTTGATTTATCCCACTAGCCAATTGACCCATTTGCCTCTCGAGGTTTTGTATGGTGGGAAACATTTGTTGAAACATTTCTTCTACCCTCTGTTGTGACACATTTCCTCCACTAGAGCCCCCATAGCTTCCCTGGTTAGCAAAGTGCCTTGATTGACCTTGAAATGAAGAAGTCGTAGGCTGAAATTGTTGAACTTGCTGAGATCCTTGAAAATGGGGCTGTTGGGGCTGATAGGAAGGTTGAATTGGCTGTTGATAGGGCTGATAAGAAGGTGGAAATGCCTGAAAATCTTGCTGAGAGTTATATCCTTGAAAAGTCTGGTTCTGAAATGGAAAATTCTATGGTAAGGACTAAATTTGCATAGGCTGGAAACTTGGATTGTAGGGCTGTGAGGGTTGGAAATTTTGCTAGTTTTGAGGTTGGAAAGTTTGAAATGATTGAAAATCTTGCTGCCCTTGCTGATATGGCTGGAATTGAGGTTGGAATTGCTGAAATTGGGGCTGAAACTGCTGCTGAGTTTGCTGGAAATTTGGCTGAAATGTAGGCTGAAAATTCTGGTTCGAAGGCTGAAAAACTTGCTGATTTTGCTGAGTTTGTTGGAGCTACTGAGATGTTTGCTGGAATTGTTGTTGCTGAGGGTTCTGTTGGTAGAAAGAGTTCCCATACATTATATTTGGATGATCCCTCCAACCAGGGTTATAAGTGGAAGAATAGGGGTTATTCCGAGATTGAGATTGCCCCCTAACCAATGCTGCTATTGACTCATCCTGTTGGAGGTTGGGACATGAATCTGAATTGTGTTCTTGGCTAGAGCAAATGCCACATACACTCATCACTTGGTTAGCTTATGGAGGTGCCAAGATATTTGGATTTTGACTTGCATTATTAACACTCAATTGCTTAATAAATGATGTGATCTCTGCCAATGAATTCTTTATCTATTTCTGATCATTAGAAACCACCTGAACTTCACCCACTCCTCTGGTAGTCAATGCTCTACTCCCAAATTGTTGTGAGTTCTCAGCCATGTTTGAAATAAGTTCCCTAGCTTGATCTGGCGTTTTGTTCACTAGGGCTCCTCCAGCTGCAGCATCTATCATAATCCTGTCCATCTGCAACAATCCCTCATAAAAATACTGAATCAGAAGCTGCTCGCTGATCTGATGCTAGGGGCAACTTGAACACAGTTTGTTGAATCTCTCCCAGTAGTCATAAAGTGTCTCACCCACCACTTGCTGAATGCCACAAATGCTTTTTCTAATGATTGCTGTTCTGGAGGCTGGGAAATATTTTTCCAAAAATGCTTTCTTCATAGAAATCCAACTAGACACGTGCCCAGTAGGTAAGTAGTAAAACCAATCTTTTGTTGCTCCTGTCAGTGTAAAGGGGAAAGCTCTCAGCTTAATATCTTCTTCTGAAATGCCTTGAGGCTTCATAGTGGAGCATACAACGTGAAACTCATGCAGGTGTCTATTTGGATCTTCTCCAGATAATCCTTGAAACTTGGGCAGCAAATGGATGAGTCCAGATCTAAGCTCAAAATCTCTAGCCAGCTCTGGATAAGCAATGCTGGAATACTGAAATGTAACATCTGGTGCTGCGAGTTCCTTCATAGTCTTCTGGTGGTCTGCCATAATACTGCCTGAATGAGTAGGAATAGACTGAAGAGGAGGAATATCAGTAGTCTCTGAAAGTATGCCTTGGTTCCTCCTTGCTCTGAAAGTCCTCTCAATTTCAGGGTCAAATTCTTCAAGATCACCACCTGTAGACCTGGTCATAAAACCAAAAACAAATCGCAGTAAAAGTAGATAAAGAAAGATGAAACAAATAAAATTAGATCACCAGATACAGCAGTAAGCACAAAAATAAATCAAGAAAAATGTGAAATAAACGCACAAGCAAAAAATTAAACAAATCAACTAGTTGCTTCCCCGGCAACGACGTCAAAAATTTTGATGGACCCTAACTAGGTGTCACGAATGTGGGTCTCAAAATTTAGATATGTGAAAAGTTGGAAACCCTTTTTGCAATCAAAGTATGAAAACGTAGTAAAGGGGCCACAAGTCATATTTTTCCTAGGGCTAGTTGAGAGTGTTTGATTCGAGCTCGAGTTTATGTGTCGTATATATTTTTAGGTTTCAAATAAAATTTGGGTTTGGGTTGCAATTCAGAAATGAAACACAATGAAAAAGAAATGGAACTTAACTAAGCAACTTAACTAGGCAATTGATGAATTTAACCAATAGGAAGCTTGATCTACCAAGGCAGATTACCGAATTTGAAAGGAAAACAAAAGTGATATCAAATGCAAATCAAAATGCTAAGCAATTGCATCTAAACAGGGCTGACATCTTCAGTTGAAACTAATGCCAGATTACAAACCTAATTTTAGGAATAAAGACTTGATACAAAGTGAGGATTTGAAACAAATTTGATACTCAAATAAACAAACTTATGTGCCAACGATTGAAACTAACTGCAGACTTTTTATTGACCAATGCAGCTTGGAAAGATATGCTGTCAATGAAGAAGTCCACAAGACTGGAAATATTCAGAAACAAGCAGCTAATAAATCGAAATCAAGCTATGCAGGAAATAAATATGCAGGAATTCAGCAACTATGAGCAGAAATGAATTGGAGCAACTAATTGGATGCAAAATCAAACTGAACAACTAAGAACAACTGCTCGAAACTAGCTTAAGGAGTAATGAACCTAGAATTGTAGAAATAAGCTAACAAATTCAGACACAACCTGAGCAAAAAAAAAGAAATCGAAACTGAAATTCAGAACAAGATGTGCAGAAATTCATTAACAGAGCAAACGCAAGAACAATTCGATCAGGAGGAAATCTGAGGCAATGGTCCACCAAACAAGATCCTTTTGATGTACTGAAATCTAGAATGCAGAAACGAAAATCTAGAATGTATAAATAAATTTAAATAATGCAGAAATTAAGTTGGCACGCAATCTGAAATTGGCACGCAAGCAATTAAACTATAAAGTAAACTGAATTATGAAAGAGTTGTTCACTAAACAAACTAACTACTGATTACCTTGAAGACTTGAAACCTAAACAAGACAGAATCGAATTGTAAAGGAAAACTAACAGCTGATACTAAATTCAGAAACAGAACAGATTGTGGCAGAAATGAAATTACAGCTAAAACAAAGAAATTAGCTACGGAAACTAAGCCTCAATCCTCCCTTAGCTCAAAACCTCCTTGCTCGTCACACAAGGGCAAGCCAAGAACCCCTTCAGCTCCGCAAATCACTGGAAAACAGCTTCAATCGATCAATTCTGCTCAATCTGCACTCAGCTGGGGAAATCCAATCCGAACTCCTCGATCTCAATTAATCGGATTGCGATGATGATTTGAAGATGTTCTGAGCACACCTGAGAACCCCTACAGATGGCTCAGATGGACGGAAATGGCTCGCGGATGAGATCCAAGTGATTGGATCACAGAACTGCCGAAACCCTCAAACAGCCCTGTTCCGGCGCAATTTTGAGCTGAAATCTTCAAAGAAACTATCCCCCAATGATTCAGATCTTGATCCAAGGTTGAGGTTGAGGTGGTCACACCTTCAAACTAAAGAAATTGCGAGAAAAAAACGAAGAAGGAGCTCTGTTGCGGCGAAGACGCGACGAGGAAGAAGCTGAGAGAAAATTTGATTAAATACTAAGGAATGAACGACCCAGATTGATTTGGCTTGATCCAACGGCTAAAAATGCTCTGATTGAACCCAAAATTTAATGACGTTGATCAGGGGTCAGGATCTACCTCGAGGTATCTCGGATCTTCCAGATTTGCAATGGATGGCCCAGATCAACCTGATCTTTGAATGGACAGTCTAGGTCCTCTTGAGCTCGATCCAACGGTCAAATGATCTCTGATTTTGATAAAACCTTCAGATCTTGATTCAAATGCTTGATTAACCATAATTCCAGCTCGAATTCACTAGATCAGTGGCGGATGGTCCGGATCTTCTCTTTTCTCAAATGAATGGTCTAGATCCCCTTGTCTTGATCCAACGGCTGGATCTTCTCCAATTTGCCCCTAAACCTCCAAATCTCATTATGATGATTAGATCTACCTTTCCTCAGCTTGGATCCATCTGATTTGCCCTGGATGATCGAGATCTGCTTAACTTCTGAATGGACGGCTCACAGTTCTCCAGAGCTTGATCGCCTTGATCTGAGCCTGATCCTGACCATTCTTGACCTCGGTCCATGATCCTTTCATGCCTACAAAAATAGATTGATAATTAAGTTCAAAAATATTTCAAATGTATAAAGATTTGCAATAAAGCCCAAAATAGAACTAATCTATGGAACCGAGGGTAAATTCAATGTTACCCATGTAAAATGCGGGTCAAACATGGATTTTAACATCTGAAATAATCAATAAAATAGCACTTATCAGACACCTCCCCCGGGGGGATCACGGCTAGCTCCACCGGCAGTACTAAAGGAGAAGGGGGTGGTAGCGCTAGGAGGTCGGCCGTCGGCGCCTTGCCTCTTTACCTTTTGCTGGGCCGGCTGGAAGAAGCCTCCAAGGGTTCGGCCGAGCCAAGCACAGACTCAGCACCCCCGGGGGCGCCGTAGCAGACAACTCTGAGGCTGGGAATCCTCTGAGTCGGACCGGAGGTTTCCCTCATCTTTAGGCCTAAAGGTGTGTGACCTGGAACCAGAGAGCGTCGCCTCGTGCTCCGCGAGATGCTTGGCCCGTTGCCCTGAGGTGGACACCTTTCGCTCATCCAGCAGCTTCTGGATGCGCTCCTTCGTTTCCTCGGCTCTCAGTCCATAACCCTCCTCGGGGGCAGCCGGATACATCATCTCGGCTACCGAGCAAACAACGGTCAAGCGGCAGAAAGGAAACCTGAAAGAAGAAAAGAATGCTTACCAAGAGAGGCTTGCCTAATGAATGGCGCAGGACTAAGCCCGAACACAGACAGGATGTTCTCGGCCAATAGTGGCACGATGGTGAAGTGTCGACCGCTGAGCACTGAGAGGCCACTCTCGAATGTAGGAAACTTCCGAGAATCCGTATGATGAGGAGGAGTCTGAGGGGCGTCCTACCGAGAGCCCCAAGGCCAGGTCGGGAACGCAACGGGGCGAATGAAAAAGTACCTACCCTTCCAACCCTTGGCGGAGGATGGAAGCTGAGAGAAGAAAGAAGCCCCGGGACGAGCTTGGAAGAAGAACTCGCCCGGCTCTTGCCTTTTCAGGTAGAAGAAGTAATGAAAAAGTTCGGCCTGAAGAGGAAGGCTATACACTTGAAAGATAATTATCGACCCACAAAGAAGACGAATGGAGTTGGGAGTTAATTGGGACAGATTGAGGCGAAGGTAGTGGCAGACCAAGGCAATGAAAGGATGGATAGGGGAAGCGCAACCCCGCCTGCAAGTGATCTCGCGAAATGGTGATGTAGTGCTCCGGAGGTTTGGTAGGTTGATCAGAAGGAGAAGGTAGCAGGACGTCGTGGTCAGACGGAATATGAAATTCTACTTTAATGGCATCGAGATCACCGTGATTGAGGACAGACCTTGCAGTGACATACCAGGGAGCAGGGTCGCGAGATGAAGAGGTCATGCTAAACAGAGTGAGGAAGGAAACCTAACCCATGAAGAGGTCGTCGGAGGAGAAGGTCAAGCCCGAAGACTTTCGTCGTAGTCCTAGCCGGAGGAAGAAACACAGTACACCGGTGCAAAAGATGAAAAGACGGTGGTAAAAGCAAGAACCTGTTTATACAGCCGCACGGTCTATCAGAACCGCCCAATGGTGGGCCACAGTAAAGGTGACGGTTGATAGTAGCCGTCTGATTAGGCCCAGAGGGGCCCAGGAAACGAAGCGCCGCGATAAACGGCAAGCACCTTGCTGTTCGAAGAAGGAATGGGGAAAAGACACGTGGAGCAAACCTCGGACAAGAGCATTAATGTCGGAGATTTTGACCTGCTCGGAGATACCGAGCAGCAAAAAGGGAAAAGACAAATGACGTGACATCACCGGCCGACCGAGATCCCTAGGCACTGGCGAGTTCGCCAACAGGCCCTGAGAGGGGACTGGGACGTCCCGGCGCGCCAGGCTTACTTCAACGGGTGACAGTCCAGTCAGTTGGACTCGCCGCCTCCTTCTACTAGACTCGAGGGGGATGCTTATGATCCCGGCTTTGCCTACGGATAGGTTTATAGGCCGGGCCCGCCAGCCAGCCTGGCGCCAGGAAGGTTTAATAGACAGGTCAGCGAAGGTATTCCAGGGTGGATTCCCGAACCCGGGATCCCCTGGAGGCAATGTTTAGCTGGCCACAGATGGAATCGGTTGAGCCAGTCCCCAGCCATTTAACCAGTCGGACGCGTGGCTGCCCACGCTCCCTAGCCATTCCCCGACCTAGATCTAGGTCGTGCGTTGCAGTCGAACACGGGGCGATCCGCGCTCCATGGCATCGAGAGGACTGGATACCTAACAGAATCAGATAGACACCACTCGGTAAACCCCTGACTCAGGGCGTACCCTACGCTTCCATTCTACTGGTCGGGCGCGTGGCTGCCCACGCTCACTGGCTGTTACTCGACTCGGTCCCCAGCACTCGGACTCGCCAGTCGGCTCCCGGGGTACGGGCTATCTCGTCCCTACGCCCCCTATATCATCACATCCAGGGTACGACCCTGCTAACGGGGTTCTGTACACTTTATTTATACTTGACACTTCTCGCGGTCAGTCCGCCCATCCAGTACCCTTGTACTGCTCGAGCACCCCGCGCCATGCCGCGCCACTCCTAAGTGCTCCCTACGAGCTGACAGTTATCACACTCTTATCTCGTCAGTATGGATAAGGGTTGTCAGCTCCCCCAGCTATATAAACTCCGCACTCCCCCTACCGCAGGTACGCGCGCGCAAGCTTTCTCATCTCTTGTCTCATTTCAATTCAGTTCCACTATCACGCCTGCGGATACTGACTTGACCGTCGAAGTACCTGACCGGGGAAATCCCCGACGGGTTTACTGACGGTCACTATCTCGCAGGGCCTCGTCGGAGTGTTGCCAGGTCGCTGCTGTCTCATTCACTCGTGCCACCTGGGAGACCGTCCTGCCCATAGGCTCGCCACCTCGATTCGCGACAAGATTATCCTTCTTTAATTTCATCGGTGGAGTATTTTGATCATAATTCTAAGTTAAATTTCAATTTTTAGTGGGAAGCTAGTGGGCTAGCGGATTGGGTTATTGTGATGTCAAAATTGTGCGTTGTTGGCACACAAGTTATGTGAATCCTGATATGGATCAGCTCAGCTCAAGCTCATGTTAGGTGTCACACAATGTGAAACATATTTTATGGGAACATGGAGCCCGAGAAAGATAAGCGTATGAACTGATGATTAATACGTGAGTATTATCATTTTGAGGTCTGAAGATTAAAACGACAAAGCATACTCGCCCTCTCTCCCTACGTGCTAGGCATAATATCCGACCTAGTAGTCTTTATAATTTACCTCCTCCATATTAATCCTGAAATGGATTGATAGAAATATTAAAATGAACAAATCCTCATTTACCATCTGAAAAAAGACAAGCGTTGTCCAATGTAGCTGCATCGTCAATTCAACAGATGGGTTGCTCTACGGTAGAAAAACGTGTTTTTTCCAAAGTGGGTGGCTACTCAATTAAACAAATGGATTGGATTCGTTGAGTAACTTCCTACTACTTGTCGCACTTACTTGCAGGTTGGAGTCGAGATCCATTAACAAATGAGCAGTCTCTTAGGGCATCTCCAAAATAAGGTCTTTTAAAGATTTATGAAATCATAAAAATAATATCAAATTTTGAATTATTATAAACGTTGAGATTTGAATTTTTTTTAAAAGTAATAGTGAAATTTTAAATATTTTTTATCTCTCGAAATTAGTATTGTGGATGGACCATTCAAAATAAAAATATATAATTTGATAATATATAGTCCATAAAAAATTATAAGAATTTTTTTATAGTGAAAAAGTGATGAATATATTTATAGTGAAAAAGTAATGAATTTTATATTTTTATATGATATTGATGTAACATATTGAGAATTATAATAAAAATTTTGTTTTTTATTGGAGATGTCCTTAATTTGATATTGGAGTAATTATTAAAAAAAATGATAACGTTTATCCCAGACGGTCTAGTATCGCCAATCTCGCAGCTAGATGCAGGCAAGTAAATCATGGGTTTGTACGAGGGAGGTCAAGTATTTGTAGGACCGTTGCACATAAGAGGGGGGTGAATCACGTGATTTTTTTTAAAACCGTCATTTTTTCGATCTTAAATAAACTATGAGCAAGTGTAATGGAAACTAACAAAAAAGCAAATACAGAAAATTAACACGGTTCAGTTTTACTTCGTTCGGAGCCTTCGACGCCTCCTACTCGAAGGCTCAAGTACCTTAGACCTTTTCAATGGG
The DNA here is from genome assembly GCA_024364735.1 of Boesenbergia rotunda. Lineage (NCBI taxonomy): Eukaryota > Viridiplantae > Streptophyta > Magnoliopsida > Zingiberales > Zingiberaceae > Boesenbergia > Boesenbergia rotunda. The sequence continues at coordinate 632,482 of JAGFNQ010001141.1, read as the reverse complement.
CAATCCACTAAAATCCTTTACCGATAAACTCCCGGTAGAGTGATTGAGTATAAATGAGTAGTAGGAAAGTGTAACAACCCTACACTTTCTTTTTTGCAATATTGAAAATAGACAAATTAAATTAATTTTACCCAACGCAGTAGTAGTTTTCTGATGGTGTTGGCATTGCCTTCCGGTAATGGTCGATTGTAATCGAGTCGTAGCAAAGCCGTAGCAGGAAGATATGGAAGCAGAAGATCGTAGCAAGATCAGAAGGAGAAGTGATACCTAGGCTCTCGGCAACACTGCCCTTATAAAGGGCATTTAAGGTACCTCAATTCCCAACTGAGGCACCTCAGATCAAGGAAAACTTATGTTCTATCCGAAGCCTCCGTCCTCGCTGCTTATCCTTTAGAAGGCACGTCAAATCCCAAGTAAGACGCCTCAATTTCGAACTGAGGTGCTTCGGATCCGAACTGAGGCGCCTCAGCTCATTGAATTCTCATCATCAGCGTAGACTTTACAGAGCCGCCCTCATCCACCTGAGGCACATCCAGTCCAAAATGAGGCACCTCGGGCATTGTTCATCTGAGGAAACTTTTGCAGAAAACCCCTTGTAAAACCATGTTAGTCCAAAAAGTATACCCTGCAAATCAAGCTTAGGAAACACACTATATGGACTAAATAACATGAGTATTAAATAGACATTGTCTTTCCAAGACTAGGATCTAGTCAAAGGCCTTAACTTAGAGATCCGAAATAGTTCTAAGTCGGACAACGCCTAAAGTCCTCAACTGGGACTCGTCCTCACGAAATTCGCTCGTCCAGTGACTTACTTTGTGTAGATTTACTCAGCTCTTTAACTCACCAGGACTTTTGTCAAGTATCTACCAACTTGGACTTAGGCCAAGACTCCACCACCTTGGACTTTTGTCAGGACTCCACTACCCTGGGCTTCGGCTAGTAGTCAGCCCCTCAAACCTAATTGGACTTTTGCCAAGACTCCACCACCTTGGACTTTTTGCCAGGACTCCACCACTCTGGATTTCAGCCTGGTGTCAGACTCTAAGCATTTCAATCCTACACACTTTGTAAAAGGGTTAAATAACCATAAACCTAACTTTAACCTATTTGTCATTCTTCAAAACCTGAGTCTGACAGTTAGTGCAAACTACATCAACAATCTCCCCCTTTTTGATATAATAATATCCTGGTTTAAAGTTAGAAAAAAAACAAGCAACAACAATAATAATAAAATTCACTGAGATGCATTAAAATCAAGGTTGGTTTCAAGTATTTTTAATTTTCTAGCTTTTCTAGCTTGTAACCCTTAACTCTCTCCCTTTGGCATTCATAAACCCAAAACACACAATAATTCATCATGTAAAACAAGTGTCACAATCAGCATTATTTTGTATGAAAAAATCTAAGGATAGAAACTAATTTGCAACAATTTGATCAATGAGAGATTTAAAATATGATGATATTTTAAGGTATATAATGGTACGTTCTATATTCGTAAGTGATACAGTCTTAAAAGATATGAGTAAAATTGGTTTAACAAGAACTAAACTAGTGCAAATAGTGTTGGTCAAAGTATCCCCTAAAAAAATAAGTTTTAAGGCTTAAAAGAGATATTTTCAAAAGGAAGCATTGGAAAGAGGAATATTTTCATGAATTTTTGTTTTCAAAAAGCTAAGTTAAGAAATAATTTTTAAGTTAGAGCATATCTTGTTTAAAAAACTTTTCTTAACCATTTTCAAAGCAAGATTTCTGAAAGACATAATAATAGTGATTTTCCAAGAGTACTTTTAAAGCAATAGATTAAATGAGAGTATGATTTAAAAGAAATAAATTTTTTAACAGGTATAATATTTTACCAAGACAAAAAAATAGATTTTTCAAAATAGTGAAAGGATGATTTTTGAAAAAAAAAATAACTATCGTTAAGCAGTTATATTTCAAACATAAATGAATGTATGTTCAAGTCAAAATGAGTTTTTGAAAAATTGATTTTCAAAACTAACTTTGTGCAATAATCCTAAAATGGAGGGTAAAGTTTCAAAAATTCTAAATATTGTAAAAAGACTTATTTTCCAAGTAGATTTTACAAATAAGTTTATGGAAAAGATTCAAAATTTGTTTAAGCAAAAACAAGATTTATAAACGAAGTAATTTGAATACTACTAAGACGATTTTCAAAAAGGAGTATACATTATATCTTTCAAAACATATTAAAAAAAAGAAAATATAAAATTTTAATAAAAATAAAGTAGATTTTATTTTTAATGCTCTCCCGAATCAATTAATTGCATGTCCTTAATCATATGTCTTCCAATAAAGGTTGATTTGAAAGTCTAAATTAGGTTTGGAAAAGTTATGTTAAAAAAAACAAGGTTTAAATTTCAAAATGGAATTTTTGAAGATGTCTAAGTACATGGTATAAGTCTAGTCTAGCATACACATGCATGAGCAAGGAAGTAACCAAATAGATTCATACAAAAGTGCTAAGAAAGTTAGAGAGTAAAATAAGTCTCAACCCACAATACAATATCAGTCAACTCAAAATACAAAGTCAGTCAAGTCTAAGTAAGACAGAAGTCGGCTAGGTCTCGTCTAGAGGAGGTGGAGATGGAGGAATGAAGGTCCGCATCCGATCTTCTATCCTATGAAATCCTGTGGTGATCTAAGTGCGTAGTCCTATGATTGAATCTCGAACCTCCTCACAAAGTCTGGCAACTACATCCCAGATCTCCTAACGGAGGTCGGAAATGGATTGCCAAATCATGAGTGAGGACTCCTCGAGTTGAGTGAGTTGCTGCTCGACGGACCTAGTGAAGTTGGATCTGCAAGGGTCTGGAAATGTAATGTCCGGAATCTCCTCATCTGCTCCTCATCTGCCTACTCGACTAGCTGATCGATTACCTTCTCGGCTACTACTGTTGGCTCAACAAGTCCAATAGGCGGAGAACCTCCTCTCCAAGATAGAACCCCCTGAACACTGACCTTTATCTTGGCTAAGGACATATGTCGTTGACCTATGAAATTATACTCACTCGGCGGAGTGAGTGGGCCCTAGGAGATGAAAAAAGGGTAGTCAGGATATGATAATAGGACATATGTACTCTCTTTTTAGTGATAGTGGCTGATGCGAGGATAATGTTGTGGAATATGTGGGATGCTATGTCAATATCTAGTCGTTGTCGTAGGGTATAAAGAAAAAAAGGAGTGAGAGGGATGAATGGTCCGCACATCCCGAAATGTGACAAGCAAAATACTGGCAGTGAGAACTCTCTACAACACATAATCATAGACTCTAAGGGATAAGGACCTAAAGTCAGTCACAATAGGAATCCTCTCTACACCAAAAAAGTATATATGGATAGTATCCAATGTAATGTGTGAGTAGGGTTCGCCAAATGGCAGCTCCCTACTAGGATAGCAGAGAATGGGATAGGTAGAAGTCCTAAGTCCTAAGTGATCGATCAGGACAGTGGGAGAGAACATGAAGTCTCTCCTTGACACTCTAGCGGAATAGGTCACATCATTAACCCTAATCAATTTGTTATAAAATTGGGAACACAGAGTTAAGTTGTATGATTGACTACAAAATAAAAGTTGGTTCAACTGGTTGTAATCAAATATTTCAACAAGTTCCAAACAGTAGCTATGAAAATAAGAGTGATTTAGGCATCTAGTTTTCAGGGGCACAAATGTATGCTCTAAATACCTAAGTCTAAGTCGTTCAGTGGGGAATTTATTGTCAAAAGAGGGAGCATCCGCTCTACTTGTGGACGGCATATTTAGGATCCATTTTTCCTAGATAGTCCCAATTTTACAACAACCATGACAACAATCACGCAAATATGTACATCATCAACATTATGCATAGATATGTGTTAATCATAATGGGTGATATGAATAGATGTAGTTATTGTTGGGTTTCCCCACGGAGATTCTGGGTCGTGCATGGGAAACCTCCCCATGTCCACGGATTAAAATTTTAATCCGAATGGAGACCTATTTCCCAAACGACTGTCTCATCATCATGCTAACTGATTCGAGCGACCGCTTGAACAAACATGTTGTTCTAGCGATCAATCTCGTCCAACCGATTAGCCGCAAAATAGACAATAAGTGGATCGTCAGTTTTTGTGTTTATCATCGGGGTCCAAGATTATTATTAATATGAAATAATGAATAATAATCAAACAATTAATTAACATAAAATGATAATTAATTAAACAATAACAAGGAACCAAAGGAGAAGATATACCTCTCGTTTACCTCGTGATCTTCTATTGTATGATCCTCCCCTTCTTGGACGTCGTGTGGGTGACGATCTACCAATAACCAAAGTCACCAAGGCCACCAACAACTCTCCTCAAAGTTGCACCGAAACCCTAGCCACTAGGGTTGCCACCAGCCAACCTTTCTTCCTCCTTGTTGATCGCCGGCCACCAAGAGTCGAAGATAGGAAGTAGAAGAAGATGAGGAAGATGAAGAAGAAGAGGAAGAAGTCTTCTCCTTCACCTCAACCCTAGGCACCGCCAGTTACCACTCCTCCTTCATCTTCTTCTCGCCGCCGGCCAAGAGTCCACCTCCAAGGTGGCGCCGACTACTTTTCTCCCCTTTGAAGGTCTCGCACGCCCACAAGGAACCGAGAGACGATTTCTCTTCTTCTTCCTTGTCCTAGTCGTGCGCTCCAATGAAGAGAAAAGGAGAGAAGAAGCTTCTCTTCTCCTTGTGTTTCCGCCCAAGCCTATGGTGGCGTCGACCTAACCCTAGGAGAGAGAAGGGAGGAGAAAAACCCAAGCCTTAGGTTGATTGGATGCCTTGATCTCATGACTCCATGGGTATATATAGAGTTACAAAAGGGACCATGAAGAGGAAACTGGGTCTTGACCATCTAATAGATCAAGACCCGATCCATTAATAAAGATACATTCCACTAAAGGATCCTCATTGAACTACCTCAACAACCCCCATATTTAAATATGGGCTCCACCTATTATGAGTACAAGTATGCCCCCGTGTTTAAGATATTGAATGTCCATTAATTAATTAAATTACTGATAATTTAATTAATTAACATCTAACTCCTTGAGTAGTATCACTCAATTTTATCATCATGTCGGACCAAGTCCACCTGCAGGATTTAACATGGTGAACCATATGAGCTCCTCAAGGGGGCATTATCAACCCTACTCAATAGGACATGGTTTTCTTCTATAATCAACGGCACACCATATAAATAATATTATTTCCCAACTTACCGGGTCTATCGATTTAACCAATAAATCTCGCTCATTGGTAAATCATAGAAATAAATATTAAGTACATGTGCCCGTTATTATATCAAGATTAAGAGCATGTACTCCATAATAACTTAGGTCTGATTCAATTATAAAGTTAGTATAAATTGAATCACCTCTATGTCGGTGCTGCTCAATACACATAAAGTGCACTAGTGTAATTCTATGGTCAAGATAAACCAATACCAAATTACACTACAACCATCCTGATGGTTTATCTAAATCCATCTCGGTTGTGAGCCTCTACTTATACTCTACAAGGAACTAATAACATGATCTTCTGTGCGACACCACACACCATGTTATCTACAATGTAAAGTATTAGATAATATACACATACTAATATAAATATGCAAACAGTGATCCTATGAATCTCTTTCAAAATGTAGATATCTATATAAAAGCAAGACTTTTAGTATACATCCTAACAGTTATACCTAGGAGACATTATTGAAGGTTGATGGAACATGAGTTTAATTTTTGGCAAGAACGGGTCGGAAGGCACCTTCGCTTGATCGGAGGAATAAAAGCTGAGGGTTTCAGTGAGAAAATGAGAGTTCTGTTCATTTCTTCCTTTTTGCGAACTGAGGTGTCTCAGTTATTAAGTGAGGCATCTTAGATGAAAAGTGAGGCACCTTAGTTAGATTTTGAGGTGCCTTTGTTAGATTTTGAGGCGCCTTAGGTCATTTAGGTGGGCTTTGCACCTCCTCGCAATAGATTTTTTTTATTATTACAGTTTGAATGAGGTCAATTAAAATTCAAGCTCAAAGCATTTTAAATTAAGATTTAAAGATTAAAGTTTAAGGCTAAAACTTGATTCATGTTAATTAAGTTTAAAATTAACATTAAGGTTTGGGTTTTTAAAGTTCACAATGAGTTAACTTTTTGAGTTTGAAATTTTAGGTTTAAGTAAATTCATGTTAAAATATTTAAATGAAATTAATTGAAGTTGAAATTTGATTAAGGTTTGAAGTTGAAGTGAGATCTTTGTTTAAAGTTGAAAATAATTTAATTAAAATAAATAATTAACGTTAGGAAATTTAAAAGTTTTTGAAAATATTTTAAAACAAATTACCGTTGAAATTAAAGTTGAGAGATTTTAAGGTTTTAAAGATAAAAAATTTAATGTTAAAATCAAAATATAAGGCTTACAGTAGAAAAGGATGTTAAATTTAAAAAAAAAGTTAAATTTTGAAAAGGAAAATTTTTTAAGAAAAAAATAATTAATGTTAAAAGTAATTTTTTGAAGTTAAAAGTGATGATTAAAGTTAACTTTTGAAATTATTTTAAAAAATAATTAAGGTTAAAATTTAAAAATTAATTTTAAGTAAAAGAAATGAAGTTAAATTTTGAAAACAAATGAGGTTAAATTTTGAAAAATAATGATTTTAAAAAATGAAGTTAATTTTTAAAAAAAATGATGTTAAATTTTGAGAAAAAATGAATTTAACTTTTTTTTTAAAAATAAATAAAGTTAAATTTTGAAATTAAAAAAATGAGGCTAAAAAAATGAAGTTAAAATTTGAAATTAATGTAGATTTGAATTATTGATTAATTATGGTTTTATTAAGGTAAAATTTTGATTAAGGTTAAAGTTGAATTAAAGAAAAATTTTAATTAGGTTAAGATTTAATTAAAATATAATTTTAATTACGTTTAAGTTGAATTAATATAGAATTTTAATTATGTTAAAGTTTGAATTAAAGTAGAATTTTAAAGAAGTTAATGTTGAATTAAGGTAGAAGTTTAATTAAGTTAAAGTCTGAATTAAAGTAAAATTTTAATTAAGTTAAAGTTTTACTTTGGGTTAAAGTTTGAATTAAGATTGAATTTTAATTGAGGTTAAGGTTTGAATTAAGGTTATTGTAAACAAGAATTTAAATTTTGTTGTCCTTAAGCATCTCACCCGATCTAAAGTTTTCAACCAAGGTAATCATATAATTTTGTGAGATGAATTGAGTTGATTTAGAAAAGTTAATTTGACTTTTTGTTAAATTCAGGTTTAACAAGTAGTAATTTAAAAGTAAATTTCAATAATTGACTTATAGGTCTTGGTGAGGCACAGAGACCTTATTGGTTATCAGAGCAACAACTCTTTCCTAGAGAAAGCCTTTTAATGAAATTATACTTTTACTTTACTCTTTGAGAAATCCTTGTCTAACTAGTCTAGGATATGACGAGGTAGCTTCGGTTAATTTCACCGGGCTAAAAAGAACAAATAGGGTACGCCTTACCTTACCTAACTTCTTAGATTGGCTTTCCTAGCGTACTCATCTCGCCCCACCCTGGTACTAAGTAGATCAAGTGTCAAATTAACTTTTAAGTCTACCTAATTACCCTAATGCGTAAGGGATGATTTTGAGGTGTCAACTAATTTGGTGCCCCCCCTGAATTGTAAGTAGGATATTTTAGGTTAATATAGTGAATGCCCCTTTTAGGAACATAATATTGGTTTTGCCCTACTTGCTTTGATAGGTAAGCTTTCGTGACCCACTCTTTTCTTTGGTTCTTGCGTGAGTGGGTAAAGGAAACAAAAGATCTCTAGGCTGATCTTGTTTTCTATCCTATCCCAGATTTGTTGTAAACACCCTTTTGAGATCCAAGAATTAGATTAAGGTTCTTGGATCTTGTTGTGAAAGTTTCTAGTAAACCTTAAGCTTTTGAACTTCACTTTTTATGGTGGAGTTTTCATTTTCGGTTTCATAATTTTTCAAATTGCTCCTGTTCAATTAAGTTTTTGTTAGTAATTTTCTTCTTAAGGTCTTGATTTTTCTTAAGGAGTAGATTAATCCTAGATTCAAATGCAGATAAATTTCTATCTAAACAAGAAATAATTTTTAAAAACTTTGTATTTAATAATTCTTGTACCTTAGTCGAGCTATTAGCAAAGAGTGTGGACTCGTGGCTTGACTCATATTCGGACTCTTTATCTTGCTCTGAATCTGACTCAGGTCCGGTTGCCATCAACACGAGGTAGCTGGAATTCTTTGAGGGTTCTCCTTCTGAGTCGTCCGAGGAGGTTTCATCCCGAGTTGCTTGTGGGACCTTCTTCTTTTTCATTTTCTTGGGTTCGTCCTTCTTCTTGTATGGGCATTCGTTCTTGAAATGCCCTTTATTGTTACAGCCAAAATAGGTGATGCTGCTTTTGGATTATATTGTTGAAGGCTTCATCACCTTCTAAATGCCCTTTATAACCTTTTCTTTTTCTTGGTGAACATCTTTCTTACTAAGTTCACCTTGTGTTCTTCATCATCTGAGTCTGAGTCAGACTCACTTTCAGATTCTTCCTGGGTTCTACTCCTTGATTTTGCTTCTTTTGAAGAACCTGCTATGGGATTCTTCCTGAGTCAGACTCGCTTTCAGAGTCTGTGACAGCTCCTACTCCAAGGCCCACTATCCTTAACCATTTTTGTTGGGTAATTCTATAATATGCAAAAATGATTTACAAGATATGTGAATTAAGTACAAAATTGAAACTGAAAATGTTATACCGACGACACTTGCTAAGGGAAGAAGAACTCGATTGGTTGTAGAAGTGGCGTGTTGTCGATCTTGGACTTCTATGGCGCAAGAACTTGAGCACGGAAGCTTGATCACAGTAATTCTGAGTTCTTGAATTGATGTCTGGACCAAAGGTGTGAAACCCCTTATATACTGCTACTCGGGCGCCCGAGTGCTCATGGGGCCGCCCTCCACATCAGCGATCCGGCCACATCATTATCATCTGACTCGACCAAACCTTATCCACTCTTGGCCGCCTGAGAGCATTGGGGCGCCTGAGTGTTGATGTGGCACGTCCAATCAGCAGCCGCCAACTCAGCTTCGACAACGGTGAGCAAACTGACCTAGGGAGCCCAAGATCTCTCGGATGCTTGGCTTCTCGGGCGCCCCTAATATGACCAACTGATCTTCTGGGCCTACAATCAGGGTTAGTCCAGAAAAATAATAGCATTTATTAAATACATGAATATTTGACAGTCAGAGCTGTCTGGTCCTGACTTTGGATTTCAATTGAAATCCTAGGTCGAACCGACGCCTACTGTTCCTTCTTTCGGGGAACGCGTCCTCACCTACACCACTCTAGAAAGTTACTTTTTACCAACTGGCACCTTCGGTTGGACTTTTGCTTGACCTCCGAAGCTCCCGAATCTTGAGATGTTCGTATGTCAACCCGTCCCTACTTCTGTCCGTAGTCCTCGCTTGGCTAAGTCTTCTGCCCGTTCTTTTGGATCAGGACTTCGTGCCCAACCCGCGATCAGGTCTTCGGTGTCCATCCCTCAGCTAGGACTTCATGCCTAGTCCTCGACCAGGACTTCATGCTCAACCCTGCAGGTCAAGACTTCGTGTCTAGGTAAACTAGGACTTTCCTGCATACTTAATAAATCCGTTAGATCACAACACAAACTTAACTGTGAACCCTTTGCGATTATCAAAACTAGGTTCGTTTGGTGCTTTTGACACCAATAATCTCCCCCTTTTTGATTTATGGTAATCTAGTTCAAAAGTTAAGTTAAAAGAAATATATATATCAATAAGAAATGAAAATATAGTTAAGCAATAGATTAAAGTATTAAAGCAATTTTTCTTAAGGTTTGAAAAATTTGGGAAAACACCTTTTAACTCTCCCCCTTGATAAGTGATCTCGCCCTTGTTTTTAAAATATTGGTAATTTTTGAAAGAAAACCTTGCAAAGTTGAAATAGTGTATAAAGCTCCCTCTTGATTTGAATTCTCCCCCTGAAGCTTTTGAAAAATATGTAATTTTTAATTTTAAAGATTTTCTAACTTTTTTGAAAAATTCTAAGTATGAAAAGGTTATTACTTTGAAAAAAAAGTAATTCTAAGCATAATTTTGAAAAAGTACTTCGAAAAAGTCTAAGTATCAATTTTAAGAAAACCTCTAAGTTAAAGTAGAAACCTCTTTTGAAAAAGAAAAGAGTTTTCTTATAAAATTCTTTTGAAGCCATGAAAAATAAAGTTTTGAAAAAGAAAATAATTAAAACCTTTGAAAAAGAAAAAAAATCTTTTTAACTTTACTTTTTCTACTCACCCCCTTTGTCATATATCAAAAAAATAATTTTTAAGAGATATTCTTTGAAAGAATATTTACTTTTCTATACTCTCCCCCTTTTTGAAAAAATTGATTAAGGAGAAAGGGTCAAATGTAAAATAATTGAGTATTCAAGTCAGTGAGTTTTGAAAACATAAGAGAAAACATTGATCAAAAAATTAAGAATTATCTTTTAAGAAGGCAAATGATAAGTTCCAAGTAACAATTTCGAAATAATTAAGCAATAACAAAGAACTAAAGCTAAAAATTAGAATTTGAACCAAGTTAATATACACATATGAGTCCAAACATGATTTAGGTCTAAGAAAAGTAAACCATGTAATAATTTTGAAAAAATAATTTGAAGAATAACCAAATCATAACTCCTTGGGTCCCTGTCTAACCGAGTTTGTTACTTACTAACTGTTATAAAATAGTAATTTTCACTTGGGTTAGTCAAGTTAAGTATTTTGATCAAGTTAGACTTTTCGAAGCTTGATTACTTTAACTTGATTGATGTTCAATTGTATTTATTATTGGTGCAGGCAGCACCTAAGTCGAACCTGGGTTTTGATATTGGCAAAGGGTTCAAAAGTTAAGATGTTATGTTGGTCTAATGTGCTCACTGAGTGTGCAGAAAGAAGTCCTGCGAAGGGCTGCTGGGCACCTAGCGAAGGACAGCTAGGCATCGAAACCTGAAGACCTGGCGAAGGACTGCTAGGCACCTGGCGAAGGGCTGCTAGGAGTCTAAGACCTGGCGAAGGACTACTAGGCACCTGGCGAAGGGCTGCTGGGAATCTAAGACCTGGTGAAGGACTGCTAAGGCACCTGGCGAAGGACTGCTAAGGCACTTGGCGAAGGACTACTAGGAACCGAAGACCTGACGAAGGGCTACTAGGCACCTGGCGAAGGACTGCTGGGCAAAAGTCCAACCGGAGGAGCCGGTTGGCAAAAGGTAAACTCTCCTGAGAGGAGTAGGTGAGGGTGCGTTCCCCGTCGAGGGAACAGTAGGCGTCGGTTCAACCTAAGGTTCCATTTGGGAGACCCGAAGTTAGAACCAAGACGCTAAGGCTGTATAAACCTAACATTTCTTGCCTTGTTTGTTGTGGAACTAACCTTGGATGCAGGGACCAAAGGAGCATGTTTCTGCAGCTCAAAACGCCCCAAAGGAGAGGGGCAGCAGCTGGGCTAGGCGGCCGGGAGGTCCCGGGCACCCAAGGTCAAAGCCAAACAACCAATTGAGCAAGAATCACTTCGGAAGATTACTGGGCCAGGCGCCCTCAAGCTCCCGGGCGCCCTGATGGTCCCGGGCCCCCTGGATGCCTCGGGCGCCCTGGGTCCAAGCAAACCAAGTGATCGAAGCGAACTCAGCTGAGAAGCCAGCAGACCAAGTCAACCGAGGCGCCTCTAGTGTCCTGGGCGCCCCCGTCAGCTCCGAGCCCGATTTTGGAGGGATAAGCGCTGACCGAGCTTCGGATAAGAGTTCTCGGATCCAAAGGCATGTGTTAGGCGCCCCCAGCGTCCCGGGCGCCCCCAGGAGTGGTATAAAAGGGGCTCGACCTCTAAGGATTCAAAATCAACTTTTCCAACGCCTCTACGCTCTTCGACTCAAGCGCTTTGCTCCGGAAACATCCAATCTCGAGATTCAAGCGTCGCCGACGACCCTCTGCTCTGAAGTACGATTCACACCGGGCGTCGGTAACGAAGAGTCTAATTTTATTTACTGCACTACAACTCTAACATTTTCTGTAAACATTTACGCACATATAGAATTGCACGTAGTAAACGGTCAAGGACCGTGGGCCTTGGAGTAGGAGCCGACTGCGACTCCGAACCAAGTAAAAGTGCTTGAGTTCTTGTACTGTGTTTATTTAAATTTCCGCTGCGCATTCTCTTTTTAAATCCGAAACGCTTTCATGATAGTCACCCCCCATCTATCGTGTTTTCTCGATCCAACAAGTGGTATCAGAGCAGGAAAGCTCAAATTTGGTGCAATCACCAATTTGAGTGTTTTCGGATTTTTCTTCGAATTTTTAAATTTTTTTTTCGATCGAACTTTTGTCGGTAATCGAGGTTGGTGCAACACCACTCGATAATTTCTTTTAATATCTTATTCCCGCACTGCTAATCTAAGACCTAGTCTTGGGATAGTTTTTTGTTATTATTTCAGTAATTACTAAATGGCCATGCAAGAAGGGTTCAGTACAGCCAGACCACCACTTTTCAGTGGGGAGGACTTCTCCTACTAGAAGAGTCGGATGGAAGTCCACCTGAAAACTCAGGTGGACATGTGGATAATAATCCAATCTGGACTGGAAATCCCGAAGAACGCTGAAGAAGTGCCACAATCATACACCGAATGGGATTCAACACTGAAAAGAAAAATCGAGGCCGATGCTAAAGCAACTCAAACACTCCAATGCGGCCTAACCAAAGAAGAGCTGAATCGGGTAGGACCATTCAACAGTGCAAAAGAACTCTGGAGTAAGTTGATTGAGTTACACGAAGGAACCTCCGACACCCGAATCAGCAAGAGGGATCTACTGCTAAATAAGCTGTACACAATCAAGATGAACGACAGCGAATCTGCAACCCAGCTCCACGCCAGAATCCAGGAGCTGATGAACGGTCTACATTCAATCGGTCACAAGATAGAAAACCGTGACCTGATCAAGTACACCCTTAACACCTTCCTGAGAAACACTTTGTGGGCATCTATGGTAGATGCGTACAAAGTTTCAAGGGATTTGTCTAAAATTAAATTAGATGAGTTGTTTTCTGAGCTTGAATTACATGAGCAGACTAACTGCACCCTGGCCGAGAAAGGCATTACATTTGTTGCAGGTAAAACTGGAAAGATGACTAAGAAGAAGCCCCAACCTGCACCCGAGTCTGACTCAGAAGACAGCGAAGGAAATCGACCCAAACTGGTTCGGCTAGCCCGGGACTACTACAAGGAACTGAAAAACCAGACCAACAGAAGGAAAGCCAGCTGAAGAAAGGAAGAACCAGTTGATCCTTCAAATGAAAAGACCAAACCAAACGTGACTTGTTACGAATGCAAAAAGAAGGGTCACTACAAGACGGAATGCCCAAATCTGAAGGAGACAAAGAAGACAAGAAGGAAGAAGGCCCTTCAAGCAACGTGGGACGAGTCTTCCTCTGAAGAAGAAGAAGAGGCCCCACAGTCGAACCTGCTCGCTCTGACTACTTTGGAAGAAATCGAGACCGAATCAGAATCGGAGCCGGACGGCGGAAACCTCACATTTTCAGAGGATGACCAAATCACTGTAAGTGGGTTTTCTAAAAGTCAATTATCAGAATTAATTGCGTATCTATCTCGAGACTTGGCGAAAGCCAAAATCCGAGTCGAGTCCCTCCGACAGGAAGTAAAACTCCTGAAAGAGGAAGCTGACTCTAGATCCTCAACTGAGAAGGTTCAAGAAGGAACCTCTACTCAAATTGAAAAACTTGAGAAAGAGAACTCCTCCTTGAAAACTCAAGTCAAGGACCTTAGAGCAGCTTTGGAACGATTCACTTCCGGTTCCAAGGGTCTTGATATGATCCTTGGAAAATAGAAGTCCGTTCTAAATCGATCTGGGTTAGGCTATCGAACCAAGGCGAGACAAAGATCTTACTATGCTGTACTGAATCAGTCTAAACCCAAAGTTCAGGCATGGGTACCCAAACTATGCCTGAACAACCAAGCTGGACCAAATCAGTATTGGATCCCCAATGACAAGATTCACATCTTGCCGAACCATTATCGTGGCTTTAGTCTAGGGGGAGCCAAATTAAAAACAATTTTTGTAGTTAAATGAATTTCTTTTCTTGTTTTCAATTGCATGATTGCTTATCTATTTATTTTATGCAATTTACCATGTTTAGACTTAGGAATGGTTAGATTAAGGACTAAACCAATTAATTAAAATTTAAACAACATAGTATTGGGTGGCGGTGAGATGATAGTACGTTAGGGAAGCCTTTTCTAATAAGATCAACTGTACACTACTTGGTCTCTTTAGACTGGTGGAACTAGCCGAAGCTACCGATCCAAGACACAAACTAGTTAGACCAGAATTTTTCAAAAAGTAACTTTGAAAATGAAATTTCATTAAAAGACATTGTCAAGGAAAGAGTTGATGATCCAATAAGGCTACGACCAAAGAAGGCCTAGTGCCTCGCCAAGACCTGGAAGCCAATTTTTGAAATTCAATTTCAAATTATTCTTTGTCAAATTCGAATCTAACACAAATTTTCAGTTAATCATAGATTCAAACACTCTTTTTCAAAATAAATTCAAAAACAATTATTTTCAAAATTAATTTAACTTTTTCAAAATAAATCATAATCTTTCAAAAATAATTCTGTCTACTAAAACCTGTCTCACAAAAACTCATAAGGCTAACGTGATTGATAACTCTAGATTGGGTGAGACAGACTAGGCTGTGAAAATCAATTTAGGCTATCCTTAATTCTAATTGGATCCAAATCAACAAAACTCTTTATGTGTAGGAACATAAAGATTTGGACCAATGGATGTTGGATAGCGGGTGCTCCAGACACATGACTGGGGATAAATTGAAATTCACCAAAATCAAGTTCAAGAACCTAGACTCAGTAGCATTTGGCAACAATACTACACTCAAGGTGATTGGGTCAGGTAACATTGAACTCAAATCTGACTTTATTATTAAAAAGGTGCTTTTAGTTGAAGATTTTAAATTTAACCTGCTTAGCATAAGTCAATTATGTGATACTGGCTATGTAGTTACCTTCACCAACTCTAACTGCCTGATTAGAAACTTACAAGACTCAGAAATCATGCTTAAGGGCTCTAGGAAAAATAATGTTTACACTATAAACCTACCCTTAATACCTAAATGCATGTTAACTCAGTTAGAAGAATCAAACCTCTGGCATAGGAGATTAGGTCACACTAATCTGAGATTAATTTCAAAAATCACCCAACTTGGCCTAATTAGAGGTATACCTAAAATTAAGAACCATGAAAACTTAATATGTGAATCATGCAATCAAGGTAAACAAACCAGGTCTAATCATAAACTAATTCAATCAGACCTAACTCAAACCACACTTGAGCTCCTGCACCTTGACCTATTTGATTCACATGGAGCCAAGTCACTAAGCGGAAACCGGTACTGCTTAGTAATTGTTGATGATTACTCTAGGTTTACCTGGGTTAGGTTTCTAAAGACCAAAGATGAAACCCTAAACCTATTTAGTGATTTTTGCAAGTTAATTGAAAATCAAAACGATACCAAAATCAAAAGGCTTAGGAGTGATCACGGGGGAGAGTTTGAAAATCAACGATTCGACGAGTTTTGTAAGGTAAACGGGTATATACACGAATTTTCGTGTCCTAGAACTCCCCAGCAAAATGGGATAGTCGAACGGAGAAATAGAACCCTACAGGAAGCCGCTAGGGCTATGCTCAATGAATTCAATCTAGCTAACCAATTTTAGGCAGAAGCAATTAGTACGTCTTGCTACATCCAAAATAGGGTCCTAATTAACAAACGACACAATAAGACACCCTATGAATTTTACTATCATAGACTTCCAAACCTACATTACCTAAGGGTCTTTGGGTGCAAAGTCCATATCCTAAACACCAAGGACTATCTAGGTAAATTCCAGTCTAAGTCAACCCCAGGCATCTTCTTAGGATATTCAACAATAAGTAGAGCCTATAGGGTTTACAACAAACAAACTAAGAAAATTGAAGAAACAACAAATCTAATATTTGATGAAGAAATTAACTCAAAATCTGATAATCCAGATCAAAATTCATCAAATACTGATCAAGAAGATAATGAACAAACTGTTGAACCGTTAATTGAACCCCTAAATGAACTAACTACTGAACCAACTATTGAGTCAATTGAACCAACCATTGATCCAACCTAAGTAATTGAACCAAATACTAAACCAAACCGACCAGCCGAACCTGAGGCTGAACCAAGTTCTAGAAAAACTAAGAAACCTAGACTCAGTCACCCAACTGATCAAATTGTGGGTGATCCAACTTTAGGAGTCAGAACTAGGTCCTCCTATAGGAACCTTAGTCAGATTGCAATGATTTCAAAAATTGAACCTAAGACTATAGAGGAAACCTTACCAGATCCTGATTGGATCATAGCAATGCAAGAAGTGTTAGCCCAGTTTGAGAGAAACCAGGTCTGGGAACTAATACCTAAACCTAATGGCAAATCCATTATTGATACTAAGTGGGTCTTTAGGAATAAGCTAAATGATTAAGGAAAAATAGTGAGAAATAAAGCCCGCTTAGTAGCCAAAGGGTTCAGTCAAGTAGAAGGGTTAGATTATGACGAAACCTATGCCCCAGTAGCTAGACTTGAGTCCATTAGGATGTTGTTAGCCTTTGCATCCCATAAAGGATTTAAACTCTACCAAATGGATGTAAAGTCAGCTTTTCTAAATGGATTTATTAAGGAAGAAGTCTATGTAGGACAACCCCCAGTTTTGAGGACTTAGAAAGACCCGACCATGTTTACAAGCTCACTAAAGCACTTTATGGACTAAAACAAGCACCTAGGGCATGGTATGAGCGCTTATCAACCTACTTAATTTCTAAAGAATTTAAACAGGGACAAATTGACTCAACCCTATTTATTAAGACCTTAGGAAAAGAAATCTTTATTGCCCAAATCTACGTCGATGATATAATTTTTGGATCCACCAACTCAAATTTCCTAAAAGAATTTGTTAAAATAATGGAAAATGAATTTGAAATGAGCTTAGTTGGTGAGCTCAATTTCTTTCTAGGGTTACAAATTAAGCAAACTAGAGATGGAAACTATGTCCATCAATCCAAATATGCTAAGGAGTTAATAAAGAAATTCAAAATGGACAACTCCAAAAGCATAAGTACCCCCATGGCCACAAATGTAAAAATAGATAGTGACCCTGATGGTAAACCAGTAGACCTAAACTTTATAGAAGTATGATTGGAAGTCTACTGTACCTTACAGCCAGCAGACCTGATATCCTTTTTGCTGTAGGAATGTGTGCTAGATACCAAACCTGTGCTAAGGAAACGCACTTAGCAGCCCTAAAAAGAATACTAAGATACATTAAGGGCACCCTAAATGTAGGGATTTGGTATCCTAGGACCTCAACATTTGACTTGTCAGGATACTCGGATTCTGACTATGCTGGTTGTAAACTAGATAGAAAGAGTACTAGTGGAAGCTGCCAACTCTTAGGAAATAATCTAGTAAGTTGGTGCAGCAGAAAACAACACTGTGTAGCTCTATCCACAACTGAAGCTGAGTATGTTGCTTTAGGAGAGTGTGTAGCACAACTCTTATGGATGATGCACACTCTTAAAGACTTCCAGCTCAACTACACCCAAACTCAAGTCTACATTGACAATATAAGCTCAATTAATCTAACTAAGAATCCAATCCAATACTCTAGAACTAAACACATAGAAGTCAAACACCACTTCGTAAGAGATCATGTAGCCAGGGGTGAGATAGTCCTTAAGCATGTAGACTCTAAATCTAACTTAGCTGACATATTCACCAAACTTCTACCTGAGTCTGAGTTCAGCTCACTAAGAAGGCAGTTAGGGTTATGCTTGGTAGAATAGGCTTGCTCTACTTCAATTTTTTTAAAACTGTTTTATTATTCACCAGTTTCTACTTAATTTGAAAAATCATTTTTGTTGCATTTTTAAAAATAATTTTTCGACTTAGTTTTTCTTATGAAAAAAATTATCCTCTTTCAAAACTAGGGCTTTTTCACAAATGGACTTAGCTGAGGCCCTAACCCTAGAACTGCATGTACCTATAGATCTAGAAGCCAGCATCTCACAAGCACCTTAGGGTACTTTTTGATTGATCACCTAGAATGGGTTGAGATGCTTAGGTCTTTGCCTTGATTCAAGATGCTTAAGTCTGTGCATCTGCAGTAATTGGGGCACTAAATACCAATAAACAGTAATCAAGTTAAGTGTCAAGCTTAGAAAATCTAACTTGAACAAAACACTTAACTTGACTAACCCTAGCGAAAGCTACTATTTATAACAGTTAGTAAGTAGCTAATTGGGTTAGACAGGAC
The DNA here is from genome assembly GCA_024364735.1 of Boesenbergia rotunda. NCBI lineage: Eukaryota > Viridiplantae > Streptophyta > Magnoliopsida > Zingiberales > Zingiberaceae > Boesenbergia > Boesenbergia rotunda. Next base: position 614,030 of record JAGFNQ010001141.1, on the reverse strand, counting down.
CCGAAAGAGAAAATTAGAATTGATTTGGTCCAGTTTATATCTTGAATTGGTTCAGTACAGCACCTTACTTCTTTTGCTATAATGTTTTGCTATATTATTTTTTTTGATATATGGCAAAGGGGGAGAGATTGGAAAGGAGAGAAGGTTTAAAATTTTTTTTCAAAATTTAAAACTTTATTTATCTCCTTTTTCAAAAAAGTAAAATCCCTTAAGTCAATTGCACAAAATTATTTCTAAGTACTTGACTTAAGCTATTTTCAAAATTTCTCTAAGTACTTAATTTAAATTTCACTAATAGAAAAATTTCTAAGTTTAATTTCAAAATTTTTTTGAAAACTTTCTAAAGTGCTTGGGAAAATTTTTCACAACTCAAAATATGGTAGAAATTCTTTTTGTATTAAAATTTCAGTTTTTCTAAGTACTAAAAACTTCAGAAGAAGTTTAGAAAAATTTCCAAAAGTGCGAAAACTAAGTATTGACTTGAAAATTTTCTAAGTATAAATTCTCTAAGTACAAATTTTCCAAGTGCCCAACTCAAAAATTATTTTTGGAAAATAATTTCTAACTTACATTGTTTTCCAACCCAAAATTTTTTTGGAAAATATTCTCTAAACTTACATGTTTTTTGGAAAAGATTCTAAGTGTTGAAAAATAATTTCCCTTGTAGACTTAGAAATTTTTTCAAACCCCGCGAACCTTTGAAAAATCTAGGGGGAGATTCCTTCCAGGGGAGGAAATGAAATTGGAATTTTACCTGTTTTTGTTTTAACTTAACTTTTTGAACCGGGTTGCCATAAATCAAAAAGGGGAGATTGTTGGTGCAGGCAGCACCTAAGTCGAACCTGGGTTTTGATATTGGCAAAGGGTTCAAAAGTTAAGATGTTATGTTGGTCTAATGTGCTCACTGAGTGTGCAGAAAGAAGTCCTGGCGAAGGGCTGCTGGGCACCTAGCGAAGGACTGCTAGGCATCGAAACCTGAAGACCTGGCGAAGGACTGCTAGGCACCTGGTGAAGGGCTGCTAGGAGTCTAAGACCTGGCGAAGGACTGCTAGGCACCTGGCGAAGGGCTGCTGGGAATCTAAGACCTGGCAAAGGACTGCTAGGCACCTGGCGAAGGACTGCTAGGAACCGAAGACCTGGCGAAGGGCTGCTAGGCACCTGGCGAAGGACTGCTGGGCAAAAGTCCAACCAGAGGAGCCGGTTGGCAAAAGGTAAACTCTCCTGAGAGGAGTAGGTGAGGACGCGTTCCCCGTCGAGGGAACAGTAGGCGTCGGTTCGACCTAGGGTTCCATTTGGGAGACCCGAAGTCAGAACCAAGACAGCTAAGGCTGTATAAACCTAACATTTCTTGCCTTGTTTGTTGTGGAACTAACCTTGGATGCAGGGACCAAAGGAACGTGTTTCTGCAGCTCAGAACGCCCCAAAGGAGAGGGGCAGCAGCTGGGCTAGGCGCCCGGGAGGTCCCGGGCGCCCAAGGTCAAAGCCAAACAACAATTGAGCAAGAATCGCTTCGGAAGCTTACTGGGCCAGGCGCCCTCAAGCTCCCGGGCGCCCTGATGGTCCCGGGCACCCTGGATGCCTCGGGCGCCCTGGGTCCAAGCCAACCAAGCAATCGAAGCGAATTCAAGCGAGAACCCAGCAGACCAAGTCAACCGGGGCGCCCCCAGTGTCTCGGGCGCCCCCGTCAGCTCCGAGCCTGATTCTGGAGGGATAAGCGCTGACCGAGCTTCGGATGAGAGTTCTCGGATCCGAAGGCACGTGTCAGGCGCCCCAGCGTCCCGGGCGCCCCCAGGAGTGCTATAAAAGGGGCTCGACCCCTAAGGCTTCAGAATCAACTTTTCCAACGCCTCTACGCTCTTCGACTCAAGCGCTCTGCTCCGAAAACCTCCAATCTCGAGATTCAAGCGCCGACGACGACCCTCTGCTCCGAAGTACGATCCACACCGGGCGTCGGTAACGAAGAGTCTAATTTTATTTACTGCACTACAACTGTAACATTTTCTGTAAACATTTGCGCACATATAGAATTGCCCGCAGTAAACGGTCAAGGACCGTGGGCCTTGGAGTAGGAGCCGACCGCGACTCCGAACCAAGTAAAAGTGCTTGAGTTCTTGTGCTGTGTTTATTTAAATTTCCGCTGCGCGTTCTCTTTTCAAATCCGAAACGCTTTCACGATATTCACCCCCCCTCTATCATGTTTTCTCGATCCAACATTTATTGCCCCAACTGCTTTTGATGCACTGACTTAAAGCATCTTAGGTCAAGCATAGACCTAAGCATCTCAACCCAGTCTAAGTTGTCAAACAAAATATCCTAAGGTACTTATGGGATGCTGGCTTCTAAGTCTATAGAAGCATGCAAACTAGGGTTAAGTCCTAAGCTAAGTCCATAGCGAAGAAATCCCTAATTTTAAAGGGGTAAATTTTTGAAATACTAAGTCGAAAAAAATAAATAAAAGTTAAAC
>JAGFNQ010001141.1:549748-611384 GCA_024364735.1 Boesenbergia rotunda | reverse complement strand
TGGACCTACTACTAAACAAGCTGTACACAATCAAGATGAACGACAGCGAATCTGCAGCCCAGCTCCACGCCAGAATCCAGGAGCTGATGAACGGTCTACATTCAATCGGTCACAAGGTAGAAAACCGTGACCTGATCAGGTACACCCTTAACGCTTTCCCGAGAAACACTTTGTGGGCATCTATGGTAGATGCGTACAAAGTTTCAAGGGATTTGTCTAAAATTAAATTAGATGAGTTGTTTTCTGAGCTTGAATTACATGAGCAGACTAACTGCACCCTGGCCGAGAAAGGCATTGCCTTTGTTGCAGGTAAAACTGGAAAGATGACCAAGAAGAAGCCCCAACCTGCACCCGAGTCTGACTCAGATTCAGACTCAGAAGACAGCGAAGGAAATCGACCCAAACTGGTTCGGCTAGCCCGGGACTACTACAAGGAACTGAAAAACCAGACCAACAGAAGGAAAGCCAGCCGAAGAAAGGAAGAACCAGCTGATCCTTCAAATGAAAAGACCAAACCAAATGTGACCTGTTACGAATGCAAAAAGAAGGGTCACTACAAGACAGAATGCCCCAATCTGAAGGAGACGAAGAAGACAAGAAGGAAGAAGGCCCTTCAAGCAACGTGGGACGAGTCTTCCTCTGAAGAAGAAGAAGAGGCCCCACAGTCGAACCTGCTCGCCCTGACTGCTTCGGAAGAAATCGAGACCGAATCAGAATCGAAGCCGGATGACGGAAAGCTCACATTTTCAGAGGACGGCCAAATCACTGTAAGTGGGTTTTCTAGAAGTCAATTATCAGAATTAATTGCGTATCTATCTCGAGACTTGGCGAAAGCCAAAATCCGAGTCGAGTCCCTCCGACAGGAAGTAAAACTCCTGAAAGAGGAAGCTGACTCTAGATCCTCAACTGAGAAGGTTCAAGAAGGAACCTTTACTCAAGTTGAAAAACTTGAGAAAGAGAACTCCTCCTTGAAAACTCAAGTCAAGGACCTTAGAGCAGCTTTGGAACGATTTACCTCTGGTTCCAAGGGTCTTGATATGATCCTTGGAAAACAGAAGTCCGTTCTAAATCGATCCGGATTAGGCTACCGAACTAAGATAAGACAAAGATCATACTATGCTGTACTGAATCAATCTAGACCCAAAGTTCAGGCATGGGTACCCAAACTATGCCTGAACAACCAAGCTGGACCAAATCAGTATTGGATCCCCAAGGACAAGATTCATATCTTGCCTAATCATTATCGTGGCTTTAGTCCAGGGGGAGCCAACTTAAAAATAATTTTATAGTTAAATGAATCTCTTTTCTTGTTTTAAATTGCATGATTGCTTGTCTATTTATTTTATGCAATTTACCATGCTTAGACCTAGGATTGGTTAGGCTAAGGACTAATCCAATTAACTAAAATTTTAACAACATACTATTGGGTGGCGGTGAGATGATGGTACGTTAGGGAAGCCTTTTCTAATAAGGTCATGTATACGCTACTTGGTCTCTTTAGACTGGTGAAACTAGTCGAAGCTACCGATCCAAGACCCAAACTAGTTAGACCAGAATTTTTCAAAAAATAATTTTGAAAATGAAATTTCATTAAAAGGCTTTGTCAAGGAAAGGGTAGATGATCCAATAAGGCTACGACCAAAGAAGGCCTAGTGCCTCTCCAAGACCTGGAAGCCAATTTTTGAAATTCAAATTCAATTTATTCTTTGACAAATTCGAATCTAACACAAATTTTTAGTTAATTGTAGATTCAAACACTCCTTTTCTAAATAAATTCAAAACCAATTGTTTTCAAAATTAATTTAACTTTTTCAAAATTAATCATGACTTTTCAAAATAAAAGCTTCTATTCTAAAATCTGTCTCACAAAAACCCATATGGTTAACGTGTTTGATAACTAGATCCCGGGTGAGATAGTTAGGAATTAAATTAATATAAAATTTGATTCCGATAATATTGATGAATTTAGACTTGAATTGTCTTGATTGTAACGGTCAAACCTGGTCAAACAATCAAACCAGGTCAAACAAACAAACCTGGTCAAACAGTCAACCCGGGCACCCGTGACCCCTCGGGCGCCCCCCTTCTTTTCTCCTCGATCAAGGAAGAAAAACTGTCAACACCTAACTAAACTAGGCGCCCGGGTCCTCACGGGCGCCCCCAAGGACACGGTCAAAACATCAAAAGCTGCATATGACAGTTTTGATCTAACCCCGGGCGCCCCGGCCATCACGGGCGCCCCCATCCAGCACCAGATCAGGGCAGAAGACTGCCAAAGACAGCTACCCTCTGACTCGGGCGCCCGGGACCTCCCGGGCGCCTGACCTACCACTTCTATATAAGCCACTCGAAACCCTCTTCTTTTGCCACACCCAAAACACTTCTCCTCTCTAACTCTTCTCCTTCCAAGACGACCGAACGACCCTCTCATGCCCTCGACCACTCCACTTCAACCATGCCTCCCCGGACGGCGACTCGATATCATTTCTTTTGCACTTAGAATTAACTTCCTTCTTTAAATTTCTTACCATGTTTTCTCTTAAACGCATGTTTATTATTACTTGAGAAAACGTCATGCAAATCAATCAAACCCCGGGACCGAACCTAGCCCCGGCTCTAGGTTCCCGACCTTGGAACTTTGCAATAAATTTGCTAGGACAACGTATAAACCCAATAAAACGAGTTACCTAAATAGGCATTTTTTTACTCAATCCTGTCCGTTAGCCATGAATGTCATAAACTTCTATCAACTTGATAACCTTGTCTTCTGCACTCATCCCATTAACACAACCCTGTGTGCAGAATTCTACAACAATATAATCAGAAAAAATGACCTTATGTTTGTCACCACAGTTCAAGGGATGCCCTTGACAATAACCCCCTCATTGATCAACAAATTTCTTGGACTACGACTTTCTCAGCCCACTTTTTGTTGTTACCCTCCTAGAGATCCTCCCTTTGATGCTCCATACTCTCACATTGACCTGGACACCCTATACTCCTATTTTCATAGAGATGGTCGAAACCCTTTGGCGAGGCGATTTCAGTCTGTAGATCTTCAGGTTCAGGACTACACTCTTTATAGAGTCTTAGTTCGTTGCATTCTACCTTTGTCCACTAGGGACGTCGCCACTATGTGACCATTTCACACCTTCTTACTATACGCATTGATCCATCACTTAGACATCAACATTCGACTCCACATGTTCCACACGATTCTATATGCGCCTAGTGTTACTACTCAAGGGTGGGTACACACCCCTTGCTGCCACATCATCACCTCCATTCTTCATCATTACAGTCGTAATATCACCGATGGAGTGATGACTGCAATGACCGAATTTGATGAAATAGGTTTTAGAAACTTTTTCCTAGTGGGCATAGAGGTATCGGGTACCGAGGTTTTATCATGGAGACGTCAGCGAGCCGGACCCACCCCAGATCGACTCTGATGAGGAGATAAAGGTCGATGTTGTAGATCTGGCGGTCGAGATTCGAGAGCAGATGGACGAGCCCCCACCTCCGACGACTGACGAGATGCTAGCTCTACTTCGGGCAGAGGTACACAGTCTTAGGGAGGAAGTAGATGCTAATCACGCAGAGTATATGGATGCACGCAGAGCCGATTGAGAGACTAGCGACGCACGGTATAATGAAATGATGTCGCTATTTCGATCCTGGCAGCCCAGCTCATCTGATCATCCCAATCCTTCCTCCTAGTTCAGATTGATATTGTACTATTTGACTGGTTGACTACCCCTATTCAGTCGGATTGACTTGTATTTGACTGTAGTTGACTATGTTGGTCCTCGCTTTGACCAGTTGACTTATCTAGTTGACTAGTTGCTTTTCTTGATTATCTGACCTATATCAGTTATTAAGCTTGGTAGAATAGGTTGGCTCTACTTCTAGGTTTTCTTAAAACTGTTTTATTATTCATCAGTTTCTACTTAATTTGAAAAATCATTTTTGTTGCATTTTTAAATAAAAATAATTTTTCAACTTAGTTTTTCTTATGAAAAAATTATCCCCTTTCAAAACTAAGACTTTTTCGCAAATAGACTTAGCTTAGGCCCTAACCCTAGAACTGCATGCACCTATAGATCTAGAAGCCAGCATCTCAGAAGCACCTTAGGGTACTTTTGATTGATAACCTAGAATGAGTTGAGATGCTTAGGTCATTGCCTTAATTCAAGATGCTTTAAGTCAGTGCATGTGCAGTAATTGGGGCACTAAATACCAATAAACAGTAATCAAGTTAAGTGTCAAGCTTAGAAAATCTAACTTGAACAGAACACTTAACTTGACTAACCCTAGCGAAAGCTATTGTTTATAACAGTTAGTAAGTAGTTAATTGGGTTAGACAGGACTCGAAAGAGAAAATTAGAATTGATTTGGTCCAATTTATATCTTGAATTGGTTCAGTACAACACCTTACTTCTTTTGCTATAATGTCTTGCTATATTATTTTTTTTGATATATGGCAAAGGGGGAGAGATTGGAAAGGAGAGAAGGAGAGAAGGTTTAATTTTTTTTTTCAAAATTTAAAACTTTATTTATCTCTTTTTTTTCAAAAAGTAAAATCCCTTAAGTCAATTGCACAAAATTATTTCTAAGTACTTGACTTAAGCTATTTTCAAAATTATTTCTAAGTACTTGACTTAAACTACTTTCAAAATTTCTCTAAATACTTAATTTAAATTTCACTAATAGAAAAATTTCTAAGTTTAATTTCAAAATTTTCTTGAAAACTTTCTAAAGTGCTTGGGAAAATTTTTCACAACTCAAAAATATGGTAGAAATACTTTTTTGTATTAAAATTTCAGTTTTTCTAAGTATTAAAAACTTCAGAAGAAGTTTAGAAAATTTTCTAAAGTGCAAAAACTAAGTATTGACTTGAAAATTTTCTAAGTGTAAATTCTCTAAGTGCAAATTTTCCAAGTGCCCAATTTAAAAATTATTTTTGGAAAATAATTTCTAACTTACATTGTTTTCCAATCCAAAAAACTTTTTTGGAAAATATTCTCTAAACTTACATTTTTTTTTGGGAAAAGATTCTAAGTGTTGAAAAATAATTTCCCTTTTAGACTTAGAAACTTTTTCAAACCCTGCGAACCTTTGAAAAATCTAGGGGGAGATTCCTTCCAGAGGGAGGAAATGAAATTGGAATTTTACCTGTTTTTGTTTAAACTTAACTTTTTGAACCGGGTTGCCATAAATCAAAAAGGGGGAGATTGTTGGTGCAGGCAACACCTAAGTCGAACCTGGGTTTTGATATTGGCAAAGGGTTCAAAAGTTAAGATGTTATTGTGATCTAATGTGCTCACTTAGTGTGCAAAACGAAGTCCTGGCGAAGGGCTGCTGGGCACCTAGCGAAGGTCTGCTAGGCATCAAAACCTGAAGACCTGGAGAAGGGCTGTTGGGCACCTAGCAAAGGGCTGCTAGGAGTCTAAGACATGGCGGAGGACTGCTAGGCACCTGACGAAGGGCTGCTGGGAATCTAAGACCTGGCGAAGGGCTGCTGGGAATCTAAGACCTGGCGAAGGGTTGCTTGGTACCGAAGACCTAGCGAAGGACCGCTGGGTAAAAGTCCAACCGGAGGAGCCGGTTGACAAAAGGTAAATTCTCCTGAGAGGAGTAGGTGAGGACGCGTTCCCCGTCGAGGGAACTGTAGGCGTCGGTTCGACCTAGGGTCCCATTTGGGAGACCTGAAATCAGAACCAAGACAGCTACGACTGTAAAAATCTAACATTTCTTGCCTTGTTTGTTGTGGAACTAACCTTGGATGCAGGGACCAATGGAACGTGTTTCTGCAGCTCAGAACGCCTCAAAGGAGAGGGGCAGCAGCTGGGCTAGGCGCCCGGAGGTCCCGGGCGCCCAAAGTCAAAGCCAAATGAGCAGTTGAGTAAGAATTGCTTCGAAGGCATACTGGGTCAGGCGCCCTGATGGTCCCGGGTGCCCTCATGGTCCCGAGCGCCCTGTATGTCCCAGGCGCCCTAGGTCTAAGCCAAGTTTTGATCGAAGCAAACTCACCCGCGAAGCCAAGTAGACCAAGTCAACTGAGGGTGCCCCCACTGTCCCGGGCACCCCCGTCAGCTCCGAGGCCGATTCTGGAGGGATAAGCGCTGACCGAGCTTCGGATGAGGTTTCTAGGATCCGAAGGCACGTGTCAGGTGCCCCCACCGTCCAGGGCGCCCCCAGGAGTGCTATAAAAGGGGCTCGACCCCAAGGCTTCAACACATCAATTTTCCAACGCCTCTACGCTCTTCGTTCAAGCACTCTGCTCCAAAAATCTCCAATCTCGAGATTCTAGCGCCGACGATGACCCTCTGCTCCAATGTACGATCCACACCGGGCGTCGATAACGAAGAGTATAATTTTCTTTATTGCACTACTATTGTAACAATCTTTCTAAAACCTTTTGCGCGAATATAGAATTGCCCACAGTAAACGGTCAAAGACCGTGGGCCTTGGAGTAGGAGCCGACCATGACTCCGTACCAATAAAATCACTTGTGTTCCGTGTGTTTTATTTCACCCCCTCTATCGTGTTTACTCGATCCAACGGTATCTCTTTTCTTTCTCCATGCACCGAAAGCCTCCACCCTTCTTTAAAGATGATCACATCCAAAGGAGGAGGAAGAGAAGATCAGAGAGAAACAAATTCTTTCTTCCTCCCCAAGCCCTTGCCGCCACCTTCTTGTAACCTCTTCTAGCCGCCGGCCACAATGAAAAAGGAAATATTTCCTTTTCTACTTGTTGTTGCCGCAAGTCTCAAGGGAGAAAAGAAGGAGAAGAGAGAAGAAGAAAAACAAGAGTTTTTTTTCTCCCCAACACCTCGGCCGAACCCCTTCCAAGACTCCTTGCACCGGCGCCACAAAACAAGAGAGAAAGAGAGAGAGAGAGAGGAATAAGGGTTTTAGGTTATTTGGTATGCCTTGGTGTCATGCCTCTTGAGGTATATATATAGGCTACAATAGGGACAATGAGGAGGAGTTGGGTCTTGGCCACCTAATGGATCAAAGCCCGATCCATTAATGATGATCCAATCCACTAAAGGATCACCATTGAACTACCTCACCAACCCCCATATTTAAATATGACCTCCACCTATTATGTGTACAAAAATCTCCCAATATTTAAGATATCGAATGTCCATTAATTAATTAAATACGGATAATTTAATTAATTAATATCTAACTCCATGAGTAGTATCTCTCAACCTTATTATCATGTAGGACCAATTCCACTTGCAGGATGTCTATGATGAACTTTATGAGCTCCTCAAGGGGACATCATCAACCTAACTCACCAGGACATGGCTTCCTTCTATAATCAATGACACACCATGTAAATAATATTATTTCCCAATTTACCGAGCCTATCGATTTAATAAATAAATCTCGCCCATTGGTAAATCAAAGAAATAGATATTAAGTACATGTGCCCGTTATTATATCGGGATTAAGACCATGTACACCATCATATCTGAGGTCTGATTCAATTATATAGTCAGTATAAATTGAATCACCTCTATATTGGTCCTGCTCAATACGCACAAAGTGTACTAGTGTAATTCTATGGTCAAGATAAACCAATACCAAATTACACTATAACCATGTCAATGGTTTGTCCAAAACCATCTAGGTTGTGAGCCTCTACTTATACTCTTCAAGGAACTGATAATATAATCTTCTGTGTAACACCACACATCATATTATCTACAATGTAAAGTATTAGACAATAGCATGTATATAAATATAAAATGCAATCAATGATCATGTGATTCTCATTCCAAAATGTAGATGTTCATACAAAAGCCAGGCTTTTAGTATACATCCTAACAAAGAACACACGGAGGAAGAAGGCACTTCAAGCTACATGGGATGAGTCATCTTCGGAGGACGAAGAAGAAGCACCTTAATCCAACCTCCTCGCGCTGACGGCTTCAGAAGAACTCGACATCGATTCTGAATTAGAACTGAAAGAAAGAAGCGGAACTGGAAAGCAATCAATATCAGAAGACGATCGAATCACTGTAAGTGGTTATCCCGAGTCTCAGTTATACGATTTAATTTCCTACTTATCATGTAAGTTTGCCAAAGCCAACATCTAGGTTGAGTCCCTCTAATAGTAGGTAAAAGTCCAAATGGAGGAGGCCAACTCAAGCTCCTTAACTAAGACTATTCAGGAAGGAACATCAACTTAAGTTCAAAAACATGAGGAAGAGAATTCCTCCTTGAAAACTCAAGTGAAGGAACTTAGAGATGTGCAGGAATGGTTTACCTCGGGTTCCAAGAATCATGACATGATTCTTGGAAAACATAAATCTGTTCTCAACCAATCCGGATTTAGTTACCGAACCAACTCACGTTACAGATCCTATTATTATGTGGTAAACCAAACTAGAACCTGTAAGATGTGTATACTGAAAGACTTGCCTCTTTTATATATGATCGTCTTTATTTTGAAAAGAGAATCACAACAACACTAGGTGCTTGTTTATATTAGTACATGCATAAAAATCCTTTACTACGCATTATAGATAACATAGTGTATGGTGTTACACGGAAGATCATGTTATCAGTCCCTTGCCTAGTATAAGTAGAGGCTCACAGCCGAGATGGAATTGGACAAACCATCGGGATGGTTGTAGTGTAATTAGGTGTGGTCGATCTTGACCATAGAATTACACTAGTGTGCTTCGAGTACATTGAGCAGGACCAAAACCAGATGTTATCCAATTTGTACTAACTTTATAATTGTATAAGACCTCAAATTTTATTACGTACGATCCCTAAATTTCGATATAATAACGGGCACATATTATTAATTATTATTTCTTTGATTTACCAATGGGCGAGATCTATTCTGTTAGATCGATAGGCCCGGTAAGTTGGGAGATAATATTAATAATATGGTGTGCCATTGATTATTGATGGAATCCGTGTCCTGGTGAGTCGGGATGATGATGCCCCCTTGATGAGCTCAAAAGATTCATCATGTTAAACCCTGTAGGTGGATTTGATTCGACATGATGATAAGGTTGAGTGGTACTAATCAAGGATCCAGAAAATAATTAATTTTAATTGTCAGTAATTTAAATTAATTAATGGGCATTCGATATCTTAAACACGGGGGGATGGATGACTCGTAATATGTGGAGCCCATATGAAAATATGGGGGTTGGTGAGGATGTTCAATTAAGATCCTTTAGTGGAATGGATCTTAATTAATGGATCGGGATTAGATCCATTAGTGGGCCAAGATCCAACTCCTCCTCTTGGTCCCTACCTTAGTCCTATATAAACCCCATGAGATCATGAAACCAAGGCTAGAGAATCCAATTAATCCACCCAAGGCTTTTTCTCTTATCCTCTTCCTCTCTCTCCTAGGGCTCTTAGCCGGCGTAAGGAAGAGGAGTTCATCTCCTCTTCATTTCTTCCTCCTCCCACCACCATCACTCGGCTAAAGACCACATAGATAAGGAGGGGACCTCCTCTTCCTTTTGTGGTGCTCGGCGGCGAGGGAGGGCCGGACGGCGGGCGGTGGAGGGCGGCGCAAGTGGAGGTTGCGGCGGTGCCGCAAGCTGAGGGGAAGGGAAGTTTTCGGCTAGGGTTGGGTGGGAGAGAAACTTATTTCTCTCTTCCATTCACTTCTTCATTCTCTTCTCCTAATCTTCCTTGTGGCCGGCGTGAGCTTGGAGGCTCTCGGCGGCACAAGGAGTAGGGGAGAAGGCCGGCGGTTCCAAACCCTAGGGTTAGGGTTTGGATTGGTTTGAAGAAGTGATCGGTTGGAGCACCTTGGTGATCTCGGTTCTCAGTAGATCGTCTCCCACATGGTGTCCAGGAAGGGAGGGACATAAGGTAGAAGGCCGCGAGGTAATCAGGAAGGTATAATCTCTTCCCAAGCTCCTTATGTTTTATTGTGCCTTGTTTATTTGCCTCGTCATTTCATGTATGTTTGTTAATTATTTTGATTGTTTGTCATGGATAATAATTAACTAATTGGACCCCGACCATAAACACAAAAGCTGGTGATCCACTCATTTTCCTTTTTCGCGGTCGAACGGTTAAGCAAATTACAAGGCTCGATCTTTGTGATTGGCCGAGTTGTAATTTGGATCATTTGATATGACGACGAGAGAGTCGTTGGGAGACAGGTCCCCATTCAGATTATTTTTAATCTGTAGACATGGAGAGGTCTCTCAAGGATGACCATGTTTTTGCTATGGAAACCCGCCAAGCCATACCCAACAATTGGTATCGGAGCTGAGGTTTCCGATTTTGTGTGTTTAGGATTTGTTAATTTTTTGTATTTTTCATACATTATATTTTGCTGGATGATATGCGGATGTGCGCAGGCTAACTTTGTGTTGCAGGCACTAGATTCTAACTTATCATGGCCAAATATTTGTTGTGTGAATGGTTGTGCAATATTTTTGTAAATTAATTAATCCTCGGGGTTGACGAGGCTAGGTAGTATTTAATTTTTGAAATTAAATACGGCACATGTTTAGCCGAGCTTATTATTTTACTTTCGATCTAGTTTTCATGTACACTCCTTCGTGGAGTATAGAATCGGTGATGTAAAATATTAGCTAGTTATTTCGGCTCGGAGATCCCTCAAGGTGGCTTGCGCAAAAGGAAGGGAGGAGCAGACGAAGTGACGACACGACTAGAGGCGCATTGGAGACCAAGGACATGAAAGTTGGAAAATCTAGGATTTTCTATTTTTTTTCATTATGTTGGTTATGTGCTTGTTGTGTGCGTGCTAGTTAAAATTCCTTGTAATCAATTACTAGGTGGGAGAGGGACCCTAAGGGTCCCATGGCCTCCATTACAATCCGACAAGTGATACGAACAAGTCTGCGCATCAGCTCTGAGTGCCTTCCTCCCCATTGGATGGACTTGTTCTGCGGATCACTGGGTCAGAAAAGACTATAGAAAATTATTAAAAAGTTCGTGTACTTCCCCATCGGAAGACACATAATCGGAAATAATTTTCTTAGTGTCGTGTAATGGTAAACACTTAGATGCGAATAATAGTATCCTCCCCATCGGAGTCACTGCTATTATTTTACAGGGCCGATGTTAACCAACTATTGATCTTACATTTCAAAAAGTTAGGTTGACGAGATAGTAAGATTAATGGGTAAATCCTTCTCTTATGAATGTAGAAATTTGTATACGTCCACACCATCGTGGCATGCGAATTTCTCGATGTATAGGGGTGTTGGTTAATTTCAAAATTCTATTATTTTGAGGAATCAATTTATTTTCAATTTCTAAAGTAGTGTATGTTGTGATTCTCAGGATTTTCAAAATGGCCTTTAACCCACTAGCTACAATACTTAGGGAGAATAAACTTACTTGACCTAACTACATTGACTGGAAGAGAAACCTTGACGTTGTCCTTACTGCTGAAGCGTACAAATATGTACTCTTTGAGGACTGTCCCGAAAGGCCTAGCTAGAACTCTAGTGAAGAGCAGAGGGAGCGCTTTAAGAAGTGGGTCAAGGCAGATGAGATGGCGCGGTGCTATATTCTGGCATCTATGTCGAATGTTTTGTAACATCAGCATCAGGCCATGCCCACTGCTTATTCAATGATGCTAAACCTTAAGGAGCTCTTCGGCCACCAGGGTCGGGTTGCTAGGCAGGCTGTGATGAAGAACCTGATGACGACTACTATGGTCGAAGGGACACCCGTTAGGGATCATGTCCTATAAATGATGGCTCACCTCAATCAGATTGAGGTACTGGGAGCACAAATCGACGGGAAAACCCTGGTTGATATTATACTCCAGTCTCTGCCTAGGAGTTTTGAGCAATTCCAGCTCACCTATAACATGAACAAGCATGTGTATACGTTGGGGGAACTGCTAGGAGAACTCCAGGCGGCAGAGGGGCTATTTCATCAGAGTTCACAGGCCTTAGTGACTCAAAGGGTTTCTTCTTCTGTGTCGAAAGGCAGGAACAAGAAGAAACAAGGAGGGTTCAAGAAGGCAGCAACATCGCAGGGACCTCAGACTGGCATGAAGAAGCCGAAAGGCAAGTGCTTCACGTGTAAGCAAACTGGACACTGGAAGGCGGAATGTCCCCGTCGTGAAGACAAAGGTATTTCCTCGTGCTTAGTCATTGAAACATGTTTAGAGGTGCTATCTACCAGTACCTGGTGCGTAGATACGGGAGTCACTGATCATGTCTGCAATACACTGCGGGGGTTCCAGGAAACCCGACGGCTGGCTGATGGAGAAATCATGGTCTACATGGGCAATGCTACGGAGGTGGCAATAGTTGCAGTGGGAGATTTTTATTTATCTTTTGAGAGAAATAAAGTGTTAGTTCTGAGAGATTGCTTATATGTACCCTTATTTAGAAAGAATTTAATTTCAGTTTCTATGTTTATAAAAGACGAATATTCTATTACTTTTAATAACAGAGTTTTTATAAAGAGAAATAGAGAGATTATGTAACACCCCAAATTTTCAATGTAATATCATGACGATGTATGAAAAATGTCTTTAATGAAATGATATAAATTTCATGCAATCACATTCTATGAAATATCATGAAACTATTTTTATTAATGAAATGTCATGAATGCATGAAATATTATATTCATGAAATGTATATTGGGCTTGGTTTATTGGGCTTGGAAATGAATTAGTAAGAGGTGATAAAAAGAAAGTGCAAAGTGGAGGAAGCAAGGATCGAACCTTGAACCTATCACTTGCACTAACTCCTTCCTAACCAAATGCTCTAATGGGTGTTCCGTGTTAGGAGAAGGGGAGACATGCTTGTTAAGGCTTGGGCAATGAAGAGACATGTCTTTTCACAAGAGGTGTATAAATAGGAGTAAGAGAAGGAAGTTAGAAAGAAGTTTTTTTCATTCTTCTTCCTCCCTTCTTCTTCCTTGCCGAGCCTAGCCCTTCCCCCTTCCTTTTCGAAATTCCAACCCTAGGGTTCTAACCCTAGGGCAATTGCAAGAAGGAAAGTCCAAGTGCCATTGTCCTCTACCAAGTCCAAGGAACCCTAGAGGAAATTTAGAAGAAAAGGATTTTCACGTACCCTTCAAGTGTAGGGTACCTTACGGTTTAAGGAGAAGGAGAAATTCCAGCGCTAGGATGTAAGTGTCCTCTCGCCTGCGGCATAATTGCTATTGAATGTTTGCTTGTTTGATTCTTTGAAAAAAAATCCCAAGGACCTTCCTTAAGGAAGTTTCGGCCACCTATGGTTGGAGGTCCAAGGGAGGGTTTTTTTCTTTTTTGATCAAACCTTGATACATGCTAGTGCCCTAGGGACTCTATACACATATGTGTTGTTTCCAAATTTTTGAGAGAACAAAAATTAGGGTTTTGGTACCCTACAAGGTTTCGGCCAAGCTTGGGTTCCTTGGGGTTGTGAAGTGAATCACTTCTTGATGCATGTCATGAATGCTAAACAAATGTTGTATACATGTGTGTTGTTTTCCAAATTTTTGAGAAGACAAAATTAGGGTTTGGTACCCTATATAACTTTTGGCCAAGGGAGAAAAGTTAGGACTTTTGTGTGGTTTGCTATCCTATTTTGTTTCCATAATTAGTAGTGTAGATAAAATGTTTGTGTAAATGTTTGTGTGAAGATTGGATGTCAAAAACCTAGCCTACCCTACCCTACAATGTTTCGGCCACCCCTTGCAATTTAGGGTTAGTGGATGCTAACCCCACTTTGAGGTTTAAACCATGTTTCAATTGTTAACATGAAATGTACTTGAGGTGTTTGTAGAAATGCTTGAATGAATGCTTGATTGGAAAACCAAACCCCTCACTTGCAACTTTCGGCCCCAACATGGAACCCTAGCTTAGGGAAGGTCATTTACCTCTAATGTATGCCATGTTAATAGAGTGCATGATATGGATATATATGTGATGAATGTATGCTTTAATTGGATGAAAAAAAGGGGAAAATTTCCTTATATAACTTTCGGCCAACCCTAGTTCTAGGGTTGGGAAGTATCTAATGAAATCATGAAGCATGCTACTACTTATATGATGTGTGTGTAATTTATGTGACCTATCTTGTTAGGTATAAAAGCATGCCTTATAGCCCATGGGGCACCCTTATGACATGAACATGATGTGTTTGATAATATGCTTGAAAAGGAATACTCTATTGAAATTGGGATCAAGAGCACCCCTAAATGTGTGGTGTGTCCCTAGGGGATCATGAGGACCCTTGATGAGTGGTGTGTCCCTTTGAGATGCTATTAGGAGTACCTTTAAGCATATACATATATGTATAATTACATGTTAAGATACTTTACTTTGAAGTTGTGTACCCGACTCGGAAGGGGGTCGTTAAACTAAATCCAATGTACATGTTAACTGAAGGTCATGGCATTGGTAGGACGGAAGGGTCCTGCCCTAAATGGATTGGTGGCTCGCTACCCCAATTTATTAGGGAACGCGCTTGATGTGGTACTACAACTGGGCCCTAGATGATGCTATATTTTTAAGTATTTACCTTTATGGAACCTTTTGAAAAAGCATTTTCTCCTTATGTGATGATCTTGTTCTGTAAAGCACTTAGAAATATTTAATGTGATGCTTATGATGCTTATAATTCCATCTTGATTACTGTGTACATGATATGATGTATCGATACAGATTTTGCGAGTAGGCCCGGATTCTTACTAAGCATGTTTTGCTTACTAGTTCATGTTGTTTTCTTATGCTGCAGATAGCGGTAAGAAATACTTGAACTAAAGGAAGAGGCAGAGGGAAAGCTAAGGGATGTGTGTGGTGATGGCTCGGGAAAGAAAGAAGGATTCTTATCTACCATTTTTGTTTAGAATCCAAATTGCTTCCTCTAAAAGATTACAAGTTGTATTACTATATATTGATTGTGTGATGACTATGTCTACTCTACTGTTGGTCAAGTTAGAGTTATGGAACCTATGTCATGTTAGATAACTCATGCTACATTCCTACTTGAGATTCCATGCTATAGTGTTTAATTGGATCACTTGCAGTAAGTTATGTTTAGATTATGCTATACTCTATCTTGCTCAAACCATGTTTAGACCAGTAAACTACGAAGTTAAATGATTTGCTATTATGTTGTAAATGCATGTCGACAAATGATAGGTTTTTGCTCAAGCATGCTTACTACTATTCCTGCATTGTAATTGTTCTACTTGATATACATGCTTAACATGGTAAATGATATGAATGTATGGACCCGTAACCCCGCCTTTAGGGTAGATATAAGGGCGGGCGTTACAGATTATCTGTTCGGGTACTATTGTTGGCAATCTGTACACTCTAGAACCAAAGACTCGCACGATGCAAACAGAAGTGTATAACTCGTCATCTAACCTAAGTAAGAGAATGGAGTCTTCTAAGATAAATCAGACGTATCTTTAGCACCTTAGGCTTGGTTATATTAACCTTAGTAGGATTCAGTGGTTGATAGCCAATGGGCCTGTTCATTGGTGGTGGAAGACTTCCCAACCTGTGAGTCTTGCTTGGATGGTAAGATGACCAAGAGGCCTTTCAAGGGTAAAGGGTATAGGGCCAAAGATGTGCTCGAACTGATTCATTCTGATTTGTGTGGTCCTATGTCAATCTAGGCTAGAGGTGGCTTTGAATATTTAGTCACTTTCATTGACGATTATTCAAGATGCGGATACATTTACCTGATGCGCCGCAAGTCTGAATGCTTTGATAAGTTCAAAGAGTTTAAGGCTGATGTGGAGAAACATCGGGGTAAAAGTATCAAGACACTACGATCTGATCGTGGTGGTGAGTACCTCTTTGGAGAGTTTTGGACCTACCTATCAGAGGCTGGGATTCAGTCCTAGTTAACTGTACCCAGTACGCCCTAATAGAATGGGGTGGTAGAAAGAAGGAATAGGACTCTTATAGAAATGGTTAGGTCAATAATGAGCTATTCTGACTTACTTGATTTGTTCTGGAGATATGCTCTGGGAACGACAGCGTATACACAGAACTTGGTTCCATCTAAGTCAGTCCCTTCTACTCCCACAGAACTGTGGACTGGGCGCAAGCCTAGTCTAGGACATGTTCGTATTTGGGAGAGTCTATCACATGTGCTGAAGGGAGATACTAATAAGTTGGAATCTCGTACGGAAGTACGTCTGTTCGTAGGATATCCTATGGGAACGAAAGGTGGTCTGTTCTATAGTCCTAAGGATTAGAAGGTAATCGTTAGCACGAATGCCAGATTCCTAGAAGAAGACTATGTGATGAACCATAAGCCCAAGAGTAGACTAGTGCTTGAAGAGTTAAGAGGGGGCGTTTCGACCTTAGGACCAACTGTACAAGAGGATACACCATAAGTCACTGCACTGCTTGTCACAGAAGATACACAGGTAGTGCCTCGTCACAGTGGGAGGGTTGTGAGATATCCTGAAAGGTTCATGTTTTTGGGAGAGTCGTCGGACTTGGTCCCAGGTAAACATGAACTAGATCCCTGGACCTATGACGAGACCCTCCAAGATAAGGATGCAGATTCTTGGCAAAGGGCAATGAACTCTGAGATAGAATCTATGGATTCTAATCATGTCTGGGAGCTTGTAGAACCACCTGATGGTGTTAAAGCCATTGGCTGCAAGTGGATCTACAAAAGAAAGAGAGGATCAGACGGGAAGGTTGAGCCCTTCAAAGCTAGGCTTGTTACGAAAGGGTATACTCAGAAAGAGGGTATCGATTATGAGGAGACCTTTTTGCCGGTAGTCATGCTTAAGTCTATCAAGATTCTATTATCTATTGCAGCTCATATGGACTATGAGGTATGACAGATGGACGTCAAGACGACTTTCCTTAATGGAAGTCTTGAGGAGACCATCTACATGAAGCAACCAGAAGGGTTCATTGCAAAGGGCAAAGAGCATCTAGTATGCAAGCATAATCGATCCATCTATGGATTGAAGCAAGCTTCGCGATCTTGGAACATCCGCTTTGATGAGGTAATCTAGTTATACGGATTTATTCAAAGCCCGGATGAATCATGTGTATATAAGAAATGTGACAGAAACGTAGTGGTGTTTCTTGTGCTTTACGTAGATGGCATTTTGTTAATTGGCAACAATGTCAAAGTGTTATCAGACGTAAGGGTCTGGTTGTCAAAACAGTTTAATATGAAGGACTCAGGAGAAGCGGGATACATCCTTCGGATCAAGGTCATAAGGGATCGCCAGAAAAGGATGTTGTGCTTATCCCAAGCTTCATATGTTGATACTGTCCTGCTCATTTTAGCATGAAAAACTCCAAGAAGGATTTCTTACCCTTCAGGTATGGAGTTCCTCTATCTAAGGAGATGTGTCCGAAAACATCAAAGGAGATAGAGGAAATGAAGGCGGTTCCTTATGCCTCGGCAGTAGGAAGCCTCATGTATGTCATGTTGTGCACGAGACCAGATATCTATTTTGTCGTGGGCATGGTTAGCAGATATCAGAGTAACCCAGGATAGGGACATTGGACTGTGGTAAAGCATATATTGAAATACTTAAGACGGACTAGGGATTATATGCTTGTTTACCGGGCAGACCAATTAGTCCCTGTGGGTTATACGGACATAGATTTCCAGACAGACAGGGAAAAAAGTAAGTTTACCTCGGGGTTTGTGTTTATTTTAGGAGGTGGAGCCATTGTTTGGAGGAGTGTCAAGTAGAAATGCGTGACGGACTCCACCATGGAAGCTGAGTATGTGGCAGCCTTAGAGGCAACCAAGAAAGCTGTATGACTCAGGAACTTCATCATGGACTTGGATGTGATTCCAGGTTTGCCCAGATCTATCACAATCTTTTGTGATAACAGTGGTGCAGTGGCAAACTAGAAGGAACCACGAGCCCATAAGGCAAGTAAACACATAGAGCGCAAGTACCAACTGATACGAGAAATCGTAAAACGAGGAGAAGTAGCTGTCGCTAAGATTACATCAGAGGACAACCTGGCGGATCCTTTCACTAAAGCTCTTCCAGCTAGAGCTTTTGACTGATATGTGGAGGATATAGGAGTCAGATGTATGGCAGTGAGAGAACAACAAAGTCTTTAAGTATAAGTGGGAGATTGTAAGATGTGTATACTGAAAGACTTGCCTCTTTTATAAATGATCATCTTTATTTTGAAAAGAGAATCACAACAATACTAGGTGCATGTTTATATTAGTACATGCATAAAAGTCCTTTACTACGCATTGTAGATAATATGGTGTATGGTGTTACACGTAAGATCATGTTATCAGTCCCTTGCCTAGTATAAGTAGAGGCTCACAGCCGAGATAGAATTGGACAAACCATCGGGATGGTTGTAGTGTAATTAGGTGTGGTTGGTCTTGACCATAGAATTGCACTAGTGTGCTTCGAGTACATTGAGCAGGACCAAAACCAGATGTTATCCAATTTGTACTGACTTTATAATTGGATAGGACCTCAGATTTTATTATAGAGTACGATCCCTAAATCCCGATATAATAACGGACACATATTATTAATTATTATTTCTTTGATTTACCAATAGGCGAGATCTATTCTGTTAGATCGATAGGCTCGGTAAGTTGGGAGATAATATTAATAATATCGTATTCCATTGATTATTGACGGAATCCGTGTCCTGGTGAGTCGGGACGATGATGCCACCTTCATGAAGTCAAAGGTTCATCATGTTAAACCCTGCAGGTGTATTTGATCCGACATGATGATAAGGTTGAGTGGTACTAATCAAGGATCCGGAAGTTAATTAATTTTAATTGTCAGTAATTTAAATTAATTAACGGGCATTCGATATCTTAAACACGGGGGGATGGATGACTCCTAATATGAGGAGCCCATATGAAAATATGGGGGTTAGTGAGGAAGTTCAATTAAGATCCTTTAGTGGAATGAATCTTAATTAATGGATAGGGTTTAGATCCATTGGTGGGACAAGATCCAACTCCTC
Organism: Boesenbergia rotunda; assembly: GCA_024364735.1. Taxonomy (NCBI): domain Eukaryota; kingdom Viridiplantae; phylum Streptophyta; class Magnoliopsida; order Zingiberales; family Zingiberaceae; genus Boesenbergia; species Boesenbergia rotunda. Next base: position 592,440 of record JAGFNQ010001141.1, on the reverse strand, counting down.
CTCTTGGTCCCTACCTTAGTCCTATATAAACCCCATGAGATCATGAAACCAAGGCTAGAGAATCCAATTAATCCACCCAAGGCTTTTTCTCTTATCCTCTTCCTCTCTCTCCTAGGGCTCTTAGCCGGCGTAAGGAAGAGGAGTTCATCTCCTCTTCATTTCTTCCTCCTCCCACCACCATCACTCGGCTAAAGACCACATAGATAAGGAGGGGACCTCCTCTTCCTTTTGTGGTGCTCGGCGGCGAGGGAGGGCCGGACGGCGGGCGGTGGAGGGCGGCGCAAGTGGAGGTTGCGGCGGTGCCGCAAGCTGAGGGGAAGGGAAGTTTTCGGCCAAGTTTGGGTGGGAGAGAAACATGTTTCTCTCTTCCATTCTCTTCTTCATTCTCTTCTCCTGATCTTTGTTGTGGCGGGCGTGAGCTTGGAGGCTCTCGGTGGCCGGCGGCGCAAGGACCAGGGGAGAAGGCCGACGGTTCCAAACCCTAGGGTTAGGGTTTGGATTGGTGTGAAGAAGTGATCCGTTGGAGTGCCTTGCTGATCTCGGTTCTAGGTAGATCGTCTCCCACGCGACGTCCGGGAAGGGAGGGACATAAGGTAGAAGGCTGCGAGGTAATCTGGAAGATATAATCTCTTCCCAAGCTCCTTATGTTTTATTGTACCTTGTTTATTGCCTCGTCATTTCATGTATGTTAGTTAATTATTTTGATTGTTTGTCATGGATAATAATTAACTAACTGGACCCCGACCATAAACACAAAAGCAGACGATCCGCTCGTTGCCTTTCCGCGGTTGAACGGTTAAGTAAATTACAAGACTCGATCTTTGTGATTAGTCGAGTTGTAATTTGGATCGTTCGATACTTGATAAGTGTCATTTTGTTGATTTTTTATATGCTTAAATATGTGTTTGACCCATATTTTACTTGTGTAATTGTGGATTTACCCTAGGTTTTAGGATTTATACTCTTTTTGGACCTAATTGCAAATTTAGATATATTTGAGTTGTTTTGTCACTAAATTTTTGATCTACTTTTGTAGGCTTCAAATGATCAGGACTAGGTCATGTTGGGTCAAGGTTGAGTCAAAAGTGGACCAGATCAAAGGGATCAAGCGTCAACTAATTTGGACCGTCCGATGCAAAGATGATTAGATCTAGACCATTTGAAAACTTCTGATCAATCCGAGCTGGACTTAAGGCTAATCTAGCGATCGGATCATGATCTGAAGATTTCAGCTTAATCAGAGATAATCTAGCCGTTGGATCACGATCAGAGGGATCTAGACCATCCATTCAAAGATCAAGGTGATCTGAACCATCCATTGAAGATCTGGCAGATCCGAGCTACCACGAGGATGATCCTGACCTCTGATCAAGATCTGGAAAATTTGAGTCAAATCGGACGAATATCAACCATTGGATGGAAGTGAAATGATCTGGGCCGTTCATTGCTTTAACTACATAAACAGATTCCCCTGTTCAGATTTGTTGTCGCGTCTTCGCCAATTGCAGCTGAGTTCTTCTTCGTTCTTCTTCGTTTTTTCTTCTTTTTTCTTGCGATTTTCTTCAGTGAAGGCGTGGCCAACTCGATCACGATCTTGGAGCAAGATCTGGATCCTTGGGAAAATGCTTCAATGGCGATTTTAGCTCAAGATTGCGCCGGATGCAGAGCTGTTTGAGGGTTTCGGCAGATCTATGATTTGAGCTCTTGGATCTCACCCGCGTCCATTTACTTCCATCTGAACAATCTGTAGGGGTCCTAGGATGAGCTCAGATGATCTTCAAATCATCATCGCAACCCTTCACATTGAGATCTAGGAGTTTAGATTGGATTTATCCAGCTGCGTGCAGTTTGTGAGCAGATCTGAATTGGAACCAAATTCCCATTGATTTGCGAGTTGAAGGGGTTCTTGGCTTGCCCTTGCGTGACGAACAAGGAGATCTTGAGACAAGGAATGGTCGAGGATTAGTTTTTAGTTGTATTTCTTCTTGTTTTAGCTGTAATCTCGATTCTGTAACCCAATTCTGTTTTCTACACTCGTATCAGCTTTGTTACTTTCATTTTCTGAACTGTTTTCCTTAATTAGGTTTTAATCCTGCAAGACAATCAGTTAGGAAGTTTGTTTAGTGACAATTGTTTGCAAATTCAGTTTATTTCATGTTTTTTTTTCACTTGCGTATCAGAGCTGTAGCAGCGTCCCAGTTTTTCATTCCCTCTAGTGTGGCAGTTTTCTTCTTGAGTTTCTGAATTGTGTTCTAAGATAGATTTGGTTTCATCTTTTGAATTTACATTGTATTTTGTCTCATTTATAAGCATTTACATTTGGTTTCTGCATTTAATTCCAATTTTTGTTCTGCACATCTGTTTAATGCTTTGTATTAACTGAATTCTATACAAGTTCAGTTTTGAGTTTGTAAGTTTCTGCTGCTAGCTTCTTAATTGCGTGCCAAGTAAACCTTAGCTCATTTTAGCTTCTTGCACTTAGATTAGTGATTCAAATTTAGCTTGCAATTAATAGTTTCAGCTTTAGATCTGTTGATACATTTCTACACTCCATTTAGTAAGGTCTGCCCTCCATTTTTGCTAGCTAGTGTTATACCTGCAGGTTAGCTGAAATCATTTGAAGTTGTGCCAAGTAATTGGTAGTTCTTCTTCAAGTTTTTACTGAACTGTAGATTAGAGCAATTCATTTCAGCTGGTTTGTTTGAGTTTGCATATGGTTTGATGTTTCATTTCAGCTTTCATGTTCTGAATTTTGGCATTCGAATTCTGCACTTAAGTTCATTTCTGAATTTTACTGCATTCATCTATGATTTCTAGCTTTAATGCATAATTAGCTCTTCACTATTAGCCTTATCTTCCAAGTGGTAGTAATTAGTTTCAATTCAGAATTTTCAATCACAACTTTGGAACTTAGTATCATTTTGGCACATTGATTTCTTTCATTCCTTGCGTATCATTTTGGCACTCTGATTTCTTTCATTTTGGACCTAATGTATCACTATGCATGTACTAACCAATTCACCTAGCAAGGGAGTGCTAGTGGAAAAGGAAGAGGGTTTTAGTTGAGGCTAAAGGAAGTGAAGAGTCATCAAGAGAAGAGGCACCATGCCCCTTCACTTGCCCCCCTTCATTTAGTATAAAAGAGAGGGGAAGGGAAGAGACAACTTAGCACTTAAGTTATTTGTTTTCTTCTTCCATCAAAGCTTCCCTCTCTCCTTCTTCCTCCTCCTAGCCGAAACCCACAAGGGGTTTTTCCCTTGGAAAAGCTTCACAAGGGGACTCTTTCTTGAAGATCCAAGGCTTCCTACAAGGCTACAAGGGCTAGGGGTGATCAAGGGACAACAAGGTCTTCATCCTCTTCTCTATTTAGTGTCTATAACCAAGACACCAAGAGTAAGACTCCCTGACCTGTGGTATAATTATTTTCCTTGATGTTTATCATGATTTAAGTTCTTGTTTAGGATCTAAGTTGAGAAAACCATGATGTTTGGGTTCTAGGGTTTCGGCCAAGCCTTGTATTTAGGTTTGGGGATGATGTAAACCCTCATTTATGCTCTCTAATGTTTTCTTATGATTAATAAAGGGTAAATTATGATTTGGGGAAACTTTGTAGCACCCTAAGACCCTCTAGGGTTTCGGCCACCATCCCACCTTCATGGGTAGGGATTAGATCTAACCCTCCAAGCATTTCGGCCACCATCCCACCTTAATGGTGAATGATATGAATTTTTCTATGTGTTTGTGACCCTTTAGGGTTTCGGCCAATGTCAAGTGGTAGGGCTAGGACTTAGGGTTAGCTCCAACTATGGGGTTTAATGGCCTCCTATGACATTGTATGTAATGTATGGGCTTTCTTTTACTCATGGGACTTTCATGTTGCTTGAATAAGGGGATCTTCTCTCATTAAACTTTCGGCCAAGCTCATAATCTAGGGTGTGGGCTGGGCTAAGGTTTCAAGGTTATTTGTTTATGGTTTACTATGATGTATGCATAAGTTTAAGCATGTTATAGGAATGTTTATGTTACCTAAAACCCTAGTTTTATATGCTATATATATATATATATATATATATATATATATATATTATATATATATATATATATATATATATATATATATATATATCATGACTTGTATGTTTAGGTTATGTGCTATGTTTATTCATGAATGTCTTAAGCTCTATACCATGAACACATGTATTATGAAGAAGGTCTCATGTTTATATAGAATGATGCACATTTTAAGTTAAAAGCCTATGATAGGGATATGGTTAAGTAGACCTATGCATGTTCTATGTTGAATGCCATGAACCTAAGTAGTATGTATCATGTTCATATGAATTCTACCCATGCCTGCTTATGATGGATACTATGATTATGTATGCTAAGTGACATGTTCCATGTATGTAATGCATGCTTACCTTATGTACCATGATCATGCAAACTTTATGAACTATGATGATGTTTATGCCTTAAGGCATAATTATGTATGTATGCCATATCTTATGAATGAAGATAATCAATGAAGATAATGTTTATGCCTTTAAGGCATAATGATGTTATGAATTAAGTATAAATGATGAAATGCCAAGTATGCTTTATGTCATGCTTCATGTAACAAGATTATGTTCATGTCCTGAAATATGTTATGAATGTCCTATGAATGATGAAGCATGTGAAACTATTTTACTTTATGAATGGGCTTGTACCGGACCGAAGTAAGGGTCCAAGGGATGGGCTCCTCATGTAAGCCTTGGTGTGGGACTACCGCAGCTGTCCCCGATTCTGGGACTACCGCAGCTGTCCAACAGGGATGGGCTCCTCATGAAAGCCTCGGTTTTTGGGACTACCGCAGCTGTCCTTACCCTAGTAGGTCGAGACTAGCTACCTCATATTTACTAGGGATGCGCACATATGATGTATGTATGTGGTACAAGCCAAGGCCCCATGATGTGATGATTATATTTAAGTATTTATAATTATGTTTTTTTTTCAAGTAAGCATCCTTATGTTATATGCATTTGACTCATGCATCCATTCATGTTATGCATCTACTCCATGTTAAGTATTTCCTATGTTTATGTTTATGATAAGAACTTCATATGTTTATGTTTATGTCAAGTATTTCATATGTTTATGTTTATGTCAAGAACCATGCCATGTTATGTTTATGTTTATGTTTATGTCAAGAACCATGCCATGTTATGTTTATGTTTAAGTCAAGAACCATGCTATGTTAAGTATTTTATATGCCTTTGTTTTGTATCAAGAACTTCTATATGTTAAACATGTTATATGTTTTATGTATGCGATGTATGGTTTTAGTGAGAAGGAAAGAGTCTTACTAAACCTATGTGTTTATAGTTTTACTTCCTTATACTGCAGATCAAGTAAAAGGATATTAAGGGAAGCAGCAGGAGGGGCAAGAGTGTGTGTGTGGCAGTGACATGGCAGAAGAAAAAGAAAAGCTTTTAATATTTATACATTGTCACATGTTCTATATTTTGCATTGTCCTCTTAAGTCCCATGCTATACTTATGATGGTTTGATACATTTGCTACTTATGTAGCTTATGGATGACTTATGTGATTTTTTTATATCATGATGCTACATATGATGTTAATATGCTAAGTTACTATGACACCATGTTTAGGAATGATAGTTAAGGCATGTATACATGATTCAAGTGTTAGTTGCATGTAGGTATAAAGTTTTAAATTATTCTACTGCATTACGATGTTCATATGCCTATATATATATGTTAGCGTAACGCCTTCTCTCACCACACCATAAGGTCTGGAAAAAGACGGGCGTTACAGGTTGGTATCAGAGCCGTTTGCCATCTCACTACACACATCAAGCCTTTTTCCTGCAGCTTCCAAGTAAGTACCTCTATGCATACCTTATTTTCCTTTATGATTCTAGAATATGCATGTATGGATGATACCTTATGACTCTAGAATATGCAAGTATGAATGATGCCTATTGATGGAAAGTACTTTTAGGATATGTAATATGAACGATACCTTACCTTATTTTATAAAACTTATTTTATGAATTCGAATACTTTAGGGTTTTGCTATGTGGGTAGGAATAACAATAACTTACATTAGCCATACTTGTCTTTTATGAAGAAAAGCATGGCTAGAAGACAGAGTAACAGACTTAATGAGACAACTCAATCACCTGACCTGATGCAATTAGTGACCCAACTTCAGCGTCAAGTCACCGAGTAGCAGCAAACCATTAATACCTTGATGAACCAGCAAGAAAATTATACCACTCCACCGGTGAACCAGACTGCTATACCTGTCGCGCCTACGGTTACGCAAACCCCTCCGACAGGCCCGACCATTGTAGCACGACAAGAGGCTTATCTGATCCAGTGGTTGAGGCTGAAACCGGAAAATTTCTCGGGTACTGACGAACCATGGGACGCCCAAGCCTGGTTCAAGACAGTGGAGAGTACAATGGAGCTGCTGGACTGGCCTGAACATGAGAAGATCAAGTGTGCATCATTCTACCTTTCTGGGGAAGCCAGAATGTGGTGGGAAATGGTCAAGGCCAAGAGACAGGTGAATCAGATGACGTGGTCAGATTTCGAATCAGAGTTCTTCGAGGAATTCTTCAATATGCGTGTCACCAACAAACACTACGACGAGTTCACGGAATTTCGACAGGGCAACCTCTCAGTCAATGAAGCCGTGAAGAAATTTAACCGACTGACTCTCCTATTCCCTGAGCTGGTCCGCACTGAGATAGAAAGGGTCCGACTTATGTTGAAGATGTTGCGGCCCGAAATAGCCCTGAACGTAGCCGGCGGAGTTAACAGACCGCAGACCACTGAGGAGCTGTTTAGTAGTGCCCTACTCACCGAGCATTACCTGAACAATATCAATCAGTAAAGGAAGGCATTAAATGAAAGTAAGAATCAAGTTCACTCCAGGATTCTCGATTCTTCATCTTTCATTATCCCTAATGTTCCTCCCTTTCATTATTACTCAGGAGGTCAGAAAGCTTAGAGTACTAACGCTAATTGGAAGGGAAACCAGAGTGGTAAACGGCAGCCATGGAACGACTCCCAAGGGGGCCCAGCAAATAAACAGTCCAGGTTTCCCTTGTGTGCTACATGCGGGAAAATGCATCCCGGGGAATGCCGCAAAGGTACGAACCGGTGTTTCATTTGCGGAGTGGAAGGGCACATAGCCTCTTACTGTCCTACCAAGAACCAGGCACCTCCCTAACAGCTTGTTCAGTACCAAAATGCACTGGCGAAACTACATTATATGCAAGCTGAGCTGGAAGGTACTCCGATGAGCCAAGAGAGATTGGAGGCCCCACCAACTATGACGAATGCCAGGGTTTTCTCTATGACTAAGGTGGACGCCGCGAATGCTTCTACGGTTGTCAAAGTCAGATACTTATTTACAGTCAGTATGCTACTGCATTATTTGATACTGGGGCAACACACTCGTTCATCTCTGTACCCTACACTAAGAAGATAGATATGTCTCCACAAGTTTTAGACTACAAGTTCTTAATGACTCTGCCTTCGGGAGAAATAATGACATCCACTCATGTGCTGCGTGCTGTGCTAGTCGGAATCGCAGAAAGAGAACTCTACTGCCATCTGATAGTGCTCGACATGCAGGATTATGATGTTATCATGGGAATGGATTTTCTGAGCAAATACGGTGCTTCTATCGAGTGCCGTAAGCGAAAGGTGGTCTTTTAACCCGAGGCAGAATCTATGTTCGAATTTATCGGAGAGCCACGGAAAAGAACCGGGAAATTCTTATTGACTCTCAAATCATAGAAGATGTTAGACAAAGGATACACTGGATTCCTAGCACATGTGGTCGATGTAAGTCAAACAAAGGACCAAAAGCTAGAAGATGTCAAGGTTGTATGTAATTATCCAGAGGTTTTTCTAGATGAATTACCCGGATTAGCTCCTGATAGAGAAGTGGAATTCGAGATCGAATTGGTTCCTAGTACGAATCCGATCTCCAAGGCCCCTTACCGTATGGCGCCGGCTGAATTAAAGGAGCTTCAAGAACAACTACAGGAGTTACTCGATAAGGGATTTATTCGCCCTAGTCATTCTCCATGGGGAGCTCCGGTATTGTTTGTGAAGAAGAAAGACGGATCTATGCGAAATATGCATAGATTATCGAGCGCTGAACAACGTGACGATCAAGAACAGGTATCCCCTTCCGAGGATAGATGACATGTTTGACCAATTGAAGGGAGCCACCGTTTTCTCTAAAATCGATATGAGGTCTGGTTATCATCAAGTCAGAGTAAAACAGGATGATATTCCGAAGACGACCATACGGGCATTTTGAATTCGTTGTTATGCCCTTCGGCGTGACAAATGCTCCTGCTATGTTTATGGACCTTATGAATAAGGTATTCTCGTCTTTACTCGACAAATTTGTGATCGTCTTCATCGACGATATCCTTATTTATTCGCGAAACCAAGAAGGGCACGCCGAGCATCTGAAGATAGTATTACAGATTCTTCGGGAAAAGCAATTGTACGCGAAGTTCTCCAAATGTGAGTTCTGGCTTGACCAAGTAGCCTTTTTGGGTCATATTATTTCCAAAGACGAGGTTATGGTAGACCCAACAAAGATTGAAGCTGTGAATAACTGGAGTAGGCCGAAGAACGCCAGTGAAATCAGAAGCTTCCTAGGGCTAGCAGGCTATTATCGGAAATTTATGGAGGACTTCTCAAGAATTGCAACTCCTCTAACGGCTCTCACTCAGAAGAATAAAAAGTATGAATGGACGGAAAACTGCGAAAGGAGTTTCCTGGAGCTAAAAAGAAGACTTACAAGTGCTCCAACTCTTACCCTTCCGGAATGTAACCAGAGCTTCGACGTGTACAACGACGCCTCTAAACTGGGACTTGGAGATGTACTTATGCAGAGTGGAAAGGTCATTGCCTACACCTCTAGGCAACTCAAAGAACATGAATAGAACTACCCCACTCATGATCTAGAACTGGCCGTTGTTGTCTTCGCTCTTAAGATATGGAGGCATCATCTGTATGGAGCACAGTGTAGAATCTATACAGACCACCAGAGTCTGCGATATTTCTTCACTTAGAAAGACCTAAATATGAGACAACGCCGATGGCTTGAGTTGGTGAAGGACTACGACTGCGAGATCTTCTACCATCCAGGAAGGGCAAACAAATTGGCCGATGCACTCAGCCGGAAATCCAGTGCCACCTTAATGTCCTTATCTATATTTCCCCGCCCACTCAATAGACAAAATATGAATTTTGGGATCGAGGTCATCTCCGGACGGCTTTCTACCATGACAATATCACCGACGCTGTTCGAGGACATATTAGAAAAACAAAATAGTGATCCGAGTCTTCAGAGAATCAAGCAGGAGATCCTGGAAGGAAAGGGTGATGGTTTTCGTATCGCCGATGGGGGAGTATTATACCTTAGGGATCGTCTATGTATCCCTAATGATCCGGAGCTGCGGAGAGAAATATTAGCAGAAGCTCACGGAACCCCTTATTCGATGCATCCGGGATCCACCAAAATGTATCAAGATCTGAAGGAGAAATTCTGGTGGTCCGGTATGAAGAGAGATGTGGCTCAGCATGTCAGCACTTGCCTGACCTACCAACGAGTGAAGGCAGAACACCAGCGACACGGAGGAGTTCTGCAGCCACTTTCAATTCCGGAAGAGAAATGGGAAGATATCTCTATGGATTTCATTTCAGGGCTTCCCAGGACTACGAACGGATATGATGCGATATGGGTAATTGTGGACAGGTTGACGAAGTCTGCTCACTTCCTAGCAATCAAGATGACTTATTCGATTGAACAACTGGCTCAATTATATGTTAAGGAGATAATCGGACTTCATGGAGTTCCCAAGACCATCATCTCAGATAGGGATGGTTGCTTTATCTCACATTTTTTGGAGTGCGTCCAGAAGTCTCTCGGCACTAAACTACGATTCAGTACCGCTTTTCACCCTCAGACTGACGGGCAAACTAAACGAGTGAATCAAGTACTGGAGGACATGTTGCGGGCTTGTGCCCTGGATTTCAAAGGGAGTTGGTGCCGATATCTATGTTTAGCAGAATTCGCTTACAATAATAGCTACCAAGCTACTATCGGAATGACACCTTATGAAGCCTTATACGGGAGGAGATGTAGGTCTCCAATCTGTTGGTACAAAGGTGGTGAAAAGAAGGAAATGGGGCTCAAGACGAATCTCATCGACGACACCACCCGAGCGATACAGAATATTCGGCAATGGATAGAAGCTGCTCAGAGCCGGAAGAAGAGTTATGCAGATGTCCAACGTAGACCCCTGGAATTCGATGTTGGAGATTTGGTATTCCTCAAAGTGGCTCCTATGAAAGGGGTAACTAGGTTCGGGAAGAAAGGAAAACTAAGTCCGCGTTATGTAGGACCATACCCGATTCTAAAAAGAGTCGGCAAGGTGGCATATGAGCTAGAGCTGCCTCAAGAGATGTCGGCTATCCATAACGTGTTCCATGTGTCGATGCTCAAGAAGTGTATTCTAAACACAGATCAAGTGATCGAGCCACAGACAGTCCAAGTTCAGGAGGACCTACGTTTTGAAAGCCGACCTATCCAGATCTTGGATCGGGAAATCAAAAAGCTAAGGAACAAGGAGGTACCCTTAGTCAAGGTTCTATGGCAAAGTCAAAGGTTCGAGGAAGCTACCTGGGAACGCGAGGACGAGATAAGACACAAGTACCCGGAGCTATTCTAAGTTTGAGGACGAACTTTCACGAGGTATGGGAGATTGTAACGACCCGTAAAATTCTCAATATTTTTCTTTAAAATATTGATCATGCCTAGATAGATTCTCGAGGAATATAGGGACACTAGCATGAACCTTAGCATGATTATCCATGATTTTCGATATAGATTATGAAGCTAAGTAATAGTGGGCCTTACATGGGCCCTTCTAATACCATGGCTACTAAGGGACCTTAGGTAAAAATGTTATCATGAATGGAAATGGATTTCAATTAGAAATATTAACATAAGCCTTAGTGGGCTCTTATATGAGCCTTGGCAAAAATAATTATAAAAGTAATAAAAAGGAAGTGCATGCACCAAGGATTGAACCTTGGACCTAATGTATCACTATGCATATACTAACCAATTCACCTAGCAAGGGAGTGCTAGTGGAAAAGGAAGAGGGTTTTAGTTGAGGCTAAAGGAAGTGAAGAGTCATCAAGATTAGCTTTTTCCGACTAACTGAAAAACAATTATGGCACTTAACAAAATTAGCTTTTTCCGACGACTGGAGAGTTTGGAAGTTTCCGGAGCAGTGGGTCGTCATCAGTGCTTGAATCACGAGTATGGAACTTGTCAGAGTGGAGCGCTTGAGCGTAAGAGTTGAAAAGCAATTGATGATGAAGCCTTGGGGGTGAACCCCCTTTTATAGTAGTTAGTGGGGAGCCTGTATTGAAGGGGGTGCCTGACACATGGCCAATCCTACGTGAACTCCAATCCGCAGACTCGACCAGCGCTTATCCCTTCAACTGGGGCACCTAAGCTGACTAGGGTGCCTGTGTTAACACAGACGCCTCAATGACTTGGTGCAGAGGCAGTTTGCTTCGAATGCTTGGAGTAGCCTTGCACTGGGGCGCCTGTCTCATCACAGACGCCTAGCCCAGTGAGGCGCCTGAATGGAGAAACATCATCCCTTCGTTCCTGCTACCAGGGTTAGTTCCAAAGCACAAGAAACATATAGGAATGATATATTAAACCATGATTTACAGCCTAAGCTGTCTTGGTTCTGACTTTGGGTCTCCCAAATGGAAGCCTAGGTCGAACTGACGCCTAATGTTCCCTCCTACGGGAAACATGTCCTCACTTACTCCTCTCGAGAGAATTTACCTTTTTGTCAACTGGCTCCTCCAGTTGGACTTTTGCCCAGCTTCACTCACCAGGTCTTCGTGCCCAATCCACGATCAGGTCTTCGTGCCCAGCTTCACTCACTAGGTCTTCGGTGTCCAGTCCTCGACCAGGTCTTCGTGGCCAGCTTCACTCACCAGGTCTTCGTGCCCAACTTCACTCACCAAGTCTTCATGCCCAACCATACGTTAGGACTTAGTTACCCAGCCCGCGGCCAGGACTTAGTGCCCAATTCATAGAACCAGGACTTAGTGCATAGTGTACCTAGGACTTTCCTGCACACTTAATATGCTTGTTAGATCACAATCAAATCTTAACATCTGAACCCTTTGCCATTATCATAACATAGGTTCGACTTTGGTGCTTCCGACACCAACAATCTCCCCCTATTTTATTTATGGCAACACGGTTCAAAAAGTTAACTTAAAACAATATATTATTGCAATCTAAGAACAGTAAGTAAATAAATTCGTTTATCTCCCCCTGAAAGAGTTCTCCCCCTGAAATTTTCAACGACATGCGGGTTTTTGTAAAACTTTCTAAGTGCTAAGTGTTTTTCAAAATTTTATCAAAAACTTTAAGTTTTTGACTAAAGGTTTTTCAAAGACGAGCAAAAAACACTCAAGAACTTCTCAATACTTAGACAATTTTTGAAAAGGTCTTGTAAGCCTAATACCTTGTACTTAAAAATGTTTGGAAAAACTTTACTTAGGCAAGACAAATTTTGAAAACTGATTTCCCTTAAAAAGTTTCAAATTTGAAAACTTGGGAAAAATTTCCAAACTTAGAAAGAGTTTTCTTAACAACATTTTCCCCAAAAAAAATATTATTTTTTAAACAGAATTTGTATACTAAGAAAAATTTACTTAGCACTATTTGCAAAAAGGTTTTAGAAAAAAAATTAGCTCATGCAAATTTTGTTTACTAAGAAAATTTTTCCTTAGAAGTGATTTTCAAAATACACTTAGAAATTTTTGAAACCTTTTCGAAGTACTGAGAAACATTTTTAAGGCACTGAAAAATACTTAAAAAAATTTGATAACATTTTTAAGTACTTAAAAAAACTTTAGAAAAAAATTTGAAGTACTTAAAAACTGAGCATACTTTTTGAACATGAGATGGAAATTTTAACGAATTTGAAACATTGAAAAATTTTCCTTCTTTCTTTTGTTTCTCTCCCCCTTTGCCATATATCAAAAAAAATTGATAACACTTATTGCAAGTAAAGTAGAGCTAGTCAAATAATTTGTAATTCCGTATTGAACCAACTCTAATGATTTCAAGCAAGAAAAATGGACCAACCCAAATTAAACCGATCTTGTTCGGGCCCTGTCTAACACAGTTAGCTACTTACTAACTGTTATAAAATAGTAGCTTTCACTATGGATAGTCAAGTTATGTGATTTGATCAAGTTAGAGTTTCTTAGCTTGACACTTAACCTGATTGCTGTTCAACTTGTATTTATTGCCCCAATTACTACAGATGCACTGACTTAAAGCATCTTGAATCAAGACATAGACCTAAGCATCTCAACCCAATCTAGGTTATCAATCAAAAGTACCCTAAGGTGCTTGTGAGATACTGGCTTCTAGATCTATAGGTGCATGCAATTCTAGGGTTAGGGCCTAAGCTAAGTCCATTTATGCAAAAATCCTAGTTATGAAGGGGTAGTTTTTAAAAGAAAACTAAGTCGGAAAATTATTTTAAATTTCAAAAACTTGATAAAAGAAATCATTTTTCAAATTGCTAATTTTTGAAAAAGAAAAAAAATTAAAGGAAAACAATTTTTTGAAAAAAAATATAGAATATTTTTATTCTACTAAGCACAACCCTAGCTGCCTTCTTAGTGAGCTAAACTCAGACTCAGGTAAGGGTTTGGTAAAGATATCAGCTAAGTTGGATTTTGAGTCCTCATGCTTAAGTATTATTTCACCCCTGGTTACATGATCCCATACAAAATGATGTTTAACTTCTATATGTTTTGTTCGGGAATGTTGAATTGGATTCTTAGTCAAGTTGATTGAACTAATGTTATCAATAAAGACTTGAGTTTGGTTGTAGTCAAGCTGGAAGTCCTTAAGAGTGTGCATCATCTACAAAAGTTGTGCTACACACTCCGCTAGGGCAACATATTCTGCTTCGGTTGTGGACAAGGCTACACAGTGTTGGTTTCTACTATACCAGCTGACTAGGCTATGTCCTAATAATTGGCAACTTTCACTTGTACTCTTTTTATCTAATTTGCATCCAGCATAGTTAGAGTCAGAATATCCTGATAATTCAAAAGTGGAAGTCCTAGGATACTAAATCCCTACATTTAGGGTACCCTTAATGTACCTAAGTACTCTTTTTAGGGCTGCTAAGTGGGATTCCTTAGTACAAGTTTGGTATCTAGCACACATTCCTACAGAAAATTAGATATCAGGTCTACTAGCGGTTAAGTAAAGTAGACTACCAATCATGCTTTTGTATAACTTAAGATCTACAGGCATACCTTCAGGGTCATTATCAATTTTGACATTTGTTGCCATAGGGGTATTTAAGCTTTTGGAATTATCCATTTTAAATTTCTTTGTTAACTCTTTAACATACTTCGATTGGTGAATATAATTACCATCTTTAGTCTATTTAATTTGTAATCCTAAGAAAAAGTTGAGCTCACCTACCAAGCTCATTTCGAATTCACTTTCCATTATTTTTACAAATTCTTTTAGAAAGTTAGAGTTGGTGGATTCAAAAATTATATCATCAACATAAATTTGTGCAATAAAAATGTCTTTTTCTAATGTTTTAACAAAAAGTGTGGAGTCAATTTGACCTTGGTTAAATTCCTTAGAAATTAGATAGGTTGATAATCGTTTATACCATGCCCTAGGTGCTTGTTTCAACCCATAAAGTGTTTTTCTAAGTTTAAAAATATAGTCAGGTTTTTCTAGGTCCTCAAATCCTGGGGGTTATCCTACATAAACTTCTTCTTTGATGAACCCATTTAAAAAGGTAGACATGACATCCATCTGATATAGCTTAAACCCTCTATGGGCTGCAAAAGCTAATAACATTCTAATTGACTCAAGTCTGGCTACTGGGGTATAGGTTTCATCATAGTCTAACCCTTCGACCTGACTAAACCCTTTAGCTACTAAGCGGACTTTATTTCTAACAATTTTTCCTTGATCATTTAGTTTGTTTCTAAACACTCATTTAGTATCTATAATAGATTTACTCTCAGGCTTAGGTACTAGTTCCTAGATTTGTTTTCTTTCAAATTGGGTTAACTCCTCTTGCATAGCTATGATCCAATCATGGTCAGGTAGGACTTCCTCTATAGTCTTAGGTTCAATTTTGAAATTAATGCGATCTAACTAAGATTTCTATAGGAAGGCCTAGTTCTGACTCCTAAGGTTGGAGCACCCATAATTTGATCAGAATGGTGATTGAGTCTGGGTTTCTTGGTTCTTCTAGAACTAGGTTCAGCCTCAGGTCTGGCTGGATGGTTTGGTTCAGTGTTTGGTTCAGTTGATACCGTAGTAGTTGGTTCGAGGGTTAGTTTATTTAGAGGTTCAATCAGTGGTTCAATTGATGGTTCAATTGTTGGTTCATTGTCTTCCAGATCAATATTTGATTGGTTCAAGTTTTGATTATCAGTTTTTGGTTCAATTTCCTCATCAAAAATTAAGTTAGTAGTTTGTTCAATTTTGTGAGTTTGTTTATTATAAACACTATAGGCCCTACAATTTGTTGAATATCCTAAGAAGGTCTCTGGGATTGACTTAGATTGAAACTTACCTAGGTAGTCCTTAGTGTTCAGGATATGGACTTTATATCCAAAGACCCTTAGGTAGTGTAGGTTAGACATTCTATGATAATATAGTTCATAAGGGGTTTTATTATGCCTTTTGTTAATTAGGACCCTATTTTGGATGTAGCATGCCGTACTTTCCGCTTCTACCCAAAATTGATTAGCTAGGTTATATTCATTTAACATGGTCCTAACGGCTTCCTGAAGTGGCCTATTTTTTCTCTCCACTATCCCATTTTGTTGGGGGGGGGGGTTCTAGTACAGGAAAACTCATGAATATACCCATTGATTTTGCAGAATTCCTCAATCCTTTGATTTTCAAACTCTCCCCCGTGATCACTCCTAAGTCTCTTAATCTTAGTATCATTTTGGTTTTCAATTATTTTGCATAATTCGATAAATAGATTTAAGGTTTTATCCTTAGTTTTCAGGAACCTAACCCAGGTAAATCTAGAGTAATCATCGATAATTACTAAGCAATATCGATTCCCGCTTAGTGACTTGACTCCATGTGAATCAAATAGGTCAAGGTGCAGGAGCTCAAGTGTGGTTTGAGTTAAGTCTGATTGAATTGGTTTATGAGTAGACTTAGTTTGTTTACCTTGTTTACATGAATTACAGATTGTGTTTTCAAAATTCTTGATTTTTGGTACACCTTTAATTAAACCAAGTTGAGTAATTTTAGAAATTAGTTTAACATGAGTGTGACATAGTCTCCTATGCCACAGGTTGGATTCTTCTAATTGAGTCAAGAAGCATTTTGGTATTAAGGGTAGATTAATAGTGTAAATGTTGTTTTTCCTAGTACCCTTAAGCATTATTTTTGAGTCTTGGAGGTTCCTAATAAGGCAGTCAGAGTTGGTGAAAGTAACTATGTAACCAGTATCACAGAGCTGACTAATACTAAGCAAATTAAATTTAAAATTTTCAACCAAGAGTACTTTCTTAATAACAAAATTATATTTAAGTTCAATGTTACCTGACCCAATTACTTTGAGTGTAGCATTGTTGCCAAATGCTACTGAGCCTAGGTTCTTGAACTTGATTTTGGTGAATTTTAATTTGTCTCCAGTCATGTGTTTGGAGCATCCACTATCCAACATCCACTAGTTCAAATCATTATGTTCCTACACATAAAGTACTTGTTGATTTAGATCCATTAGAGTTAGGGATAGCCTAAATTGAATTTCACAGCCTAGTCTGTCTCTCCCAATCTAGTGTTATCAAACATGTTAACCTTATAGGTTTTGTGAGACAGGTTTTCAAAAATAAATATTTTGATTTTGTAAAACATGGTTAATTTTGAATACATTGAATTAATTTTGAAAAATTTGTAAGGTTAAGTTTATTGACTTTGAAAAATGTGTTGAATCTAACATTAATTGAAATTTGTGTTAGATTCAAATTTAACAAGTTGTAAATTGAATTTGATTTTCAGTAATTGGCTTCCAAGTCTTGGTGAGGCACAAGGCTTTCTTTGGTCGTAGCCTTAGTGGAGCAACAACCCTTTCCTTGACAAAGCCTTTTACTGAAAATTCATCTTTAAGTTACTTTTTCAAAGATTTTGGTCTAACTAGTTTGGGTCTTGAATCGGTAGCTTCGGCTAGTTCCACCAGACTAAACAGACTAAGTAGGATATACTTGATCTTATTAGAAGGGTTTCCCTAACATACTATCATCTCACCTCCACCCAATACTATGTTGTTCAAATTTCAATTCAATCACTTGTCCTTAATCTAACCAATCCTAAATCTAAGCATGATAATTAAAAATTGCAAAGAAAACAAGCAAGCAAGCAAGTAAATTAAAATAATTATCTAGTTATAAATATGGTATTTATATTGACTCCCCCAGGACTGAAGCCTCGATAAGGATTATGCAAGATGTGAATCTTGTCCTTGGAGATCCAATACTAGTTTGGTCTATCTTGTTTATTTAGATAGAGCTTGGGGACCCACGCTTGGACTTGGGTTCTAGGTTGGTTCAATACAGAATAATATGCACGTTGTCTTGACTTGGTTCAATAACCGAGTCCGGATCGATTGAGTATGGACTTCTGCTTTCGAAGGATCATGTCAAGACCCTTGAAACCTGAAGTAAACCGTTCCAAGGCAACTCTGAGTTCCTTGACTTGAGTTTTCAGCGAAGAATTCTCTTCCTCAAGTTTTTGAACTTGAGCTGAGTTTCCTTCCTGAATTTGCTCGGTCAAGGACCTCGAGTTGACTTCCTCTTTCAGGAGTTTTACTTCTTGTCGGAGGGTCTCAACTCGGATTTTGGATTTCTCTAAGTTACGAGACAAGTAAGAAATTAATTTCGACAATTCATATTCTGAGTAACCTCTTACAGTGATTTGCCCCGTTCTCCGAGATTGTGAGTCTTGCGTCGTCTGGTTCTGATTCTGATCCTGAGTCGACGTCTACCGAGGCGGTTAGGGAAAGTAGATTCGCATGCGCGACTTCTTCTTCTTCTTCAGAAGATGATTCGTCCCAGGTGGCTTGAAGAGCCTTTTTCCTGCGCACCTTCTTGGTTTCCTTCAGGTTGGGGCACTCTGACTTGAAGTGTCCCTTTTTGTTACATTCGTAGCAAGTAACATTGGTCTTGCTCTTCGAGCTCGTTGAAGGTTTTGCTAGATCTTCCTTTCTTCGGCTTGATTTCTTCTTGCTCGTTTGGTATTTTAGTTCTTTATAGTAATCTCGAGCTAGCCGAACCAACTTGGGGCAATCCCCTTCACTATCTCCTGATTCCGAGTCTGAGTCGGACTCGGGTGCTAGTTGAGGCTTCTTTTTGGGAGCTTTTCCTTGAGATTTTCCTGCAACAAAATCTATACCTTTCTCGATCAAGGTAGTGTTAGTCTGTTCGTGCAGTTCTAATTCAGAAAATAACTCATCTAACTTAATTTCAGATAAATTCCTTGAAACTTTGTAGGCATCCACCATAGACGCCCACAGTGAGTTTCTAGGAAAAGAATTTAAAGTATACCTTATCAGGACATGGTTTTCAAACTTGTGACCTATCGTGTGCAGTCCGTTCATCAGCTCATGGATTCTGGCATGGAGTCGGGCTGCAGTCTTGCCGTCATGCATCTTGATTGTGTAGAGTCTGTTAAGCAACAAATCTTTTTTGCCGATCCTCGTGTCAGAAGTACCTTCGTGCCGCTCGGTCAGCTTGTTCCAAAGCTCCTTCGCGTTGTTGAAGGGTCCTACCCGGTTCAGCTCCTCTTTAGTTAAGCCGCATTGCAAAGTTTGGGTCGCCTTTGCGTCGGCTTCAATTTTCTTCTTTAGTGAGCCATCCCACTCGGTATAGTGTTGCACCACGCCTTGTGCATTTTTAGGAATTTTCAGCCCAGACTGGATAATTATCCACATGTCCACATGAGTTTTCAGGTGGACTTCCATCCTGCTTTTTCAGTAGGAGAAATCTTCTCCACTGAAAAGCGGGGGTTTGGCGGTGTTGTATCCCTCTTGCATGACCATTAAACTTTTAACTGAAAAAGAAGAAAAAGAAAACTCGTTCCAAGACTGAGTCTTGGATTAGTAGTGCTGGAAGAATATTAATCACGGAAAAAATCGAGTGGTGTTGCACCAACCTCGATTAACGAGAAAAAAATCGAGAAAAAAAATTTTAAATTTGAAAAAATCCAAAAAAAATCTCAAGCTGGTGGTTGCACCAAGTTTGAGCCACCTGCTCTGATAGCAATTGTGGGATCGGATTGAAACAATAGAGGGGGGGGGTGAATATCGTTCGTAAAATTTTCGAACAAAACATCAATTACGCAGCGGAAACAGTAAAATCAATCGCTAATACGATTTCTTTTTACTTGGTTTGAAGTCACAGTCGACTCCTACTCCAAGGCCCACGGTCCTTGACCGTTTATGATGGACAATTCTATATTCGAAAAGAGTTTAAATTGGAGTACAAATATAGAACTGAAAAATAATTACAGCACAACAAAATTAGCTTTTACCGACGATCGGAGAGGTTGGAAGTTTTCGGAGCAGCGGGTCATCGTCAGTGCTTAAATCATGAGTACGAAACTTGTCGGAGTGGAGCACTTGAGCGTAAGAGTTGAAAAGCAATTGATGTGGAAGCCTTAGGGGTGAACCCCCTTTTATAGTAGTAAGTGGGGAGCCTGTGTTGAAGGGGGCGCCTGACAAGTGGCCTATCCTGCGTGAACTCCAATCCACAGACTCGGCCAGCGCTTATCCCTTCAACTGGGGCGCCTGAGCTAACTGGGGCACGTATGTTAACATAGGCGCCTCAATGACTTGGTCCTGAGGCAGTTGCTTCGAATGCTTGGAGTAGCCTTGCACTGGGGCGCCTGTCTCATCACAGGCGCCTAGCCCAGTGAGGCGCCTCACTCCATTGAGGTGCCTGAATGCAAAAACTTCATCCATTCGTTCCTGCAACTAGGGTTAGTTCCAAAGCACAAGAAACATATAGAAATGATATATTAAACCATGATTTATAGCCTAAGCTGTCTTGGTTCTGACTTTGGGTCTCCCAAATGGAACCCTAGGTCGAGCCGACGCCTAATGTTCCCTCCTACGGGGAACACGTCCTCACCTACTCCTCTCGGAAGAATTTACCTTTTTGTCAACTGGTTCCTCCAGATGAACTTTTGCCTAGCTTCACTCACCAGGTCTTCGTGCCCAATCCGGGCAATCAGGCCTTCATGCCCAGCTTCACTCACCAGGTCTTCGGTGCCCAGTCCTCAACCAGGTCTTCATGCCCAGCTTCACTCACCAGGTCTTCGTACCCAACTTCACTCACCAAGTCTTTGTGCCCAATCTTACGTCAGGACTTAGTTGTCCAGCTTGCGGCCAGTACTTAGTGCCCAATTCATAGAACCAGGACTTAGTGCCTAGTGTACCTAGGACTTTCCTGCACACTTAATAAGCTTGTTAGATCACAACCAAATCTTAACTTCTAAACCCTTTGCCATTATCAAAACATAGGTTCGACTTTGGTGCTTCCGGCACCATCATAATCTCCTCCTTTTTGATGTTTGATAATATTTTAAGTTAGATTGGATTTAAGGGTTAAGTTTTAATCCTTGGGACAAAATGGAAAAAATGTTGGTGCAGGAAGCACCATATCGAACCTGGGTTTCGATATTGACAAAGGGTTCAAAAGTTAAGTATTATTTGTGTTCTTATGTGTTCATTAAGTGTGCAGAAAGAAGTCCTGGAGAAGGACTACTGGGCACCTGGCGAAGGGCTGCCAGAAGTCTAAGACTTGGCGAGGGACTGCTGGGCACCTGGCGAAGGGCTGCCAAGAGTCTAAGACCTGGCGAGGGACTGCTAGGCACCTGGCGAAGGACTACTAGGAAGAGAAGATCTGGCGAAGGGCTGCTAGGCACCTGGAGAAGGGCTGCTGGGCAAAAGTCCAACCGGAGGAGCCGGTTGGCAAAAGGTAAACTCTCCTGAGAGGAGTAGGTGAGGACGCGTTCCCCGTCGAGGGAACAGTAGGCGTCGGTTTGACCTAGGGTTCCATTTGGGAGACCCAAAGTCAGAACCAAGATAGCTACGACTGTAAAATTATCTAACACTCTTATCTTGTTGTTTTGGAACTAACCCTAGATGCAGGACCAAAGGAACGGGTTTCTGCAGCTCAGAACGTCCTAAAGGAGAGGGGCAGTAGCTGGGCAGGGCGCCCTGGAGGTCCCGGGCGCCCCCAAGGTCAAAGCAATCAACCAAGCAAAGAGTTGCGTCGAAACTGCTTTAAGCAGGGCGCCCTGAGTCAAACCAAGAAATAAACCGAAGCAAAAATCAAACCGTGAAGCCTGTTGACCGAGTCAAGCAGGGCGCCCCCAGCAGCCAGAGCGCCCCCAGTGTCTCGGGCGCCCCCGTTAGCACCGAGCCCTATTTTCAAGGGATAAGGGCTGACTGAGCTGCGGATCCAGAGGCACGTGGAGGGCGCCCCCGACGTCCAGGGCGCCCCCAGGTGCACTATAAAAGGGGTTCAACCCCCAAGGCTTCAAATTCAATTTTTCTCAATGCCTCAACGCTCTTCGCTCAAGCACTCTGTCCCGGAAACCTCCGATCACGAGATTCTAAGCGCCGACGATGACCCTTCGCACTGAAGTACGTTCTACACTGGGCATCGATCACGAAGAGTAACTCTGTACTTTTTACTGCACTATATTTGTACGATTCTTTGTAAAACATTGCGCATTATAGAATTGCCCGCAGTAAATGGTCAAGGACCGTGGGCCTTGGAGTAGGAGCCGACCGCGACTCCGAACCAAGTAAAATCCTTGTGTTTTGTGCATTTGGTTTTAATTTTCCGCTGTGCATTCTCTTTTTCAATTCGAAACGAATTACGATATTCACCCCCCCCCCCTCTATCGTATTTTCTCGATCCAACAAGTCGTATCAGAGCGGGGATGCTTAAATTTGGTGCAACCACCAATTTGAGAGTTTTTTAGATTTTTCTTCGAATCTTTTTTTTATTTTTCTCGAACTTTTATCGTTAATCGAGGTTGGTGCAACACCACTCGATAAATTGTTTTTATGTTCTTCCCGCACTACTAATCCAAGACCAAGTCTTGGGACAATTTTGTTTCTCTCATCTTTATTTCAGAAATAATTCCTAAATGGCCATGCAAGAGGGCTTCAGTACAGCCAGACCACCACTTTTCAGTGGGGAGGATTTCTCCTACTGGAAAAGTATGATGGAAGTCCACTTGAAAACTCAGGTGGATATGTGGATAATCATCCAGTCTGGTCTGGAGATTCCAAAAAACGCTGAAGGAGTGCCATAATCCTACACCGAATGGGATACCGCTCTTAAAAGAAAAATCGAAGCTGATGCTAAAGCAACCCAGACACTTCAATGCGGCCTGACCAAGGAGGAGCTGAACCGGGTGGGACCATTCAACAGTGCAAAGGAACTCTGGGGTAAGTTAATTGAGTTGCACGAAGGAACCTCCGACACCCGAATCAGCAAGAGTGACCTACTACTGAACAAGCTGTATACAATCAAGATGAACGACAGTGAATCTGCAGCTCAGCTCCATGCCAGAATTCAGGAGCTAATGAATGGTCTACACACAATCGGTCACAAGGTAGAAAACTGTGACCTGATCAGGTATGCTCTTAACGCTTTCCCGAGAAACACTTTGTGGGCATCTATGGTAGATGCGTACAATGTTTCATGGGATTTATCTAAAATTAAATTAGATGAGTTGTTTTCTGAATTAGAATTACATGAGCAGACTAACTGCACCCTGGCCAAGAAAGGCATCGCTTTTGTTGCAGGTAAAATTGGAAAAATGACCAAGAAAAAGCCTCAACCTGCACCCGAGTCTGATTCAGACTCTGACTAAGAAGACAACGAAGGAGATCGACCTAAGCTGGTCTGGCTTGCACGAAACTACTACAAGGAATTGAAGAATCAGTCCAACAGAAGAAAAGCCAGCCGAAAGAAGGAAGAACCAGCTGATTCTATAAATGAAAAGACTAAACCAAATGTGACCTGCTACGAATGCAAAAAGAAGGGTCACTACAAGAACGAATGCCCTAATCTGAAGGAAGCCAAGAAAACAAGAAGGAAGAAGACCCTTCAAGCAACGTGGGACGAGTCTTCCTCTGAAGAAGAAGAAGAGCCCCCACAGTCGAATCTGCTCGCCCTGACTGCATCGGAAGAGATCGAGACCGAGTCAGAATCGGAACCGGACGACGACAAACTCACATTTTCAGAGGACGGCGAAATCACTTAACATAAAGATTTGGACCAATGGATGTTGGATAGCGGGTGCTCCAGCCACATGACTGGGGATAAATTGAAATTCACCAAAATCAAGTTCAAGAACCTAGGCTTAGTAGCATTTGGCAACAATGCTACACTCAAGGTTATTGGGTCAGGTAACATTGAACTCAAATCTGACTTTATTATTAAAAAGGTGCTTTTAGTTGTAGATCTTAAATTTAACCTGCTTAGCATAAGTCAATTATGTGACACTGGCTACGTAGTTACCTTCACCAACTCTAACTGCCTGATTAGAAACTTACAAGACTCAGAAATCATGCTTAAGGGCTCTAGGAAAAATAATGTTTACACTATAAATCTACCCTTAATACCTAAATGCATGTTAACTCAGTTACAAGAATCAAACCTCTGGCATAGGAGATTAGGTCACACTAATTTGAAATTAATTTCAAAAATCACCCAACTTGGCCTAATTAAAGGTATACCTAAAATCAAAAACCATGAAAACTTAATATATGAATCTTGCAACCAAGGAAAACAAACCAGGTCCAATCATAAACTAATTCAATCAGATCTAACCCAAACTACACTTGAGCTCCTGCACCTTGACCTATTTGATTCACATAGAGCCAAGTCACTAAGAGGAAACTGGTACTGCTTAGTAATTGTTGATGACTACTCTAGGTTTACCTGGGTTAGGTTTCTAAAAACCAAAGATGAAGCCCTAAACCTATTCAATGATTTTTGTAAGTTAATTGAAAACCAAAATGATACCAAAATCAAAAGACTTAGGAGTGACCACGGGGGAGAGTTTGAAAATCAACGATTCGAGGAGTTTTGTAAGGTAAATGGGTATATATAGGAATTTTCGTGTCCTAGAACCCCCAGCAAAATGGGATAATTGAACAGAAAAATAGAACCCTACAAGAAGCCGCTAGAGCTATGCTCAATGAACTCAACCTAGCTAACCAATATTGGGCAGAAGCAATTAGTATGACTTGCTACATCCAAAATAGGGTCCTAATTAACAAACGACACAATAAAACACCTTATGAATTATACTACCATAGACTTCCAAACCTACATTACCTAAGGGTCTTTGGGTGCAAAGTCCATATCCTTAAACACCAAGTAATATCTAGGTAAATTCTAGTCTAAGTCAACCCCAGGCATCTTCTTAGGATATTCAACGACAAGTAGGCCTATAGGGTTTACAATAAACAAAATAAGAAAATTGAAGAAACAACAAATCTGATATTTGATGAAGAAATTAATTCAAAGTCTGATAATTTAAATTCATCAAATACTGATCAAGAAGATACTGAACAAACTATTGAATCAATAATTGAACCCCTAAATGAACTAACTATTGAACCAACTATTGAGTCTATTGAACCAACTATTGAGTCAATTGAACTAACTATTGAACCAACCCAAGTAGTTGAACCAAAGACTGAACCAAACCGACCGGCGGGACCTGAGGCTGAACCAAGTTCTAGAAAAACTAAGAAACCCAAACTCAGTCACCCAACTGATCAAATTGTGGGTGATCCAACTTTAGGAGTCAGAACTAGGTCCACCCATAGGAACCTTAGTCAGATTGCAATGATTTCAAAAATTGAACCTATGTCTATAGAGGAGGCCTTACCTGATCCTGATTGGATCATAGCTATGCAGGAAGAGTTGGCCCAGTTTGAAAGGAACTAAGTCTGGGAACTAGTACCTAAACCTGAGGGCAAATCCATTATTGATACTAAGTGGGTTTTTAGGAATAAGCTAAATAATCAAGGAGAAATAGTGAGAAACAAAGCCCACTTAGTAGCCAAAGGGTTCAGTCAGGTAGAGGGGTTAGATTATGACGAAACCTATGCGCCAGTAGCTAGACTTGAGTCCATTAGGATGTTGTTAGCCTTTGCATCCCATAAAGGATTTAAACTCTACCAAATAGATGTAAAGTCTGCATTTTTAAATGGATTTATAAAGGAAGAAGTCTATGTAGGACAACCCCCCGGTTTTGAGGACTTAGAAAGGCCTGACCATGTGTACAAACTCACTAAAGCGCTTTATGGACTAAAACAGGCACCTAGGGCCTGGTATGAACGCTTATCAACCTACCTAATTTCTAAAGAATTTAAACAAGAACAAATTGACTCAACCCTATTTATTAAGACCCTAGGAAAAGAAATCTTTATTGCCCAAATCTACGTCGATGACATAATCTTTGGGTCCACCAACTCAAATTTCCTAAAAGAATTTGTTAAAATAATTGAAAATGAATTTGAAATGAGCTTAGTTAGTGAGCTCAATTTCTTTCTAGGCTTACAAATTAAACAAACTAGAGATGGAAACTATGTCCATCAATCCAAATATGCTAAGGAGTTAATAAACAAATTCAAAATGGACAACTCCAAAAGTATAAACACCCTCATGGCAACAAATGTAAAAATAGATAGTGACCCTAATGGTAAACCAGTAGACCTTAAACTTTATAGGAGTATGATTGAAAGTTTACTGTACCTTACAGCCAGCAGACCTGATATCCTTTTTGCCGTAGGAATGTGTGCTAGATACCAAACTTGTGCTAAGGAAACACACTTAGCAGCCCTAAAAAGACTACTAAGATACGTTAAGGGTACTCTAAATGTAGGGATTTGGTATCCTAGGACCTGAACTTTTGAATTGTCAGGATACTCGGATTCTGACTATGCTGGTTGTAAATTAGATAGAAAAAGTACAAGTGAAAGCTGCCAACTCTTAGGAAATAGTCTAGTAAGTTGGTGCAGCAGAAAACAACACTGTGTAGCTCTATCCACAACTGAAGCTGAGTATGTTGCTTTAGGAGAGTGTGTAGCACAACTCTTATGGATGATGCACACTCTTAAAGACTTCCAGCTCAACTACACCCAAACCCAAGTCTACATTGACAATATAAGCTCAATTAATCTAACTAAGAACCCAATCCAACACTCTAGAACCAAACACATAGAAGTTAAACACCACTTTGTAAGAGATCATGAAGCCAGGGGTGAGATAGTCCTTAAGAATGTAAATTTAAAATCTAATTTAGCTGACATATTCACCAAACCCCTACCTGAGTCTGAGTTCAGCTCACTAAGAATGCAGTTAGGGTTATGCTTGGTAGAATAGGTTTACTCTACTTCTGTGTTTTTTTTTGGTAAAACTGTTTTATAATTATTTCTTACTTAATTTTGAAAAATTATTTCTTTATGCATTCTTAAATAATTTTTTCAACTTAGTTTTTTTTTGAAAAAAAATTACCCCCTTCAAAACTAAGGCTTTTTCGCAAATGGAATTAGCTTAGGCCATAACCCTAGAACTGCATGCACCTATAGATCTAGAAGCCAGCATCTCACAAGCACCTTAGGGTACTTTTGATTGATAACCTAGAATGGGTTGAGATTCTTAGGTCTTTGCCTTAATTCAAGATGCTTTAAGTTAGTGCATCTGCAATAATTGGGGCACTAAATATAAATTAAATAGTAATCAAGTTATGTGTCAAGCTTAGAAAATCTAACTTGAATAAAACACTTAACTTGACTTACCCTAGCGAAAACTACTGTTTATAACAGTTAGTAAGTAGCTAATTGGGTTAAATAGGACCCGAAGAGATAATTCAAATTGATTTGGTCCAGTTTATGTCTTGAATTGGTTCAGTACAGCACATTACTTCTTTTGCTATATTTTTTGTTTTTATTGTTTTTTGATATGTGGCAAAGGGGGAGAGATTGGAAAGGAGAGAAGGTTTAAAATTTTTTTTTCAAAATTCAAAACCTTAATTCAAAAAGTTGCTTTCAAAATTGTTGCTTTCAAAGTTGTTTCCAAGCACTTGACTTAAGTCAATTGTCAAAATTACTTAAGATGCTTTTTAAAATTTCTCTAAGTACTTATCTTAATAGAAACCTTCTAAGTTTAATTTCAAAATTTTTCTGAAAACTTCTGTTTATCTAGGTATTAAAAACAAAGAAGTTTAGAAAATTTTTCTAACTACAAAAACTAAGTATTGACCTGAAAATTTTCTAAGTGTAAATTCTCTAAGGACAAATTTTCCAGGTGCTCAACTTAAAAATTGTGTTTGGAAAATAATTTCTATCTTACATGGTTTTCCAACCCAAAATTTTTCAAAACTTCCATTTTTGAAAAGATTCTAAGTGTTGAAAAATAATTTCCCTCTTAGACTTAGAAATTTTTTCAAACCTCGCGAACCGTTGAAAAATCTAGGGGGAGATTCCTTCCAGGGGGAGGAAATGAAAGTCAAACTTTTTCCCTTTTTTTTTAACTTAACTTTTTGAAAATAATTTCCCTCTTAGACTTAGAAATTTTTTCAAACCTCGCGAACCGTTGAAAAATTTAGGGAGAGATTCCTTCCAGGGGGAGGAAATGAAAGTCAAACATTTTCTATTTTTTTTAACTTAACTTTTTGAACCGGATTGCCATAAATCAAAAAGGGAGAGATTGTTGGTACAGGAAGCACCATATCAAATCTGGGTTTTGATATTGGCAAAGGGTTCAAAAGTTAAGTATTATTTGTGTTCTAATGTGAAGTCCTGGAGAAGGGCTGCTGGGCACCTGTCGACGGGCTGCCAGAAGTCTAAGACCTGGCGAGGGACTACTGGGAACCTGGCGAAGGGCTGCCAGGAGTCTAGGACCTGGCGAGGGACTGCTAGTCACCTGGCGAAGGACTGCTAGGAACCAAAGACCTGGCGAAGGGCTTCTAGGCACCTGGCGAAGGACTACTGGGCAAAAGTCCAACCGGAGGAGCCGGTTGGCAAAAGGTAAACTCTCCTGAGAAGAGTAGGTGAGTGTAACGACCCGGAAAATTCTCTTAATATTTTTTTAAAATATTGAGCATGTCTAGATAATTTTCCGAGGGACCTAGAAATATTAATACGGATTTTAGCTTTGAAATCCATGTTTTCTCATTTAAATTGGGAAAAATAAGCACTAATGGGCTTTCTAGTACCTTAATTATTGGTGAATATTAAGTAAAAATTTATGTAAATATAAAGGGATTTTAATGAGAAATATTAACATAATTATGGGGGGATTTTTAAGGGATTTTCGAAATAATAGAAAAAATAATAATAATAAAATACAAAAATTAGTGCATGCACCAAGGATTGAACCTTGGACCTCTTGTTCAACCATGCATGCTCTAACCAATTCACCTACCAAGGGAGTGTTATGAGGAAATGAAGTGGATTATGGTTAAGGCTTAGGAAAAATGAAGAGTCATCAACCATGACTCTTCACTTGCCTCCTTGATGTGTTATAAAGAGGGGGGTTTGGGAGTTTCTTTCTTCCTTCCATCAATTCCACCTCTCTTCTTCCTCCTCCCTCAAGCTGGCCGAAACTTCAAGGAAGGTTTTCCTTGAGAAAACTTCACAAGAGGGCTTAATCTTCAAGTGTTAAGGGTCATCTACAAGGTTACAAGGGCTAAGGGTGATCAAGGGACAACCAAAGTCTTCATCATCTTCCTTTTTAAGGTCTAAAAACCAAGATAACCCAAGGTAAGACTCCCTCACATGTGGTATAATGGTTTTTGAGTTATTTTCATGATACAAGAAATTGGTTGAACCATATATGAAGAAATACCAAAGTTAGGGCTACCAAGGGTTCGGCCACCATGGGTTCTATGCTTTGGTTTGAATCAAACTCCTTAATATTGTTCCTTATGTTTTACTATGTGGTAAGAGATGTTCATAAGGGTTATGTGAAAGTTTGTACATGATTTAAGGCCCTAGAAACTTTCGGCCAAGATGGGATTTAGGGCTAGGGCTCAAGGCTAACTCCAAGCAAGGGTTCAAATATTTTCCTATGGAAGTATATGTAAATTATAGGATGTAAATTTGTAACTTTATGAATTTATTCATGTGATGGTGACCCATTAGGGGTTCGGCCAAGGTCCCAAGGTAGGGCTAGGGCCTAAGGTTAACTCCAAACAAGGGTGCAAATGTTTCCCTATGGAAGTATGTATAAGGTGTAGGATGTAAATTTGTAATTTTATGAATTTATTCATGTAATGGTGACCCATTAGGGTTTCGGCCAAGGTCCCAAGGTAGGTCTAGGGCCTAAGGTTAACTCCAAACAAGGGTGCAAATGTTTCCCTATGGAAGTATGTATAAGGTGTAGGATGTAAATTTGTAATTTTATGAATTTATTCATGTAATGGTGACCCATAAGGGTTTCGGCCAAGGTCCCAAGGTAGGGCTAAGATTTAGGTTAACTCCAATTATGGGGGTTTGATGGCTCCCTAGGGACTTGTATGTGATGTATGGATGTTCTTTTACTCATGGAACCCTCCCTATTGAGTGAGTGATGGAGCCTCATGCTAGGGAACCCTTCGGCCAACTCCCAAGGCATAGGGTTTGGGTTGGGTTAAGACCCCAAGGATGCAGGTCTATGGGGTACTATGATGTATGTAGAGATGTAAGTATGTTGGAAGAATAGTTATGCCAATTGAAACCCTAGCTTATGTATCATGAATTATATGTTAGGTCACTTGTGAAGATGATTCCTAAATGTTTAGACATGTGCCATGATTTATGAATGATGTGTATGTATGCCATGTCTCGTGAATGATATGTAGGTATGCCATGCTTTAGGGATGATACGTATGTATGCCATGCTTTATGAATAATTTACATGTATGCCATGCTTTAGGAATGATACGTATGTATGCCATGCTTTATGAATAATTTACATGTATGCCATGCTTTATGAATGATATATACGTATGCCATGTTTAAGAATGAAAAGGATGAATGAAGTTAAAGTTTATGCTTTCGAGGCATAATGATGTTATGGAACGAAAATGATGAATGAATGAATATGCTATGAATGTTTATGAATAAAGAAGCATGTGAAGATATTTTATTTTATGAATGGGCTTGTACCGGACCTAAGTAAGGTCCACGGTTCTGGACTACCGATGAAGCTATCCACGGTTTGGGACTACCGATGAAGCTGTCCTTACGGTTCGGGACTACCGATGAAGCTGTCCCTACCCTAGTAGGTCGAGATTAGCTACCTCGTATTTACTTAGGGATGCGAGCATATGATGTATGAATGTGGTACAAGCCAGGGCCCAATGAATGTTATGATTATGTTAAAGTATTTAAAAGCATGATTTTAAAGATTAAGCATCCTTATATATATATATACATTTGCCACATGCATCCATCCATGTTATGCATTATACTTATGATAAGAATATTATGCAAAGTAAGTTTATGCAAGGTATGTTTATGCAAATGATCTTATTTACGTTCATGCTAATTTATGATGCCATGATTTATTTATGTTCATGCTATGTTAGGATGCCATGATTTTATTTATGTTCATGCTAATGTATAATGCCAGGATTTTATTTATGTTCATGCTAATTTATGATGTCATGATTTATTTATGTTTATGCTAAGTTAGGATGCCATGATTTTATTTGCGTTCATGTTAATTTATGATGCCATGATTTTAATTATGTTCGTGCCAAATGATAATGCCATGATTTTATTTGTGTACATGCCAGATTATAATGCTATGATTTTATTTATGTTCATACTAATTTATGATGCCATGATTTAATTTATATTCATGCCAAATTATAATGCCATGATTTTATTCATGTTCATGTTAGACTATAGATGCCATGATGATATTTATGTTCATGCTGATGCCATGATGATATTTATGATCATGTTTATACGACGTATGAATTTTGTGAGTAGGAAAAACGGTCTTACTAAGCCTCCATGCTTATAGCTTTATTTTCTTATACCGCAGATTAAGCAAGAGATTTCAAAGGAAGCAGCAGGAGAGGCAAGACCATGTGTGTGTGGTAGTGACATGGCCAAGAGTCCTTCTCATTTCACTGATTGCATGTTTTGTTATCTTACCATACTTATGTTGGTTATGCTTTACTTATGATAGCTATGCCTATGAAACAACCTACTACTTATGAAGTTATGGATAAACTACTTGCTACCTGAAAGGCTTATGAATGAATTATGGAAAGTAAATAATCATGATGCTATGCATGCTGGTAATAGGTTACCTGAAATGCTCATGAAAGCTTATGAATGGGTTACGAAAAGTGATATCATGATGCTAGATATGTGTATATGATTTAAGCACTAATTGCATGGTTAAAAGCATGTGAAAAAGAATTTATGATTCCGCTGCCTTAAGATGTTTTATATGCACATGTATGTTTAGCGTAACGCCGGTTTATGAAAAAAAAAAGAAAAGAAAAGACAAAAAAAAGACGGGCGTTATAGGTTGGTATCAGAGCAGTTACCATCTCACTACACACACATCAAGCCTCCTTCTGCCGGTTCCAAGTAAGTACTTCTATGCATATTTTATGATAGGAAGCACTTTTAGGATGTTTTATGGTTTAAGGATATGCAAGTATGAATAATGCCTTATGATAAGATGATGGAAAATATGTGAATACGAATGATATTTTTCTATTGTTTTATTGATAAAAAAAGTTAATAATTTAGAATTTGGAGTAGGAAGGTGGTTACATATTTGAATCACTAGGGTAGACTAAACCGATCGCGTGTGTGTTTTCCTCTGTATATATTTGCGAATTGAAAAGGAAATGGTTTTGTACTGGCTTGGTCGGTTTAGTACTAACTATGTCATTTTTTTTTCAATTCCAGATGTTGCATGAGAACTACACTGAGAGGTGCCGCGAGCTGATGGAGCGGATAGAGGCAGTTGAGTACAGTCCGACCCGTGGAATTCAAGGCAACATGGGTTTTTTGGATCGGCTATTCTGGAAACTGGAACAGGAAGGGTTTCCAGTCATGGATGATTATAGGATCGGAGCTCTGCTTCGTTCATTGCCCAATCGGGCGAGAGAGGTCGCTCATCAGATCTGGGGGCAGCACGGGTGCCATATCTCATATACGGAATTATGTAGGCAGCTTCTCCGCCATGAGTTTCCGGAAGATCTGGGGGACTCGGAAGAGGATCCCGAGCCTTTTGAGGAAGACCCCGAGATACCTGAGGGAGAGATGTTTGAGGAAGACCCCGGAATGCTTGAGGGAGATCCTGGGGTAGCTGAGGAGGTCCCCGAGATAGAAGAAGAGGATCCGATGGAAACAGTAGAAAATCCTGAGGCAGGCCAGGGGGGATGGACGAAGGGGTGATAGTCACCGCTATGGTATTCTTCATTATGGGCACGATGGCCGCCCATTTAGCTCACTGAGTTCGGATAGTTCTGTATATAGACCTATAAGATGTGATAAATAAATTTTTGGGTGATATAACAAGATCTCACCTACCCTATAAATATAGACGAATATAATTCAAGTAGAGAATTAATATTTCGAAAGCATAATATTAGTGGGTTTATCCATAATTACAATAAGCATATAATTATGATATATGCATGTAATGATGTCATAAAGTTAATTAGGACATATGGGATAAACAAGATGGTGATCCTAGCCTTCAGAAAATCAAACAAGAGATCCTAGAAGGAAAGAGCGATGGTTTTCGTATCGCCAACAGGGGAGTACTCTACCTTAGGGATCGTCTATGTATTCCTAATGATCCAGAGCTTCGAAGGAAAATACTAACGGAAGCTCACGGAACCCCTTATTCGATGCATCCAGGATCCACCAAGATGTATCAAGATTTGAAAGAGAAGTTTTGGTGGTCCGGTATGAAGAGAGATGTGGCTCAGCATGTCAGTACTTGCATGATTTGCCAACAAGTGAAAGCAGAACACCAGCGACCCGGAGGAGTTCTGCAGCCACTTCCAATTCCGGAATGGAAATGGGAAGATATCTCAATGGATTTCATTTCAGGACTTCCCCGGACTACAAATAGATATGATGCGATATGGGTAATTGTGGACAGGTTGACTAAGTCTGCACACTTCTTAGTAATCAAGATGACTTATTCGATTGAGCAACTGGCTCAATTATATATTAAGGAGATAATCAGAATTCATGGAGTTCCCAAGACCATCATCTCAGATAGGGATGGTCGCTTTACTTCGCACTTCTGGGAGTGTGTTCAGAAGTCTCTCGGCACTAAATTGCGATTTAGCACCACCTTTCACCCTCAGATTGATGGGCAGACTGAACGGGTGAATCAAGTACTAGAAGACATGTTGCGAGCTTGTGCCTTGGATTTCAAAGGAAGCTGGTGTCGATATCTATGCTTAGCGGAATTCGCGTACAACAATAGCTACCAAGCTACTATTGGAATGGCACCTTATGAAGCGTTGTATGGGAGGAGATGTAGGTCTCCGATCTGTTGGTATGAGGGTGGTGAAAAGAAGGAAATGGGGCTTACAACGGATGTCATCGACAGCAC
Source organism: Boesenbergia rotunda (assembly GCA_024364735.1). Classification (NCBI taxonomy): domain Eukaryota; kingdom Viridiplantae; phylum Streptophyta; class Magnoliopsida; order Zingiberales; family Zingiberaceae; genus Boesenbergia; species Boesenbergia rotunda. Next base: position 558,644 of record JAGFNQ010001141.1, on the reverse strand, counting down.
CACCCGAGCTATATAGAATATTCGACAACGGATAGAAGCTGCTCAGAGCCGGCAGAAGAGTTATGCCGATGTCCGGCGTAGACCACTGGAATTCAATATTGGGGATCTGGTATTTCTTAAAGTGGCACCGATGAAAGGGATAACGAGATTCGGGAAGAAAGGGAAATTAAGTCCGCGATATGTGGGACCATACCTGGTACTGAAAAGAGTTGGCAAAGTGGCGTACGAATTGGAGCTGCCTCAGGAAATGTCAGCTATTCATAATGTGTTCCATGTGTCAATGCTTAAGAAGTGTCTCCCAAACATGGACCAAGTGATTGGGCCACAGTCGGTACCAGTACAGGAGGACCTAAGTTATGAAAGCCGACCTATCCAGATCTTAGATTGGGAAATCAAGAAGCTAAGGAGTAAAGAGGTGCCCTTGGTCAAGGTCTTATGGCAAAGTCAACGGTTTGAGGAAGCTACCTGGGAACGCGAGGACGAGATGAGGCGCAAGTACCCGGAGTTATTCTAAGTTCGAGGACGAAGTTTCACGAGGTATGGGGGATTGTAACGACCCGGAAAATTCTCTTAATATTTTTTTAAAATATTGAGCATGTCTAGATAATTTTCCGAGGGACCTAGAAATATTAATACGGATTTTAGCTTTGAAATCCATGTTTTCTCATTTAAATTGGGAAAAATAAGCACTAATGGGCTTTCTAGTACCTTAATTATTGGTGAATTTTAAGTAAAAATTTATGTAAATATAAAGGGATTTTAATGAGAAATATTATCATAATTATGGGGGGATTTTTAAGGGATTTTCAAAATAATAGAAAAAATAATAATAATAAAATACAAAAATTAGTGCATGCACCAAGGATTGAACCTTGGACCTCTTGTTCAACCATGCATGCTCTAACTAATTCACCTAGCAAGGGAGTGCTATGAGGAAATGAAGTGGATTATGGTTAAGGCTTAGGAAAAATGAAGAGTCATCAACCATGACTCTTCACTTGCCTCCTTGATGTGTTATAAAGAGAGGGGTTTGGGAGTTTCTTTCTACTTTCCATCAATTCCACCTCTCATCTTCCTCCTCCCTCAAGCTGGCCGAAACTTCAAGGAAGGTTTTCCTTGAGAAAACTTCACAAGAGGGCTGACAAGCCCAAATATACTAATTAAAGTTGTCACGAAAGTATGGGCTCATCAGATTTAAAATTTATAAATGAATAACTGCTGGAAACCCTTTTTGCAATCAAAATAGAAAAGCGTAGTAAAGGGGCCACAAGTCATATTTTTCTCGGGGCTAGTTGACGTTGTTCGATTCGCGCTTGTATTTAGGTGTCATTTGTGTTTTTGGGTTTCGAATAATGATTTGGGTTTGGGTTCAATTCGGAAATGACATCGCAATGAAAGTAAGGAAACTTAGCTCATAAGCTAAGCAAGTGATAGCAAGTTATAACTCAATCAATAGCCAATTCAATCAACTTAAAACACTCACCCAATTTCTGGAAATTAAATCTGATCTTAAGTGTAACACAAATGCCAAGCCATGGTATGAAGGCGGTGATGTCAATTTTCAGAAACAAACAATTTAATACAATTGCTAACTATTAAATTCAGAAATCAAACTACAAACACATCAACACAAACTCGATGCAATTTCAATGGTAACAAGCAAATGCAAGGGAATGTTCAGAAATGGCCAATTGCAATACTAGATGTTTTCAAGCTCCAAAACACACTACAAGTTGTAATTAACTTAGCACCAATCCACGCCAAGTTTTCTGTTGATACTAAGTGCAAAAGTTCATCAATCTGGCACGCAATCAGGGTAAGCTGATGGATTGAAAACTATGCTAAAGGCAACACCATAAGCTGAAGTGAGCAATTAGAGTTGAAACAAACAAATCAATTTCACAATTCAGAAACAATTACTGCAGAAACAAGGGCTGCGGAGTAAGAATTCTGAGCAAAAATCTGATACGCAGGTATGAGTAACCTTCAGAAATGCAGTGCTAAAAAAATTAAACAGGATTTAAACTCAGAAATGCAGCTACAAATGAGCAATAGAATTCCAAACTTCAACCTTCACTGATACTAACTCAGCAGAATCGAACTGAGGCATGTAGAAAGACTGAATTTAGAAAGAAAGTCGAATTGCAAGAATGGAATTCAGAAATTGATATGATGCAGAAATTCATGGATGCAGAAACGAAATGGACATGGCTGCAGAATTGCAGGAACGATTTAGATGAAGAATCGAGCACACAAACTGAGGTCAAACATACGAATCTAATGTTCAGGTAAGATCTAGAGACTACTGCGCACTTGGCACAAACTTCAGATGTGCTAAACGAGAAGTTGCAGAAACCAAACAAAACTGCACTATCCGAATTGCAGAAACCACACTGCTAACGTGCAGGATTGGTAAATTGGTACGCAAGAAAAACTGTCATCATTCTACAAGCAGATAAAGACTAATTCACAGAAGACTTATTGCAATTGAATCAAGCTGTTGTAAGCAACTAATATTAACTCAAAAACGAACTGAAACAGGGACAAATGCAGATTTCAGAAACTGAATGCAGGAGTTCAGATAAATGGAAAAACAGAATTCAAGAATACAATCAGCCACTAAACACAAAACAACAAAGCAAATTGAAATCGAATACTCCAAACTAATATTCAAATAAGATTGCAGAAAGTCCAAGCTAATTAATATAAAATGCAGAAACATTACACTTAAAGATGGCACGCAACTATAGGGGGCTGATACACAACATTTGAATGGCACGCAAGAAATGAAACAAGAAATTCACTGAAATGAACAACAATTATCCACTAAACACCTTCCATAACTATTAAACTAGAAGATTGAACCGTAATTAAAGCTATAACAATGCAATAAAAGAAATTAACCAATCTGAAACGAAATACAGAAACAGAACATGACAGTAATGAAATTACAGCTACCAAAAACAGATTGAAACTAAATTATCAGCTACTCCTCAACCATCCTCAACTCAAGAGCTCCTTGGTTGTCAATCAAGGGAGAACCTCGGACCCGCAGGCTCTGCAAATCCGTGAAGATACGTCTCTGCTACTGAAATAGACCAAAACCTGCTCAAACTGAAATCAGCTTCCGAATTCTTCAATCTCACTGTTGTGGCTTGCGAAATGGATTTGGAAGTGACCGAGACCTTCCAGGGAACCCCTCTGGTCAGCTCGGATGCAGTGGAAGTGGAGCACAGCTGAGTTCGTCGAAGTCGGATAGCAGACTGCCGAAACCTCGCGCAACCTTGCTATTGAGCAGAAATCGATTCCGAAACCTCGCTGAGATTCTCTTCACTAGCCTAGCCCTTGCTTTGATGATGGATTGAAGGATCGCGCCTCCTTTGATGAAGAAACAAGCTAAGAAATGGAAGAACAGTTGAAGAAGAAGATGAAAATGGCGGAGACGCGACAAGGAGATGAACAGTGAAATGTTTGATTAAATACTTAAGCACGGACGGTCCAGATTGATTTGATGAAATCCAACGGCTGATCTTGCTCTGATTGGAGCCAAACTTTAATGATGATGATCTGGGGTCAGGATCTACCTCGTGGTAGCTCGGATCCTCCAGATTTGCAACGGATGGTCCAGATCAACCTAATCTGTGAATGGACAATCTAGAGCCCTCCAAGCTTGATCCAACGGCTGATCTTGCTCTGATGGGGATGAAACCTTCAGATCTTGATCAGGGTGCTTGATCAACCCTAGCCCTAGCTCAGATTGCTTCAGATTGTTCCAGATGGCTCAGATCTAACCGCTCTTGAATCAGACGGCCCGGATTAATTGTAAGCTTGATAATTCGATCCGGTTCACATCCGACTCAAGTTTGACCCAGTATGCCCTAGGTCCAAGATCCTTTCTTGCCTACAAAAATATATCAGAAAATTAGTGGCCAAATAATCCAAAAATATGTAATTTTGCAATTAAGTCCAAAATAAGAGGAAATCCTAAAACCTAGGGTAAAATCACAATTAAGCAATAAAAACATGGGTCAAACATGGATTTTAGCAATTAAAATAGTCAACAAAATGGTACTTATCAACTCCCCCACACTTAACCTTGAGCGTCTCGCGAAACAACTAAATATGTATCCCCTAGATTTTCTTAAGCATAATTAGAAGCAAATGAAAAGAAATTACCTAAGATTGTCAATTCTCATAAATATAAGCTCTATGGAGTAGTATCTTGTCCTTAAATCAACAACTTAGCCTTTTCATCTATCATGAGTCATTGAGATGAATTTAAATCACTAGCCTTTCATGGGAAGTTTTGGTGGCTCTCTCCTTAAGTTCTAAGTTGATGATGGAAGTGGAGCTCACTCATACACACATACTTCTTGCACTACCATAGGCTTGCTTATTATCTACTCTCTACCATTAATCATGATTAGGATCAACAACTATAAAAACAAATGAAAACATGAAAAATGGTGAGAAATGGAATAAAAATTAAGAAAATGGAAAAATTTATGGAGTGGGAGACTTGGTTGCTCAAAAATATTTCCAATGTGCTTTGCCCCATCTTGACAGTCCTCTAATGATATCAAAAGTGTGGTGAAGTCAAATTCGAATAATTTCTTTGATTTGGATGAAAATCCCTTTCTTGGTTTCAATGTGCCATTTTCTTCTATTGTGTGCCAAATTTCTTTCTTCATTTTCTTTTCTAAATTTTCTCTTCTTCTTTTATCCTCTAGCAAGGTCAGAAATGAAAGGAAATGAAGCTTAAATCTGGATGAGAAAATATTCAATGATTTTATAGTGCCAAAATTCACTTTTTGTGTCACTTTGTTTCTCTTTTTTTTCTTCTTCTTCTTCTTTTTCTGTTTTGACCAGCAGTAATTGCTCTCAATACCTTGTGACACATTTGTGTGCTTCATTTCTTAATTCACAGCCCTTGAAAAACTGAAATCAGCCAAAAGTTTACACAATTTCTGCACAACTTGGCACAAACTGCCTCACTAGCACTCCTTTATGTTTATGTTCTGATTTCATCCAATTTCTTTCATTTGAAAACATGCTCCCCTCGAGGTTGAGTTCAGTCAAAAACCTCTCTGCCAGTTGTGTCTAATTGCAGCCAGGCATTGCTAATTTGATGGAAACACAATTCAGCTTGAAATTGATACAAAATTGTGCCCAAAACTGCTTGAATGGATGCACCACTGCAGTTCTAGCACTCCAACTGCTTTCTTCTCTTTTCTACTGTTTTCTCAGCTTGCTGCTCTTAGACATATCTAATGGCTGGTGAAGATGGCTCTATTAATCCTTGTCAGCAGCCCTTGAAACCTACTTGTGCAACTCAATTCAGATCAGCACCTCAATTCTGCACTGCACAGATTTTGTTTAGCTTCAAGTTTTCCAGCTGTTTCAACTTCTGCTCAGCTTCAATTAGATTGTCTTCAGCTGGAATTTAGATTGTTGTCAGCTATAATTAAGATTCTAGCAAAATTTTACTGATCTTCCTAGCAAAGTTCCAGCTCATTGCAAAACAATTAAGATTCTGCACTTTAGTTTTCTGCACTTCATAGAAATTTTTTTTCTGTTCTCTGTTTTCGGCACAAATCCTTTGTTAACTGCTCAGATTTCCTGCATTTCTCTCTTCAATTCAGACTTTAGCATAATGTTCTCGATTTCTATAATAAAAAACAGCTAGCAGGGTGGCCTTTGGTACAACTTTCTTATTTCTTTTGTTCCCTTTCTAATTGGCACAGATTTTTCATTTACTTTCAATGCAGAATTCACTTCAGCTTCGTCTTGATACAAATCTGATATATTCATGAACTTAATTCCCTGATTCATAGCTTAGAAAAACAACTTCAGCTTTATCTTGATACAAACTTTGCCACTTGTTCCTTTTGTTTTCCTCTTCCATTTTCTCTTTTAGGTTCAGTTATGTTGTGGCTGTGCTTCAACCTCTATCAGAAAAACTTTAATCCAGCCTTCCGTGAGCTTCAAGTGGACTGATTAACTCATTTGGCACAAGAGGTGGCAACTCCAAGTAGGAGATTTTCTTCCCTCTTTGCTGAATTTTTGATTTTTTTGACACCAAACTCAAATCAACTTGGCAAAATTTTTTTTCGAAATGGCATCCTTGATAAAAATTTCTTCCCAATCACTAATCACTCCCCCACACTTAAATCTTTGTCTATCTCGGGCAAAATAACATTAGAAACATTTCAAACAACAAGTCCAAAGAGAAGTGAGGGTAAGAGTAAGAAATAAGTAAAGAAAAATGGAATGAACATGATTTTTGTCAATATTGATATGGAAAGGTAAACAAATGGATTAGCCTCTATAGTTGTGATCCAATCATTGAAATATGGTTTTGAGAGAACCTAGGCAAGTTCTAGAGCACAATAACATGTATGTGTCACAAAATAAGGCTAATCTCACTAGGTAAAAATAATCCATCTCAAATCCTCAATTAAGAATCTAAAGCAAAATCGTACTCAAGCATCCAAGATTTCATCCATTAGCTCAAATCCTAAGTTTTAACAACCAAATTTAATTTATTTTCAAAAGACTCTAACATGACATGAAGATAACCTAAAGGGATACATTTATTTCTACTCATGCAAGAGAAAGTGACAAAAGAAATAACATGCATTTATTTACAAGGACTCAGTTCAAAGGAAAATTCTAATTCTAGGAAGCATGAAAATGAAAAATAAAATAAAAGAAAATACGAAAAGAAAAATCAAACTCCCCTTTATTCTGGTGGACGGAGCCTATCAAGAAGCAGCCTCCATCTTGGTAGTGGAGGAGTCTGGGTGGCTGGGAGATTTGGAACTCCCCCACACTTGAACTTTGCAAAAATTTACTCTGGTGGCCTAAGACGGTTCAGGTATAATAGCCATGTAAGAGGTGGAGTGCTTCGAATTAGAGTAAAATCATCTCCTCCTTCTTGATGCCTTTCAGAAGTCCTTCCAGGAGGTTGAAGTCTGTTCAGTTGGAGTACCCACTCCTGAAGTCTTCTGGACCCTGCAAAAACATGTAATACCTCTCTCAAGTGTACAGGGTCAGAAAGAAATAAAATAGTATCAGTTTCTGCATGTAATGAATTCAAAACTGCATCATATCCAATTAAATCGAATTCGGGTGCCTCAATAAAATTTTCAAAATTATTTCCTATAAAATTTGCATCCAAAGACTCATCACAAATAAAGAAATCAATTTCTGGCTCATCAATAGAAATTTCACAATTATTTTCAATCAAGGGTATATCAAGCAATGTATCAGAGCCAATGAAATCAATCTCGGATACCTCCAAAAGTTTTTCACATTTAACCTCAGCATAAGATATAGCAAGAGACTCATCAAAATAAATAACATCCATTTCAGGCACTTCTAAAAAATTTTCTCTATCCATATCCACAAAAGATGTATTAAGTGATTCATCATAAAAAACTACATCAATTATGGGTGCCTCTAAAATTATTTCGCAATCCATATTTACAATGGATGTGTCAAGTAATGCATGATGATCAATAAAATCAATGTGTGGTACCTCTATTGGATTTTCACAAACAATTTCTACACAAGGTATATCAATAAATTCATCAGAATTAATAACATCAGCACTAGGTACCTCACTGTATTTTTCTGAAGAAAGGGGAGAAATACTTACCTGAGGGTGCTGGAGAATACCTGGAGGTTCTACAAGGGTAGATGTGTCCATGGCTTCCTCCTGGTCAAGTACATGCTCCTCTTCAGCCTCAGACTCTGGTGGACACTCAACTAAAACAGGTGATCCTTGGGTGCTTGCTTCCACCATGCAAGTCCCTACACTTTCTGGTTCATCTTCTGAATCTTGTGGTGGTCCCTTGGGCTTAGTGCAGTCCCCTACACCTATGGAATCATCTCCTATGCAAGTTTCCTCTGTAATATCTGCAACAATAATGTTAGAAAAATTAGGACCATTAATAATACTATCATCAGAAACTAAAAGTCTAGAATGGTCCTGTGGAGCTTCAGTTTCTTCTTCTGGAGCTGAAAAATTTGAAAATGAATTTTGAGTAGGAATCTCCGGAGGGATGCATGCTGTAGGTGCCCAGACTTTGATGAGTATGTCATCTTCTTCTTCTTCCAAAATTTTAAGATCACTTGAAGAAGGACTTGGCCAGGCACTAGGGTCACCTTGAACTTGCATTTTGATTTCATTTTGACTAGCATTTGTTCAACGCCTCTTTCTATGTCTTGAAGCCTTTGCTGCTGTTGATGATATTGTACAACTAGTTGATAAATCTCCTCCATTCTTTGTTGTTGTGCCTCATTCTCATTAAGATTCTCAAAGCCTCCTTGGTTAGCATAGCTCCATGATTGATTTTGAAAGGATGAATTAGTTGGCTGAAATGGTGGAGCTTGCTGATTTTGTTGAAAACATGGATTTTGGGGCTGATTAAAGGACTGATTAGAGGGCTGATATTCTTGGAAACTTTGCTGGGAGTTGTAGCCTTGAAAGTTCTGATTTTGGTGTGGAAAATTCTGTGGCAAGGGCTGAAAATTCTGATTTTGAAACCCTTGGTTGTAAGGCTGAAAATTTTGATTCAAGGGCTGTGTGGGCTGATAAAATGGCTGGTTTTGAGGCGGATCTTGCTGAAATGTTTGACACACTTGCTGCCCCTGTTGATAAGGCTGGAATTGAGGTTCGAATTGCTGAAATGTAGGCTGGAAATTCGGATTAGAAGGCTGAAATTGCTGAAACTGGGGCTGAAACTCTTGCTGAAAATTTTGTTGATTGGGCTGAAAATTTTGGAAAGGCTGCCCATTCTGAAAATTCTGGAAAATTGGTTGAATTGGCTGAAAATTCGGCTGAAATTGTTGGAATTACGGTTGAAATGATTGTGGTGGCTGAAATTGTTGA
>JAGFNQ010001141.1:516723-541188 GCA_024364735.1 Boesenbergia rotunda | reverse complement strand
AATGCATTTAACAACAGTGAATCACTGTTGTCGTAGGCCATTTACCACTGTTGTTAAAGGCCATGTTGTTAAAGGGGGGGTCTACGACAACAGTGAATCACTGTTGTCGTATATCATATTCGACAACAGTTTGACTTCCACTGTTGTCGTATGTCACATTTCACAACAGTTTTTCACTGTTGTAATTTATTATATTCGACAACGGTTTATCACCGTTGTCGTATGACTTATTCACCGTTGTCTTTTATTATATTCGACAACGGTTTTATCACTGTGTTGTCATATGCCACCGTTTATCTACAACAACAGTTTAGCTTAAAAAAAATCTGTTGTGCGTTTGCACTGTTCCACAACAGTTTCATACCAATTTGACAACAAAGATATTTCCATTATATTTTCAATTAAAAGGCAATAATTTAACCTCGAAACAAAAACTATATATATCAAACATCATCAACATATTTACAATAAAGATCCACCATAAGCTTTCTACAGACGAAATCACAAAAGTATCTTCTGTCCAAAAACCTTTCTACAGACGAAACCACTAAAGTATCTTCTGACCCAAATTACAAGAGTTCAAATTATATATAATTCTGACCCAACATGATCACGAACAGGTCCCTGCAGCTGGAAGGTCAGATTAATGGTCTTCAAACATGATCACGAACAAGTCCCTGCAGCTGGAAAAAAGAGAACAAACACTCTAATTAGTTATTCTATTAAATGCATATGTCCAATAAAAAATGATCCATAAAGATATGTATCAACAAACAACAAAAATAACAAACTAACAAATAAACAAACAAAAAAGATATCAACACTTACAATTATAAGGAAACTGTTAGCTTGGTTTATCTAGACAGGGATTCCATTGAGACGATCCAATGCTAGATGGAGAGAGAGGAAAAAAACACAGAAAAAAAGTTGGTTATCAAGTTTTGTTTCTCTATTTAGTAAATTTATTATATAGATATCCATAAAGAAGGATGAGCAGATGAATAGAATAATCACCCTATAGATCCTAAATTTAAGTATTCAAAAAATATAAGAAAATGAAATGGCTTTTAGAGATCAGGTCTGCCCTCAAGGAGTCATTCAGGGGTTATAATTATAATGTCTGAAAATTGTAAAAGACATGCATAAAAAGGATTCAGGAACATGGGAATTTTCTAGAATCAGTTTAGCATAGACTACCTTTTCAACATGAGTTAGTTCAGGTGAAAGATTCTGAGCAACTACTCGCATAAGCACATCCTTTGAGCTGCAACAAAATTAATTAAGCAAAATTATGAAACAAGTATTATCAGACAAACAGAATTAAACAAATAATAATAATGGAGAAGTGACATTAGTTGAGAAAATAAAAATCAAGGTCAAAAGATCACAATGAGCAGCATGCGTTAGAACTCCATGAAGACTACTTCCTGTTGTTACAATCACAGAGTTAACTCGGAAGTCACGCATCTTTTTTGTCGCAACAGAGATAGGATCTGAGGGAGACACTGTCGCAACTCTGCAGACAGGTTTCAGAAAGGTCCATAACAATAATAATTGCATTGGTACAAGGAAAAAAAAATCTAAGCTAAAGGCTACAGACGTACTTTGAATGCTCTGCCACAAAAGTTGCAAGTGTTGGCTTAAACATTCTTTCTCGGAGAGTTTCAATGAAAGCGTAGGGTGCTGCATCAAGGAAAAAGGATGAATCATGAATAATTCAATAAAGTAGATATAGCAATTATATAATCAAAGTTATCTCAAGAATAAACAAAGTCCTTTTCATGGTTCAACAGTAGAACTCAACATTGAATAAAGTTGTCAAAAAGCAGAAACAGTCTCATAAAATAGCCACCTAAAATCGAACATGCACTCCACATGTCTCCGATGAACCGTTGGGCAATACTTTTATAAATAATAAAGTAGTTGAATATCATTGGCATAATTATCAAACCGACTTAGTCCCCCCACCTATTTGGAAACTAATAATGTGACAACTTATTAAAGTAATAATATACTGTATCATAAAGAAGCTTATAAAATTAATTACAATTTTTTTCATTCACCATTCAGCTGCACATTCATTAGGCTTAACAAGTGTTGTGTGTGTTAATATTGTTAATTACATCCTTAACATAATTAATGACAATGTGGGCCATGTTTAAGATTTTTAATCCATGCATTATTTTGCTCTCAATTCAAGTCAATAAGAGCCGTTGAATACAATAGCAAAACAAACACTTATCAAACAAGAATTTCAAATTTAGATGTCATTAGAACACAAACATCATTTCATCCTTATTTTGGTTAACACATGTGGGCATATACCTTCATCTCCTTTTCAGATCAGGTATTTCTCATGGCTCTGTATCACTTGTCATGTATGCGACTAAAAACATAATGACTCAAATCAATCTAATGAGAACACTAGATAAAGTCCATATATCTTAAGGACAATGTGTGTTGTACAGTACTAAAAGGAAGGACTTTATTCTCAGAGCTATCTGACAGTTTCATTCATAGCCTACTATCATTCTAAACAGTAAAATTTGTAAAAAGGGATATGAATCAAAATGACACCAGTATTAACATGGTACACATTTGTAGTTGTTCATTCCAAACAGTGAAACTGAAAAAGGAATATGAAAAAAAATGGTTCCTCAACTTATCTACTTAAAGTTTATTTCTTCTTCCCTGAAGATTTTCAATCCTCAACTTTTATGATGAATGGAAGTGTTGAGGAGCAATTGAGTATATCCACAAACATGCTGCAAATAGCAACACTAGATGACCTAATCTACTCATGCCTTGTTCGTTGAGATACAATAAATCCTCTAACCTGACAAGCTATTTTCCCATTGGCGTTCAACTCCCTCAACTGCAGCTGCAATAGCACTACCTTGTTCAGCAGCTTTTTCCATTTTGATATAGCATCATACAAGCATCTTGTAATATCCAGCATGGTAATAACTTCGTCATTCTCTACTACAGGAAGGTGCCTAAATTTCCCTACAAAAGACCAAGCAAATGAAAAGTGAGTTAACCCACAAAGAATAAGAAATTTTGAACCTAGAAACAATACAGTGTTTAAAAAAATATGAGAGGAACAACAAATTTTATTACAATATGATATAGTCCTGAAACATCAAAGCTACTGCTAGGAAAGTACCCCTTCTCTGGTCTAAAGCATATCATCAACTGGAAATATGTACTATTTACCATGCAAAATAGAGTAAACAACTCTTCCATAACTTCAAATTTCCTAGCTCTGTAAGTTACTGAAAACTTGTTACCAAAGGCAATGTTTATTAAAAGTAAAGTTATGTTACTTTCACTGAAGCATTATTTATGCATGTTAATCAAAATGCAAAGATCATAGTATTGTGCAAATCTAGGTTAATCTTAAATATTGATGAGACATATGTCTTTACAATTCCTTGCATAAATATGGCTTGGAGATTTTAGCAAAGAAAGAAATCATATTAAACAAAAAAAGCTAAATGGAAAACAATACCATTTACAGCATCAGGCACTGTATAATCCACCACAATAAGGTCAGGATTCTCCTGAATGATAGAAGACAGAAGACTTTCTCTTTCAGATGGACCATGTATCTGAATCTCGGTAGAGCCAACTATTATATTTCTACAAACTATTGTTAATGCGATAGGATTCAAAACTGTTGTTAACAAACTAGTGTAGAGGAAACTCCTTTCTGGATCTAGTAATATGATATAGCTTCAATCTGATATAGCTTCAAAATTAAATGCTATACTTACACATCTCCGCAAGAGCTGCTAAGAAGACACGTCTCCGCAAGAACTCCTTTCTGGATCTAGTAACAAACTAGTGTAGAGGAAACTCCTTTAGTGATTATTTATCAAACTATCACTAAGTAACAACAACTTCTTTGCTTCAGGCAACACCAAAGGAAAGTAATACAATATATTGCTGAGAGCTACTAAGAAGCTATCATGAAACCTACATAGCTAACATATTTAGATTCTATTGCTAATAAAGGATGTAAAAGAAGAAACATACCCTTTTCCTAAAGGTTCGAGGCTGTAGCTACTTCCAGATCTTAACCATCTTTTGCTCTTCCCAAGTGGAGGTAGAGCAAGGGAGACGATGGGTTCTCCAAGTGGAGAATCGAAGAGAGGGCAAAGAAGAGAATGAAGGAGAAGTAGAAGGAAATAAGAGATGACCATTAGGACAACTTGAAAAAGATACCTAGGGCTGAATCCAGTGATCCCGCCATTGACCGTGAGGGCGACGATGAAACATTTGAGCGAAATGAAGATGGAGCGGCGATGAAACCTTGTGCGGCGATTTCTTGCACGAACTTCTTGTGCGGCGATTTCGTGTGCGAAGGGTGACATCGGGCGAGAGGGAAAGGAGGAAGGGAGAGGGGTCGGCAAGGGTGGGGTTCGGGCGGAGAAGCTAGGGCACGGCAAAAATAAGAGAGTGAGGATTTAATAGTTCGTTATTTTTTTTGCAGTTGGATATCCACCGTTGATTTTGTTTATTGCTTGAACAGCACAACAATACAACAACAACAGTTTAATATAACTGTTGTCTATTGTCATAATAGATAACAGTTTATCACAACAGTTGTTGTAAATCCCGCCTATAGACAACAGTTATTTTATAACTGTTGTCGTTGAGTATACATACGACAACATTTTATTATTACTGTTGTCTTTTTACGTATACAGACCAACAACAACAACGGTTAATACTAAAACTGTTGTTAAATTGACATAAGACAACACTTTATCAAAAAACCGTTGTCGATTATGTGTTGTTGAATGCAAAAATTCTAGTAGTGACTGCTAATATTTCTTTCTGTGCATATTAGATTGTATTCGCTGAGTTCTTAGGACTCACCCCGTTAGCCCTGTTTTTACCTTTTCAGGATGATCGTCTGGATTGCCCGGCAGCCTGTCCCAGTTCATGTGTCTTCGAGACGATTTCCGCGATTGTTCCGTATTTTGGTTGTGGTACATGTTGGTACCTTATTCTTTTATTAGTTTTGTTTCTTTTCACTTTCACTGTCATATGTTGTGCTCTGTTGTGACGTTCGTTTTACGGCAGTATAGTTGTACTTTTGTGTGCCATGGAAGCCTCGATTCCGTTTTGATTTTGTCGTAAGTCGTACCGGTACGCATCTTTTGTTTAACGACGTCGTTTGTTTTACGCGTTCGGTGCCTTGTTCCAGCTCTATAGGCTTGGGTACAGGCTTACCGCGAAAGTCGATGTGCTAGGGTTTTCGGATTGTCCGCCGGTTCGAGGGAGAAGCAGTCCGGTCGGTATCGGACGAGCGGCTCCTCGGGGCGTGACACGAACTGCCGACGACCGACGACCGTCGCCGCCCGGCCGACGACTTTACAAGCAGTAATGTAATCCAGATTACGGAGGTTTTGTTTTGTAATCCAGATTACAAACCATCAACCTCTTTTGTAATCGAGATTACATTACATTACAATTTTAATGTTATTCCAAACAAAGGAATCCAACTTGTAATGTAATCTGAATTACATTACAGGGTGGATTATATCCTATCAAACACAGTCTAAGTGTGAGAAGCCGTCTAAGGAGTGCGCCCCAAGGCGATCTCATTGTATAGAGAGAGAGATCGATGTCCAGCGTCGCTCATTAGTCGCAAGTAAGAGCATATCTAACGTGTTGATGTCTGCGTTGAATTGATAGACTTATTAAAAGAAGTGTGTCAAATAAATTGTGTTTGGTTGATGGCTAAGTGGAGGGAAAGTTTCGATTTTAAACAAGTGCAATAGTTAAACGTGTCTATTCACGAACAGATGCATATTTTAAGAGTTCGCAACCTTTCCCAAAGGTTGTATCATTCCTGCGTCTGTTCATGAAACGGTGTATATTTTAAAAGTCCACGACCTTTCCAAAGATTATTTTGTTCATTATATATACAAGCCCAATTTCTTAACATTTTCTTGTGAGTATACACAGTGGGGAAAATACTACACAGTGGGGCAATAATCGAAGTTCTATCGTCGATTTATTTCCAACACTCTGCCATTTGGATTTTGGATCATCATGGCTCGGTTGCTCCGTGATCGCCATCACCACCACGACCTGCTTCTTTCGGCCAACGAAATAGAGCCTTTCTGGTGTTACAGGTGCTGCGAGATGGGTCTCGGCGCTCGATACGCCTGCGTCGAGCGGTGCGGCCATGTCCTCCACAAGGACTGCGCAAACCCCAGGGAAATCCTCACGCATCCTTTCTTCCCCGACTGCGCCTTCCACTTCCTCGAGGCGAGCAAGCCCAACCGCCGGTGCGACGCCTGCGGCGGGGACGTTAACGGCTACGTCTACCACTGCTTCGAGCAAGGCTGGGACTTGCACCCCTGCTGCGCCAACCTCAAGCATCGCAAGCTCATCGAAACAGAGGAAGGAGACGGAAGCATGCTGTTGACTCTCCACCACAGGGAGCGGTCGGAGTGCTTCGTCTGCGGCAAGATGAGGCTGAACAGGAAGGCCAGCAGCTGGACGTACGTGTCGGAGTGCAGGAAGTACCACTTCCATGTGGCATGCATGAAGAAAGAGGCGATTGAGGCTGTGGAGGAGGGCAGAGTGCAGGAGACTGAGAAACTGGCTAATAAACTTTCGGACGTTGCTGCTAGATCAAGAAGCGGAAAGGCAAGTAAATTTGCAAACATGGCGAAGATTGTGAAGATGGCCATCGGATTCGTGATGGCCGCCGTCTTCGGAGATCCGAGCACGCTTCTCATCTCCGTTATGACCACCCTCTTCTGTAATAATGGATAGTCCTGTTTCTTGCGTCTCGCAGCATGTAGCGGAGGAAGCCGTACGTCTTGGTTCATATATTATTCCCCCTGTTCATTTCAGTTATTGCGTCTCAATGAGGAGATCATAGCTGTGTGTTTTTACCTCTGTTCTTAAAAAAAAAACCTACCTACTTAGGCACAGCATCTTCGTTTCAGTGTCAACAATCCATTTCCATCAACATAATTCCTATTCCCACAAGCTCAGAGTAAGTAGTTGGATGATTATTTGTCATTTGAGATTGAGGGGTTGAATCTCAAGGTATGGTAGGTGCGCAAACGGGGGCGGATTTATATTAGGAGCCAAGGGCCCACAATCCCCAAATTTTTAATAACATTATTTTCATATAAAAATTTATATTTTTTAAATATAATTTTTTTTATTTTCTTAGTATATATATTATTTGACATTTTAAAATAAAAATATATATAGTTGATCAAATGGTAAGCTAAGTTTTTTATTTACCACACATCTTGAGTTTAAATCCTTTAGATCACTTATTTAAATTTTTTTCTTCTATCTATTTTTAACATTTCAACTAAATACATATTATGCATCTTTTAAAGATTAGGAAGATCATTATTATAATAATTATTTTTGTCACTTAGTACCCGACCCTCTTAAACCTAGATGTCTAGATCCGCCCTTGGGTACAAATCCTTACACCTTACATAACTCACCCCTATCCACCTATCTCCTCATTTAGAGAGCGGAAAGTAAAACTAAGGAAAAGTTTCCGCAGTGAAAATCTTTTCATTGTTTACTTCATTAAAATTTAAAGAGGCAAGAGAAATATAATCCATCCGCGGATAGTTTTGGAACCAAAATCGATCATCTCAAAATCGGACGGAAAGCCGTGGATGGATAAAAAAATGATGCATGTACCCCTTTTCATTTACAAAATTACAGCATAAACAAAAAAAATAACGCATGTACCCTTTTTAACTCATAAAATTACACCATATATATATCAAAAAAATGACGCATGTACCCTTTTGCATTAATAAAATTACACCGCATGTACCCACCTTCCTCAATCATGGTAAACAAGCATGTAAAAGAAAAGATTTCTTTTCCTTTCCATTCTCTTCCCATGCCCCTAAGTTTGTTTAATCCATTCATCATCCACTCTCTTATGTAAACATAGCATTAGCGTGATTTACCTCCTTTATGTTGGTTCTTGCGCGGGCTGACAAAGGCGTTGAAGGCAAACGAATCACCTTTTATCACTTGTATCATAGTCGCTTCATTAGTAATTAGCACACCCCCCACAAGTACCCAAATTTCTCCCACAACTGGGAGCACTTGTAATTAAAGAAAAGATTCTTTTAGCCATTTTTATAATTTAGGTACACAATTTCAAAAAGATGTCACCATCTAACTAAATAAAAACAAATCAAACAATAACAATAAATAAAATAAAAAACAAGTAATTAAAATTACAAAATAAATTAAATAATTATTACTTAGTTTTTAACAGTGTTCTAAAAGGTCTTAGGCGGTAGCTAGCGAGTGACTCCTCTTGTTGCTATCCCTATATCCTATAGAAGATTTTTTTGTAACCATTGTAAATATTAAAAAACCGCTCCTATTATTCTTTGTAGGTATGATTTTAAACTTATCTTAAATGTTGTATATATAATAACAGTTTCAAACCACTTATATAACTATAATTCAAGAGTGGTTCAAAACACTCTAAAATCTTTTAGATGTAAGAACAATTTTAAACCGCGCATACACCATGAATATAAGAGCGATTTTGAAATGCCTAAATATAAAATTGTTCCTATAGATAGACCCGACCCCAGGCCGGATTTGAATTGGATCCGACCTCGGGCTGGCAACCAGTTCGGGTACCCGTCCATCCGATTCTGATCCAAATTAATTGACTGTTAGTAGATCCGACCTTGGGTTGGGTCCGAATTGGATGCGACCTCGAGCTCATAACCAATTCGGGTACCCATTGACTTGATTCTAACTCAAATTAACCGACTGCCTGTTCAAATTTTTTTATAGTTTCTTTTATATATTATTATTCTTAATAATTAGGAGCATAGTAACAAAGATATTTATTTATTTATTAATTAATTAATTTATAATCATTTTATTGATGAATAATTTCATATGTTACTTAATTATTTAATAATTAATTAATAATTTTCTTATACTGTATAGTTATTCTTAATAAGTTTAAAAATGTCTGGATCAAGTAAATGATTTTGATTATCTATGAAAATATAAGATTAGAGTTATCTATGTATTGGAAAGAGGATAGATAAAAATTTAGGTTAACTTTACTTGTTATTAAAGGCCAATAAAGGTAAAATGTTAAGTGAAAAAATTAATAAGGTTAATATGTCTTAAAAATATTATTCTCTATAAATAATAATCATATGTATTAATATATTAAAATAAATAATTTTTAATAAATATCATGATTAAATAGAGGAAGAGGAAATTAAAATTTTGAGCATGAGATTTAGGTTCGAAGTTGAATAGAAAAAGAAAAAAGATTTTTGACATGAGATTTATGGTTTCGGTGATGGAGAGAGGATTATGAAGGCGCAGGATTGTGTGTGAAACCTGAAATGAAAATTATAGGTTTAGAGGAAAATATTAAGGAAAAAACTTAAGAAAAATAAATATAAGAAAAAAAAAGAAGATTGATATAAATAAAATTAAGAATATTTTTTTAATAAAAATAAAAATAAAAAAAATATAATTTGTAGCAATAAAAGCGGTTTACAATAATAATTTATGCAAATAAGCATTCAAACTATACAATAGATGCAATTTCAAAATCAAATTATATACTAATGGGGTGGGTAGTTTGGGCCGGACACGGGGATGAAGAAGCTAAGGATGCGACCTGATCTCCTCTCTCGGGTCCCGGGACCCCCTCTTAGGGGTGCGCTCGGGAAGGCTACCTCGGGAGATATCACATCCAGAGACTCCCGAGCCCACCTCGGGAGGAGGGGTCCTCTCAACAGCCGACCTCAAATATTGATTAGAAAAAATCCACGCACTCCCCCTATAAAATTGGCTCAAGGAGGGAAAGAAGGTTAACGGCGCCGACGGTTTCAAGGGATATCCCTTCATCACCGAAAGCAGGGGCGTGGCTCAAGTATCGGAGTCGTGGCACCGATAAAGGGGGGCACGACCAGTCTGCCAACACCGATATAAAAGGTAGTTCAATCCCTCCGGTAAGGGTGTGACGACCTATCATCTTTATATTTGGTCTTTCTTTCTCACCACCATTCGGACACCCTACTAACTTAAGCGTCGGAGTGGACTCCGCCGGACCCCTGCCGACGTGTCCCCTAACGCTTGTGTTATTCTCGTAGGATCCCCAGGTTCCTCGACGACGCAGTCACCTCTACAGGAGCTGAGCCTCAGTCACTGACCTTCGCCGACGACTCCTTCCGGAACAAATTTGGTGTCGTTTGTGGTAATTAATAAAGCACCTAAAGGAGCGCCGATGGCGGAAGCAGAGGATCTCGCTCATCCGCGGGAGGATGAAGGGCCTAAGCAAGAGCGACGAGAAGTGGAAAGTGAAGAGGTGCAGATCCATCCTCATGGCGGAGGGGGAAATACGCGCATCGCTCTTGACCTCACGCCAGCATTACGAAATCGCCTCGTCGAATGCCTGCGGAACCACAGAGACGTGTTTGCTTGGGCCGCTGAAGCAATCAAGGGGGTCCCCCAGCGTTGGCTATGCATCACCTACATGCGTCGCTGGAAGCCCGTCCCGTGAAGTAGAAAAGAAGGCACTTCTCCCCGGAGCAAAATAAAGCTATTCGGGAGGTGGTTCAGAAGCTATTAAAAGCCGGGCACATCAGGGAAGTTTGGTTCCCGACTTGGCTAGCCAACGTGATCCTGGTTCCCATGCCGGGGGTAAATGGCGAGTCTGCATCGATTTTAGAGACCTGAACAAAGCCTGCCCGAAGGACTGTTACCTCTGCCCAGGATAGATAGGCTGGTAGACTTAACAGCCGACTGTGAGTTTATCTCCATGTTAGACGCCTACCAGGGCTATCACCAAGTCCCCCTCACCCCTGAAGACCAGGAGAAGGTCAGTTTTGTGACGGCTGACGGCACGTACTACTACAACGTCATGCCCTTCGGCTTACGTAACGCGGACGCCATGTACCAGCGGATGATGGACAAAGTCTTCAGGCACCAAATCGGGCGAAACATTGAGGTATACGTGGACGACATCCTAGTCAAGATGGAAAAAGGAGGGGACATGATATCTGACCTGGAGGAAACATTCGCCACCCTGAGAGCACATAGGTTAAAACTAAACCCAGCTAAGTGTGTGTTTGGGGTCAAAAGTGGCAGGTTCCTGTTATACATGGTGACGGAAAGGGGGATCGAAGCCAACGCGGAAAAGGTAAAGGTCATCCTGGATATGTCGCCCTCGCGGAGCTTCAGGGAAGTCCAGCGGCTGAATGGCAGAATCACTGCCCTATCACGGTTCATCTCCAAATCCGCGGACAAAACCCTCGCCTTCTTTAAAATTCTGAGAAAAACTGTTAAATTCGAATGGGATGACCAGTGTGAGAAGGCCTTTGAAGAATTGAAGACCTATTTGGCAGATCTCCCGACCCTGTACCAGCCCTACCAAAAACCAGATAAAAGTCTCATGACCGCTCCAGCTACATAGGGCCGAAGATGAACAGGGAATCACGCTAAAAACAAGGAGTTTAACGATAAATCAAGTAAATATTAGCCCTAAGATCAGAGAGTTCCAAAAGAATAAACTACAGCAGACAGGGGAGTATGGAAGGAGGACAAGAACATAATAATGAGGCACCCTACAGAGCCCGCTCTTCGGGGGAAAGGTCATCCTAGACACGTTTAATGGTTATGGTGCTCAAATCGGAGCCCGACTTCAATAACTGATCCTCCTCCAACTGCTTGATGGCACCGTAGAAGCCCTGCTTGAGGGTCTTAAATGCTTGTGTAGCCACCAGACTGGCGTACTACTCTGACCCCAAAAATTTAGATTTGTAGGCCTCCTCCATCGGAGATACTGGAGGTACCGAATCTTTTGGCTGCCGCTGGACCTTGGGTTCGGCGTCGGCTTTGGCCATTTTGAGCGCCTCCACCTCTAGGAGCAGGCGCGCCTGAACCTCCTGTACTTCGTGGAGCTTTTGAGAAGCGGCAGCAGCCTGGGCGTTGGCTCGGATCACTTGATCCTGAAGATCGGCTGCATGAGAACTTGACAGTTCTAAATCGTGCGCCCGTAAGGCCATCACTTGCTCCTGTTCCGCGCTCCGGTCCTCCAGGTTCTTCTTAGCTGACTCCAAAAGTGTAATTTGGTCGGACAACTCCTTATTGCGGGCCTGGAGTTGCTCTCGCTCTCGCGATAATTTTTGTAAGTCCTCTTCTAGAACCCTGTTCCTCTCGGATCCCAGGCGTTCTCGGAGTTTATACCCGTGCAGGGTATCCTCGACCGATATTAAGGAGGACAGGTAGTGATCAGCTTTCTCTCGGAGGACCCGGCTGGCCTCTAGTTGCAGGAGGCCGACCTCACAGGCCCCGCCCGTTTCTGCCTCCGCATCCGCCACCTGCCGCAGGAGACTCTCAGTAACCCCTCCGGAGTGTAGTAAACGGCTCGTGGCCGCGCAGTTCGAAGCGACCTGGGGAGGTGAATAAGGATAGTTGGTAAAAGGAGGTTAAGAAGAATTGAGGAGCACGAACGAGGTATTTACCGCCCGTAAGGATTGGTGTAGCATGCCCAGGTACTGGGCTGATTCGGCTACTTGCCAAAGCGGATCAGGAGCCCCCATAGTAGGGGGGGGGGCAGAGGAGCCAGGGACGTCATAGGGGTGGGGAATGTCTTCCTCCGAACTGGAAGCTCTAGGTAATGCCCCTGTGGTGACTCCCTTTATGCGGATAGACTGGGCACTATCGATAGCCTTCGTCGCCGTTGAGGGAGCCTTCCGATGGGAGCGAGGTGGTCCCGTGGGTACCTCCTTGCCGCGAGGAAGGTTGGCTGTAGGGACTGCGACACTCGCAACGAGAGAAGACATAGCAACGACGGAGGAGGGGCCTCGACTGGAGCCGGAGAGACTGCATCCTCAGCGGTAGTTGAGCGCAAGCCTTTCTTCAACCGCTTTCGGTGGTGATCCCGTTGGGATCGTCGTTCGAGCCGTGTCTTCCTAGACACAGGGATAGTGGTGGGCACGCCGGACAAAGAGGAGACATCTTTTTCCTGTGGAGCCCCTGGGGAGGGAACTGGGGGCTCTCCTTGAGAGACCAGGAGCGAGGTTGAGATGTCATCGCTAGGGGGGACCTCCGGCGCTGCGGGGCCCACTGACAGCTCTCCCTCCTTTTCGCCACCCTCGGAGGGGATTCCTGCGGGAATCGAAGATACTATCCTGGGGATCAAAGCTTGTTCATGGGCCTGGTCCCACTTTAGGAATCTATTCTTCTCAAGAGAAAGCAGGATGTCACCTGCAGGGTAAAAGATAAGAGGGTGTCAGCAAGTATCGATTGAGCATTATACCACAAGCAAAGCTACTCACACAGATTGGAGCCCAGGGAGGTCCTCTTTGGACTGATCTCTGCCCGATAAAGGAGCTCCTCACATTGCACCAACTGTAGCCCATGAAATTCCATGCCGGCCAAGATACTCTTAGCCCGTTGATATCCCGCATCCTGTTGGAAATTACCCAGGTCGGGGGTAGGAGGCAAGTTCTCCAGCCAATGAATATCGCTGAAAGCACGCTCGGGAAGCTGGATATAGAAAAATCTCTCTTTCCACCCCTTGTGAGAAGAAGGAAGGCATCCCAAAAATCTATGACCACCCCGAGCGGTGAAGCCAAAGACCCCGTGAGTGCCAACGGGAGCAAAGAAGAAATGGAAGAATCGGGGAGTTAGAGGAATGCCAAAAAGTTTGAAGAGAACCAGAGCCCCGCTCATCTGGGCGAAAGCATTTGGAGCCAGTTGGTGGAGGGGGGTGCGGAAATAATGTGCAGCATTCATGAAGTAAGAGGGGATAGGGAAGCGCAGCCCTAATTCCATTTGTCTTAGGAAGAAGGTGTGAAAACCCTCATCGGGGGTTACCGGTCGCTAATCTGCGGTTGGGACCCTCACCTCCCAATCTGCTGGAATGCCATATTTCTGAACAGTGGCCTGAAGGGAGTCCGACCTCACCTTGGAGAAGATAGTTTCATACCACTCAGGATGAAACCCCAATTCTTCCAAAGAGCTTTCATCTGAGCCGGAAGACTTCTTTGTCTTTCCCATCGTGGTCCAAGAGGAAGAAGGAAGAGCGCGGAGAACAATGAAGAAGGTACTTTCGCCGGGGAAGCGCTGACGAGAAGGGCATGTAAGGGAGAAAAACTCGGGACAGCAACTAGGGTAAGGTTGTCACAGGGTGTTGTTACACCCACTTTTATAGGAAAGCGACACCTCTCCCGAGGCAATTGGAGGCCAACACGGTGATCGAGGATATTCTCAGGCCGTCCCAAGGATCGGCTAGTAATCAATTGTCGGCGCTTCGTATGACCCGTAGTGCGCCGCAAAGCAAGGAAAAAAGACACGTGACCCCGCGGCATGCGCTGGGTAACCTTGATATTGCAGATACCCCAAAATTCGCAGGAGTCCGGGGACGTATTCAAAGGAGCAGCCCAGGTCAAGAGACTTTGGGAATATGTCCGAAAGCCTAAAAAAAAAAAGAGGAGAAGGGGGAACATTTCAGGATTACGGCAAGGACAAGCGCAACGACACAGACCTAGGCGAGTTTAACTTCCTCATCCCGGTACTAGTCTGATCAGTCAGTCACACTTCCTTCGATCCGACTTGAAGGGGGGACTTGTGATGGGGCTAGGTAGTCTGGGGCGGACACGGGTATGAAGAAGCTAAGGATGCGACCTGATCTCCTCTCCCGGGTCCCGGGACCCCCTCTTAGGGGTGCGCTTGGGAAGGCTACCTCGGGAGATATCACATCCAGAGACTCCCGAGCCCACCTCGGGAGGAGGGGTCCTCTCAACAGCCGACCTCAAATACCGATTAGAAAAAAATCCACGCACTCCCCCTATAAAATTGGCTCAACGAGGGAAAGAAGGTTAACGGCGCCGACGGTTTCAAGGGATATTCCTTCATCATCGAAAGCAGGGGGCGTGACTCAAGTATCGGAGTCGTGGCACCGATAAAGGGGGGCACGACCAGTCTGCCAACACCGATATAAAAGATAGTTCAACCCTTCCGGTAAGGAGGTGACGACCTATCATCTTTACATTTGGTCTTTCTTTCTCACCAACATTCGGACACCCTACTAACTTGAGCGTCGGAGTGGACTCCGTCGGACCCCTGCCGGCGTGTCCCCTAACACTTGTGTTATTCTCGCAGGATCCCTAGGTTCCTCGACGACGCAGTCACCTCCGCAGGAGCTTAGCCTTAGTGACTGGTCATCGCCGACGACTCCTTCCGGAACATATACCATTAGAGTAATGAAAGTGGTTTGTAGTAGTATTTTACACAAATTTCTATTCAAAAAATCCAATATGAGTAATTTTAAAATTGTTTCTAGAAGTTAGAGCAATAAAAATAATTAGTATCTAGAATGGCTACTAAAAGTATCCAATAGCTACAGTTTTAATATTGTATCATTAAGAGTAGTTTATAGTAACAATTTTTTTAATCCGATGTTAAAGTTATTCAATAAGAGCGGTTCCAAAATTATTTCTACAGTTAGACAATAGAAATGGTTGAATTCAAACCGATTCAATTGATCAATTTTTAAGAGCGATACTAAAATTATTCTTAAATAATCACTCCTACATGGTTATTTTTTTTTTCAGTGCCATTAACGTCTAAGAAGTCTTAGGCAGATCCTTTTATAACATTGATTTTTAAGTACATCTGCAATATAAAATTTGTAGGATATATATTAATTGCATTGGTGGGACTATAATTGGGTGCAACCGTTGGCATGTTATCACTTAACTTCCGAAGGAAAAGGTGGATTGAAACTGAAAATTAGTTCTCGCACAGATAATTACTCATTATCGAAATAGGACAAATTTAGATACGATGGATAAATTTCACTAGTTAGATATATTAATTTAGAATCATTTATTTTTCATATGGACTTCATCGTAATTTGAGTTATATATTATGATCTCATATATAATGTATAAGGCCATTTACAATTTGAAAATATCTTATAGAGGTTTATGCTGTTCTATTACTATTACATTAAAAATTTAAAATCTCATTTTTTTTAAGTTTCTATCCACTATTATAAATCTCTCCAATACTTTTTTTATTAGGACATCCGTAAAACCTCTTACAGAAGTTTATATTCCGCCACATTACTGCCATATCAATAATTAAAAACCTCACTCCTTTAGAAAATCTCTCTCTACTATTATAAACCTCTTCAACAACTTTTTTTTATTACCTCACTGTCATAAATATTAAATAATTTATAGTAAGAGGGAAAAAATTATAAACGTATCTCACCCATATAATAATGATGGGGTTTATAATGAGAGGTTTATAGTATGAGATTTATACTATAAATTTCTCATTTTATATATTTTTGCCCTATTATCATGAACATTAGATAATTTATAGTAATAGAGAAAGTATAAATTCAATCTTAGGATTTTAAGATTGATTTATTGAAGAATTACAGACTCAGCTTATACCATGGGGGGTGAGGTTTATAATAAAAAATTTATAACATAGACCCCAGGTTATAAATCTCCGATGCCCTAAGACATGTACCTTTAAGTGACTTTCATATCATCCAACGCTCAATTATTTAAAAAAAATGTATAGCTCCAAAAGTGTTAGCAAATTAATGTATTTAAATATTTGTAATTTAGAATAACTGTAAAAGTAAAGTGAAATTTTAGTTTGACTATATTAAAAATAATTTAATATCTAAGAGTTATTTGACTTGTATGCAGAACTATAACTATCCGCCCAAGTCAACGAGGACAGGACTTTAGTTTTAACGCTTCCGTATGCGCGTTTGAGGCGTAGAAAAAAAAAAACACAAAGAAGAATATTCTCCACTCGACGCGTCGAAGTCGACGTTAAAAGATCTACGCAACTAAGAAAGCTATTGAGAAAAATAAAAACTAGATCGCGTTGGCATCTAGCGTTCGAACCTTTGCCGGCCAATCGTCGGAGCCGCACGTGAAGACCAATTTATTATGGCGATTAGCTTTCAGAAATCTATAAATTAATATAATTAAGAAAAGACAATATCGAGGAAAAAACATCAAATTATTGGTTATCGAAAAGACAATAATGATTGAAGTCAGCAGCGGATTATTTTCAAACAAACCTCACCAAATCTCAAAAATTCTCCATGTTAACCATTGTCTACATATTTCGTATCAACCAACCACATATAGCAGTGCCCCTAACTACGGTGCAGCATCAGAGTGTCTTGTAATCTTCTAAATATTTCCGTATATACAAGGAAACAATTTACGTAAAAAAAAATATCATATAGCTCCAATATCATATAGCTCCATTTTAATGATATTTTTTTTTAAAAAATGTTACCTAACGATTCTATTAATTAAAAAGAAAATCCTCTTAATTTTTTCCCTTTTCTTCTAGTTGGAGTGCTGATGTTCAAGAAATTTCCACTATCATTTCCAAAGAATTTCCCAACCGGGGCGGCTGCTTAATTACGCGTGACGTTTGATCGTCAAGTCAACGGTGACGTAATCTAAATCAGATAAGCAGGAGCCGCCGACTAGGAGAGGAGTGGGCCCCAAGAGTGCGCCCCAAGGCGATCTCTCTTTATATATACAGAGAGGTCTATGTCCGCCGGCGTCGCTTACTTGTAGTCGCAAGAGCATATCTAAGTGGTGCTTCAGCTCTGAGAAACGTAACCACCTTCCTAGATCTCTCTGCCATTTGGATCATCATGGCTCGGCTGATCCGTGATCGCAATCACCCCCACGACCTGCTGCTATCGGCCGACGAAATAGAGCCTTTCTGGTGTTACGGGTGCTGCGAGATGGGTCTCGGCGCTCGATACGCCTGCGTCGAGGGGTGCGGCCACGTCCTCCACAAGGACTGCGCAAACCCCAGGGAAATCCTCACGCATCCTTTCTTCCCCGACTGCACTTTCATCTTCCTCGTGGTGGGCAAGCCCAACCGCCGGTGCGACGCCTGCGGCGGGGATGTCCACGGCTACGTCTACCACTGCTTCGAGCAAGGCTGGGACATGCACCCCTGCTGCGCCAACCTCAAGCATCGCAAGCTCATCGAAACAGAGGAAGGAGACGGAAGCATGCTGTTGACTCTCCACCACAGGGAGCGGTCGGAGTGCTTCGTCTGCGGCAAGAAGAGGCTCGACAGGAAGGCCAGCAGCTGGACGTACGTGTCGGAGTGCAGGAAGTACCACTTCCATGTGGCCTGCATGAAGAAAGAGGCGATGGAGGCTGTGGAGGAGGGCAGAGGCCTGGAGATTGAGAAGCTGGCGAATAAACTTTCGGTCGCTGGTAGATCAAGAAGCGGAAAGGCAAGTAAATTTGCAAAGATAGCAAAGATTGTGAAGATTGCCATCGGCTTCGTGATGGCCGCCGTCGTCGGAGATCCGACCGTGCTTATCATCTCCGTTATGACCACCCTCTTGGGTAATAATGGATAGTCCGGAGCATACAGCGAGGGAATTAAACCAGCTTCTTTCATTTATTATTCCTCTCTTTTTTTCTTGATTAATCTGTTTGTTTCAATCCTTGCATCTTATTGTACAGAATAGCCAAGTGTTTTTGCATATGTTGTATTTAATTTGCTATGTAAAACTTTTGGAATGGACATTACTTGCATTGGTAGGAATACAATAAGATGATATACCAGTTGACTTGTTATTACCTAAGTTCGAAGGAAAGGGTGGATTGCAAATGAAAATTAGCTATATTTTTAATGAAGTTCTCGCACAATTGTCCATGTCAACAAGCTAGCGGTGCAAGACTAACGACATAATTACACATTATCCAAATATTATATATATAATACGAATATAGATATGGTGAACAAATTTCACTAGTTGGATCTATTTAGTAATTTCTTCAAATTTAATATATTTAAATCTTTGTAACTTTTGAGAATAAGTGTTAAAAGTTAAGTGAAAATTTAGTTTGACTATCTTAAAAATAATTTAATATCTAAGAGTTATTTGGCTTATATGCAACGCTACCATCCGCCCAAGTAAACGCGTCCAGACGCGTTTAGGTGGCGCAAAAATAAGGAAGATTACGCTGCTACTCTCGACGCGTTAAAAGATCTACGCGACTAAGAAAGCTACTGAAAAAAATAAAAGGGATCGACGATCGAGAGCAACAAGACGATTCAGTCTTGTCGACCAATTTTCCCTTTCGATCGGGCTGTTCTTCCACCAGTTTGATCGAGCCTCCGCCAAGTCGATTCGACATCTGTTGAAGAGATTCAAAGCTAATTCAAAAATATGAGTTTCATCTTTGGCAAGAAGAAAACCCCAGCTGGTGATTGTTCTGTTCTCTCCTCCATTACAGCACATCTTTGACTGGTGGAGTTATTCATTATTAGTTTTCTTGAATCGTCATTTATTACAATGGAATCTTGTTAGTTGTTACTTCTATGATAGTTCAAGTACCTACTTTCGTAGTCTGAGTTGATTCCGTTGCTATGGATCTGTAACATTATGTGAAGATTCGTTGCTTCTTTGAAAACAGAGCTGCTGCGGGAGAACAAGAGGATGCTGGATAAATCAATCAGGGATATAGAGAGGGAAAGGCAAGGTCTTCAAGCTCAAGAGAAAAAACTTATTGCTGAAATTAAGAAAACTGTCAAGCAAGGACAAATGGTATAACTTTTTACTGGGTCCTAGGTCTTCGAATGCAATAGATTCAGAATTTAGAGCATATGATGCCTTTCATTCATCTGAACTTAGCATTGAATTTCAAGTATTTTGTTTGATATTTAGGTTATAGATGAAGTTCCTTCCATAAATCAAATGGCACAGAGTTTCTCTTTTTGCCATGTTAATAGATCTTTAGCTCTTCGCTAAAAGGGTTTTCAGGACTCGAACACGTGACCTTTTAGATCACAAGACGACAACTTTACCATTGTGCCAAGGCTCCCCTTCATCTTTAGCTCTTCACTCCTTAGTAATATCTTGACAAAATACCGATGCCAACTTTCATGAGATGGAAGCCCTTAGGATGCATATTTCTCTAGCCCATTGGAACGCAACTTATCACATTTGTAATATGTCACACAATCACTCCTAGCTGATATGACATTATTTCAATGTTTTCCTTCAAATTTTCAGTTCAACGAAGTGCACAGTTTCCTCCAATATCTATGTTTGAAGAAGCACAATAATAACATGCTTATTTCATTGCAATTACAATTTACCTTTAAAATTTATTTTTGTCTTAGATTAGTGATCTTACATTTTTCAAGTGGCCGGTGCATTTCTTTTCCCTCATTTAGGTGATACTTCTCCACAATGTTCATTTCAGTTTGTCCAGGTTGACTTGTCTTTTGTTAAGGTCCATAAAATAATATGGTGTGCGTTGTTTCTTGCTCATTGGAGGTATACTTTACTGCAGGCAGCTGTAAAAGTCATGGCAAAAGATCTTATCAGAACAAGACATCAGATTACAAAATTTTATGCCCTCAAGTCACAACTACATGGTGTATCACTAAGGATTCAGGTATGTCAATGGACAATGGTTATGTTATTTACAAAAATGAGAAATGACACATTCATTATTTTGATGAGTTTTCTTAGTCAGATGCTCTCCAAATTGATTGTCTGTCTGATTCACATGTTTTGGACCTTGTACTTAATTATTGGTAGATTGAATTTATTTCCTAGCCTTATCCAGCTATCCTAGTCTATATGGCATAGGTAAATTAAAGTTTGAGCTCATGCTGTTGTTGATTCAAATAGATCGTGTAACAATTTGTTGTCGTTTTGTTCGATGTTGGTTTTCTTGTCTGTGAACAGCTTAAATTTCAGGTTATCATCATCAAGCTGCCATTCTACCACTACTTTGACTTGATTGTGTGAATTTTATGCCTTCATTGAGCTCTATGTAAGGGAATTAATATTTTTGCTATGATTGATGAATCTATGGTTGTATCCAATGATGAACACAGTATGCTGTTTTGATTTAAGACTGAAACACCCTGAGAATTTTGAACCTTCATGCAGTTGAAGTGGAAATGACAGTATACAACATACCAGACAATCAAAATAATAATAATAATACTCTTACTATAATTTTTTTTGGCATCAACGACATGAGTAAGCTGACATCACCTAATGAGATATTACTTGGTTGTTGTTGTTTGTTGTTTATGATCAACGGCATGAGTATGAATTGTTGCATGAACAATGTTGAAAGTATTACCACTTTCTCATGTTATATGTTATCTTCCAAATTTCATCATCATCATCATCATCATCATCATCATCATTAAAAGTTATGCTTGTTCTAACTATTTGGGATTGGCTGCACGAAACTTCTCTGCTCATAAAACTTTATACAAGCTTATATCACTAGTAATGTTTAGAATACCTCGGATAAGTGTCAAAATTGATGGTTGCTCAAGGAATACTTCACCACTTCCCAAGCAAATGGGATAAATTATCTATATATCATCTTATTTCCATCGATCCTAATGTGTTGAAGTGTCAACTTGAAGGATTTTAGGTGAAAAAAATTCTTACATGGCCTAAATGATTAATGCCTTACTGTTTGCTCACAATTGCTTATCGATGTGACTATTCACTCATTATCTAATGGTTTAACATGAGCCCTACTCACTCATTATCTAATGGTTTAACATGAGCCCTACATGCTACTCCAACATGCCACCATTTCTCTCCATTGGAAGCTATGGTTTTGTTGTTGGACGAGGCCGTGGAGGGGGATGTGGAGGAGAACGTATTGTCCCATAAACCATCCATTAAATCATTGTTGGTGTAAGTGTCCCGGATTGATTTTGATGTGATCAACCAAGTCAAGTTAGGTCTTGTGTGTTTTTTATCCTTGTGTTTACGTATGTAAGAGCTTAAAAGCACAAGAAGTCGATCGGAAAACACAACAGACGAGAAGGATGACACTGGGAAGGGAGTCGACGGGTTTGGTGCATCCGAGAGACGTAGAGGCTGCGGAAGAGTACACCGATGGACGAGAAGGGTCTGCGCGACATCCGAGAGACGAGAAGCCGGAAAGGAAGCTCGTTCGAGGTGAAGGCTAGATTCGAATTCGGTTGAGCCTAACTTTGGTTGGCTGGAAATCACCCAAGCGGACAAAGACGAGCAAAGTCAACATGAATTCGAATGTTGACTTTGACAAAAAAGCCAACTGAAGTGCCTCAGTTGCCTCTGGAGACGCCTCATTTGAAAGAATCAGTTTTGCCTAAAAACAGAAATGAGGTGCCTCAGGTTCTAGGCGCCTTAGGTCGAAACTGAGGCGCCTTAGATCAAGAGTTATCGTTGAGTGACTGTTGGCGTCATGGATAAAGTCTTATCCATCTGAGGCGCCTCAGATTACAACTGAGACGCCTTAGGTCTACGTCAGCACAACGTTCACTTTTTGTATTGAATTTCCTACTCTTTCTCTGCGCTTTCCATGTTCGCAAGAGACTTCTCTACCTACACCAATGGAGACTTTTAGTGGAGCATTTCAATGCCTTGGATTAGCAACCACTCTAGTTGCAACCAAGTAAATAGTGACCCTTTCTTTTATAGTTGTTTATGTTTGAATTATTTATTTTAATTGCTTAACTAACCTGCCTATCTTTGCTTAGAGAATAGTGACCCCTTCTTTCCAACGCCTTGGACTTACAATTGATATCAGAGCCCCAGCGCTTCAGGAGGACTAACCACTGTCTAAAGCAATAAGACGATGGTCAGATTGATAATCCACCCATCAAAGTTTGAGGGGGAGTTCACGATGTGAAAACACCGAATGGAGGTCTTTTTCAAAACTGACTTTGATTTATTATTAATAATGAAAAATGATTTTGTAGCACCTGAAGATAAAGAAGAACACTTTTGGACGAAGAAGGAATAAGCTGACTTCGTAGCCAATGGAAAAGTAGAGTTCTATCTACTAACTGTGCTACTGGCTCAGGAAGTCAATCGGATTGGCAATTACACATCGGCAAAAGAACTCTGGAAGAAGTTCCTGAAGATTCACGAAGGTACATCAGAGGTTGCCACACCCCCCAGAGGAGCCGCTGACCCAATATAGAATTGGACAACATCTCTCTTGTACGACAGACACTTGAGGCATGAGTACAAGGCCTGCACGGCCACGACTATCCCTTAGCCAACACGCCTCGAAATATCAACATAAGAAAAAGACATGACATCATACAACAAAAGTCGTGTATCGGTATGACTTGCGATAAACAAAACAACAACATAGGCCTCCAGGGCACACAGAAGTACAATCCATGACACAACGGAAACAAATGCAGCAAAAGCAAAGGGAAAGACAATGTAGCAACAAATACAACACAAAACAAAACCCGAGTCGCTTCGAAACGGGAGAGCTGAGACAGGCTGCCGGGCACTCCAGACGATCATCCTGAAATAAAAATAAGGCTAACGATGTGTCTAAAGAACTCAACGAATACATAAATCTGATATGCATAGTAAGTTATACTAGCAGAAAGAGTCAAGTTGACAATAATCGCAAGTGCGGAAGTAGAAAATGCTAAACTAGAATACCGAATAAACGATACATATCAGAGTCAGACTAACCTGGAGATATAAAAGTCCAAATATCATACGAGTAATGTATGGTCACCAAACCCTATATAAGCATACCTCCTAAAGGTGCATGTCAAATATATATATACTGTAATCAATGCAGCAAGTACGAGCAAATGCAATAATGCAAATAACCATACAATGATGCATCATGTGCACACGATGTCTGTACGCACTCTAGCTACCCAAACACTGGATAGTCGAGTGGATAGGATGTCAGGGAGCCAACCGTTCGAACAATTATAACCCCAAAACCAAGTAAGAGGGGAGCCAACTGCTCGCGGGTCACACAATCCATCATGACATGCCCTCCTACACTAACAAGGGGAGCCAACTGCTCGTGGGTCACAACCCATCATGACACATACCCAAAGCCAGAAAGGGGAAGCCAACTGCTCTCTATACCACTGCTGCCTGCTACCACGCTCCGACATCACTATCCATGAGTAATCGAGTGGGGATATAACAGAACAATTGCAGTAAGAGGGGTTCCTGACTACTACGATGCAACTGAACCACTGCTCAAGAGTGACTGTGCGTAGTCCCGATAGGACAATTGTGCGGATCCTCCAATAGCCACT
Organism: Boesenbergia rotunda; assembly: GCA_024364735.1. NCBI lineage: Eukaryota > Viridiplantae > Streptophyta > Magnoliopsida > Zingiberales > Zingiberaceae > Boesenbergia > Boesenbergia rotunda. Next base: position 517,029 of record JAGFNQ010001141.1, on the reverse strand, counting down.
ACTCGCGTGTGGCAGTTCATGATCACGGCACGACTGACGACTTGTCTCAACCACATGATTGGGGGTCCTGTGTCGCCGCCTATGCTATAAGACTAGAAGTATGACTGATGACATGTCTCAACCACATGACTGGGAGCCCTGTGCCACCAGTCCATACGTATGCAAGGACGACGCATGACACTATCATATACAACACTCACCTAACTAATCCTCCAATCATCAACATGATATACAGAGGTCTAAGAATAACTATGCACCATATCCTAGCCCTAATGCTAGGTATAAGGTGTCCTATCTCTAATCAAG
>JAGFNQ010001141.1:456768-513336 GCA_024364735.1 Boesenbergia rotunda | reverse complement strand
AAGGCTAAAGTCGGGTTTAGGCAAGCCTAACTCTGGTTGACCGAAAATCACCCAAGAGGACGCAAACGGAGAAAAGTCAACACGAATGTTGACTCTGACAAAAAGGCCAACTAAGGCGCCTCATTTGAAAGAATCAGTTCTGCACAAAAATAGAACTAACGCGCCTCAAGTTAGAACTGAGGCGCCTCAGGTCCACGTCAGCACAACATTCACTTTTTGTTTTGTGCTATAAATAGCCCCTAGAGCTAGGAAGATGTAGCAACTTGTATTGAATTCTCTACCCTTTTTCTGCGCTTTCCAAGTTTGTAAGAAGCTTCTCCGCCTACACCAAAGGAGATTTTTAGTGGAGCTTTTTATCGTCTTGGATTAACAACCACCCTGGTTGTAACCAAATAAATAGTGACATCTTCTTTTATAGTTGTTTATGTTTGAATTATTTATTTTAATTGCTTAACTAATCAGTCCATCTTTGCTTAAAAAATAGCAAAAGATTCAGTTTTAATTTTCAGGGCTATTCAACCCCCCTCTCTAGCCGGCCTGCATAGGACCTACAGTCGAAATACCTCCACAATTGTTATTATCAAATTTTTGTGGAATACCTCCAACTTTAAAACAACTCACAAAACTCCTCTGGTTCATCACAATTTATTGCAGCTACCTCCCCTTCTCCATTTTTGGTATTGCTTTTGTGCTAATATCCAAGACTCTTATGTTTACTTGATTTTAAGATTTTGAAAATCTCTTTTGGGTTGCTGATCCACTGCATAACATATATACAGTATGTAGTCAATATTAATAAAATATTAAAAATAATAGTTAATTAATATAAACATTAAAATTGACTAATATATTTATTTAACAAATTATATTAGTTGATATAATTTTTTTCCCTATCTTTGTTCTCTTTTATTGTCCTCCTAATAGACTTAACTCCATAGAAGCTATTGGTTATTTGACTTTAGAATCACTAGTCAGCATTGGCTAAATAATTTATAGAAATGAACAGTTGACTGATGCATTGTCCGGTAAGACTGTTTAGAAGTGCCAAGGTTTTAAATTCTTTCATTTCACTGCATTAATTTTCATTCATTGTGTAAAAACTTGCTTTTCTCTAGGTAATTCATTGTTAAGAAATTCAGCCTAAAAGCTAAATTATGTCTCCATTCGGATAACAGTGACTTGGGAGAGTATGGAGGAGAGTACATGTGTTTGTTGTTCTTTGATTAACTAAGATATCTTAAGTGACACAGGAACACAAGGAAAAAAAAAGGTACAAACAACTGGGAAATTGTAACTTAATATATGGAAAAAGACAATTAAGAAAAGACTAAGGCTGCGTTTGGTACGCTTTGATTTTCATTTCCATTTTCCATAGAAAATGTAGTTTTCTAATATGTTTGGTTTGTATTTTCTAGATTTATTAAATAAATTTATTTTCTAGAAAATGAGAAAATATGATTTTTTAGAAAATAAAAATAAAAAATGGAGCAAACCAAATGTTCCCTAATTTCTACAATTTAAAAATTTTTGAGAGAGAAATTTATCATATAGATCTCGGGGAAAATTATATATTTGCATTAGAACGGTATTATCATGATAAGACATAATTTTCTTCTTACTTTTCTGCAAATCTACCAGAAAAGTAAGAAGATAATTAAATCTTCTTTTCTTCTTACTGATATCATGACTGATAGCTAGGTGTCAGTTGTATTTTAACTGGTTATTAGGCAGCATATGTATTGAAAATAGTTCTATATTTCTTTTAGTTTCTGTTACTTAACTTCCGAGTTTGTTTGCAATTTGTTCCCTTCATTATGAGCGTCATGATCGCTATCTTAAATAATTGCTGGTAGACACTCAAATCAACCCAAGCAATGGGTGAGGCTATGAAAGGTGTTACCAAGGCCATGGCGCAGATGAATAGTCAGATGAATCTTCCAGCGTTGCAGAAGATAATGAAAGAGTTTGAAATGCAAAATGAGAAGATGGAAATGGTTAGTGAGGTAATGGGTGACGCCATAGATGATGCCTTGGAAGGAGATGCGGAAGTGGAAGAAACAGAAGAATTAGTGAATCAGGTCCTTGATGAAATTGGCATAGACGTTAATGCAGAGGTGAACATTTACATGTTTTTGGACCTCGCAGTTTCATCGAAGCTTTGGTTTTGCTAGCGGTGTAAGGGTTAACTGTTCTAACTCTTTGGTTTCTTTTGTTACAGCTTGTCAAAACGCCATCAACCATCGTGGCCAAACCCGAGGTCGTTAACAAGGTTGCTCAAGTTGAAGCAGCCGGGCATGGAGATAGTGGAATAGATGGTGATCTACAAGCAAGGTTAGATAATTTAAGAAAGATGTAACTGATCATGAGTTTTAAACCACAGTGTGCATAATTCTATAATGTTTTTGTATCATCTGGTCATGTAATTATTACCTGCATTTTGAGTAGATTGAGATCATCTAATAAATCTGTCTTTGAATTTTCTGTGGATACATATCCTTGAAATATTTGTTGCTTGATTTTATATATTTTCTATGGAAGAGTGACAAAAGTCGAGATTTTTCTTGCTTAAACTCTCTTCCATCCGCAATACATTCTCATTTTGGCAGCTATGAATTGCATCATCTTAGTAAATTCACAGAGTGGTCATGCCTACCTACCCATTTAATCAAGAGGTTCTTTCAGTCATGATAAATGTCCAAATGGAGAACAATTTGGCGTTAGCACATTTTACAGATGGCTACAAGCAACGTACGGAAATGAATTTGCATGTGTACAAGACAAGCTTGTAAAGGATATCTAAGTAAAAGGAAACATAGATCAAGCCCGAGATCAAGAACAAAAATATCCATGTTGAGATATTATCAGAAATATTAAAATAAATTAAAATTATATAATTATTTCAACTTATCTATTTAGTGGTCTGAAAGTCCCGAGCTATCTTATATGTAGAGTGCAGACTCCCGAGTTAGACTACTTCCTGAGTCGGACTTCCCGAGTTAGATCTCCCGAGTCGGATTTCCCAAGCCGAACTTCCCGAGCTGGATCTCCCGAGTCAGACTTACTGAGCTGGATCTCGCGAGCCAGACTTTCCGAGCCGGACCTCCCGAACCAGACCTCTCGAACCAGACTTCCTGAGTTGGATCTCCCGAACCGGAGAGGAATAGTTGCTGAGGTTTGCCTAGACTTCCCGAGATGGATCTCCCGAACCGGACTTCCCGAGTCGGATCTCTTGAGCCAGACTTTCCAAGCTTGAGTGGAAAAGTTGCTGAGGTCTGCGTAATGCAGTTTCCTTAAAACAGATTTGTTTTCCTCCGACTGTACTTCGAGATTATGATGGACGTGTGTTTCCCAAGATACAACAGCAGGATCACGTACACAACCCAGCATTGGTTGCTCGTACTGAACTGAGAAAGTACTCGATTGCTACCACCGGTAATCCACCGAGTGGGAAGACATGGAAGACTTGGGAAACGAGATGGAAGACAATTGTTGCTCTGTATATTGTTTGCTCTCGGTCATAGCCTCTTTATATAGGACTTAGACTCATACAGTAATTAATGATCGAATTAACGTCATTTATTGCTCATTAAACATCCAGATCAAAATGTCTGGAGTTACCGTCACGTCCAGATCAAAACGTCTGGAGGTTGCAGTTTTTTGTATTAATCATCAATTAATGCATCCGTTATATTTGAGCAAAAATTTTCCCAGGTGTCAAAACAGTGATTTATTTGCTTGGATAAATTTTGTCCCGACCGGTCTTGCATTCGATGTGCATAGGTTGTGCACGCACACGAGTCAACTTGGTTCAATACAAATCCGGGTCTTAGATTTGCACCCCTGCGCTCTCATGCGTAAGAGAGAGTCTCTCCCCCATGTATTTGTTCACAACTAACATATTTGTGAATCAATTTAAACCAACCAATATGCATTGAAGTTCTCATTGTGTGACTAAAGTCTCATTCATAATGGAGTCTCTATCTTCTCCACCTCCTTATCCATTCACTTGTATCCAACCATCAATCCTCAAAGATTGTTTACCGAAGACCTTCGCATTTTGTCGAATTGTTGTTGCAAATTGTGGAGCAGAATAATAGTCGAAATTGTTGGTGCAATCTTTGTTAGGTCAGGGTTGACCTAGTTTGACTAGGCTCGGGTGAGCTTATGTCTGGTAAACTTGATAAGCTTAAATTTGGATGTTTCGATGTTAGATAATGATGTTTAAGTATCGTGTGAGTTAAGTGGGTTAAGGTTGACTAGAGACTTGACTGGAAGAGACCTAGTGGGACTAGGTGAAGTCCAAGTGGATCGGGGAGATCGCATGCTGGCACAGGAAAAGTCCAGGTGGATCGGGGAGATCGCACGTTGGCACGAGGAAAGTCCTAGTGGGACTAGGCACACCTAGTGAGACTAGGTGAAGTCCAGGTAGATCAGGGAGATCGTACGTTAGCAAGATAGAAGTCTACCGAGAGACTAGACCTAACTCGAGTGTTAGGCAAATCTGGTTGGGAACTAGGTTAAGCCCTAGTTGGGAACTAGGCAAAGAAAAATTCAAGTTGGTCAAAGGGATGATCGGACACTTGGTAAGGAAGTCCTAATAGGTCACGGTTGACCGAGGTTAGGTAAATGAGCCCTAGACTTGAGCTAAGCAAGGTAGGGTTGAGCAATCGATTGGGTAATCGGTTGGGTTGTTGTCTCGCGAGTACAGAAAGCAGACCGTAATCAATTCGGTAATTGATTAAGGCGGACCATAATCAATTGGGTAATTGATTAAGACGAACCGTAATTGATTGAGAAAAATGAGTTGTGAGAACAGAAGCTGACTGAATCGATTGGGTAATCGATTCAGCCTTTTCTTAATTGATTGGCCAATCGATTAAGGTGTCCGCCCTGCATGGGGGAGATCAGGAACCCAAGAAGCAGTTCACTATTAGGAATTGACCTCTAGACCTCTGGCAAACACCCATTCAGTTGTCAACTGGGCCATCCAGCGTGGATAAAAATATAAACTTATCAGAGCCAAGTTTCGATCCTGGGACCTGTGGGTTATGGGCCCACCACGCTTCCACTGCGCCACTCTGATTTATAAAAATTAATGCCAAGGTGATATTAAAAATGATTCTGATTTTTAAAATTCAACACCAGAGACCAACATGAAACTGGTTTTGCAAGACCAACACCAAGGTCCGTTTCATTTAGTACGTGGCCATAACTTCTTGCGGGAGTCTAAAAATCATATTTTGAGGTCATATATATACATTCTAGATACTCACCCCTTACATTCCATTCCAAAATTTTAAAAATCTAAGCTCCTAAGTTAATCAATAAGTTTCAGTCAAAACTCATTGATGGACATAGAGAATCCTGATTGGACTCATTCCAAGCCCTACAGGTTCATTTGGAGATCTATATACATTCTAGACACTCACTCCTTTCATCTCATGTCAAAATTTCAGAAATCCATCCAAACTCTCCTGATCATTCAATGGGTTTCACCAAAGTGATGTTGATTTGTAGCAAACTAGCACCAAAGTGGTGTTGGTTTTTAAAAACCAACAACAACGTTAGAGCTAGTCTTTAAAGACTATCTCCAATGTAATAGTGTTGGCTTTTAAAGACCAACTTAACGTCGAAGTTGGTATTTAAAGACCAGCTCTGACGCGTTAGTGTCGGTCTTTGAAAATCAATTTCACGTTAGAACTGATCTTTAAAGATCAACTTTACGTTGGTGTTGAATTTTGAAGATAAACTCCACATTGGAGTTGATCTTAAAAGTGATGTTGTATGGAGCTGATTTTTAAAGATTAGCTCTATGGAGTTGGTCTTTAAAGAATAACTCCACATGTTGAAGTTGGTCTTTAAATACTAGCTTTAACGTATTGATATTGGTCAATAAAAATCAGTTTCATGTTGAAACTGGTTATTAAATACCAGCTCCAACGTTGATGTTGAATTTTAAAACTCAAAACCATCTTGATAATGATTTTTAAAAAACAACATTACTTTTAATATCATCTTAGTGTTGATTTCTACAAATTAACACCATTTTATAGGTAGGAAAGAAAAAAATTTTGCATGTAAAAAAGAGAAAAGTCTTTGCATGCAAAAGAGATTAAAAATTTTTAAATTTACTCGAATATGCAGGTCAGATCAGACGTCGTTCGCAGACACTCTTATAAGATGTACATAATAAAAGTAGTATTATTATATAAGATATATATATATATATATATATATATATATATATATATAAGCTTAAAATTAGTATTATTATTTTAACATCGACTTGTTTGATAAAGAATAATATTGGAGAGACGAGGGCCATTGATGTTGCACGCCAGCTTTAGAATTAGGACTCACCATTCGTGCTAAATATGCATAATAAATTAGAGATTGTGGGAAGGCAGGAAATAATTATTAAAAAGATACCGGAGCAATTAAGTTCCATACACTGTTTGTTTGTTTGTTTTGTTTTGAAATTGGCACAAGTCTCATGCACAGTTCCTGCGGCAAGCTGCTGTTATTGCTGCATCTCTTTACTATTTGTCCCTACCCACAGTGCTTCATAGTCACATTTAATTTTGTTTTAATTCAATATCATATATATGTTGGAAGACAATAAATGATAGGTTGAAATAAAAAGGGGACGATAGTGTAATCTGAGTTACATCTATATTAAAAATAAACAAACAATTTCACGTAGAAATTCCACTATAAACATTTCAAAGGCACGCACATTGCAAATTGAACATTCAGTCTAGTTGACAAAGAAAAGGGGATTCCTCCCTAATTATTTGTCTTTCGTTCTGAGTTAACCCAGCTGAGTGAAACCATGCTTTCCATTCTATGTTTCTGAGTGGTCGTGTATGAGCAATCTTAATTAAGGTGAAAGAATGACTGCAATTGACGAATAATGAGAGCAAAATGGAAGATAATTCTATGTACACGACTAGAACAATGACTATCTACATATATTCAATAGAGCAACTCATAGCAGGCCTTCATGTATGATCATCAGAGACAACATTCTGCAACTGCAAGTTATTTGAATCACCTGTGTATTGTCGCACAAAGGCTCTCCTCCACCAAACCTCAAAGGCCCTTTGCATGTTGGGGCAATTGTCACCATTACTCAAAAAACAATCAGACCATCTTAATAAGATTGTTTGTTGTTCCACCATGGGCAATGTTAAGATTGTAGCACATAGTCCATCTTCTACCATCTTTTTGTCAAACTCCCTACAAGCTCTTTTCATCCAACCAAAATCATCATATAGAGCTTCCAGCCATGTCCTCAAAAGAGAGATTTTTGCATCTTTAGATACCAAAATCTGTCCTCTTCCTAAGGCAACAAACAGTTGAGCAGTGATCCTGCTGATCTCAAATCTGTACATGCATGGTATCTTGGAATGGCAAGTAGAAAGCTCTTTCTGGTCTCCCCAGAGAACCACAAATTCATCTGCGATTCTCTTGTTTATTAGGATGTCCACAAGCCAGTGCATATTGTCGGCTTCTCGAGCAACCTCGCTCATCAAGGAAGCTCGATCACCCAGACATTCAACGTTTGCAGCCTCAGAAAACAACTGCATAAGATGATCAAGGCATTTATGGCACAAGTGGTACAGGGATTCCTTGGAGACATCAAGCTTATTATATTGTGCATTGCTGTGGTTTACATCCTCCTTAAGCAAGCTAGAAATTAAGGTTTTCATATCTCGTCGAGCTTTCTTATCCTTGGATTGTAGAATGCCATCAAATACCCCTAAAAATATGGAGTCAGCCTTAGCAAAACTAGATGGTTCAACTGAGACTCTCTGAAGGATTTCTCTGACTGGCTCACATAACTGCTGAATGTGAAGCTTGCCAAGAATAGATGTTACCTTCTCTTCCTCATACTCGGACCAAGGAATGGCTTCCAAATAGTCAAGACAGGCAGAAATTCCCTCGTCAAATTTTATATCCACAGATACCTGCAACAAATTTCGGCATTTTTTCCTTCTGTTATGTAAGTTGCATGCTTGTTGCAAAAAAAGCTACTTGTACTATTACATTCAAACATCAGAAATCAAATTTGATACAATCTGAGAGGAGAGAAAAACAGAAGTAAATATATGTTGTTTTAGATTTTATCATTCCAAAATAGAATCAGATCTCCAGATACTAGAGTTGTATTTCTGCATTGCTTTTTATGCCCAACATCTTAAAATGTAAATTTCAGAAACTTAAACTCTTTTGGAGTTTTTAAAACAAAAAAAAACTCTGCAAATGATAACAAAGGCGCAGAGAAGAAGGCTAACATAGAACTTTAGTCTGCATCTATCGTTTGAAAGGAGATGAAGACATTTATATATTCCTACATACACAAAGAAATGTCTTATAAAGTGGAACATTGGCGGAACCACATGGTGAAACTATGTTGGTAATCTGCAAAGTTCATGGGTTAACTCATCTAAACCTATTGGAGCATTGCACTGCAGTTTGAGGATTTCTGTGTTATCACCTTCTTGAAAGAACTTTAAAGGATAAAACATAAGGAAAAAAAATTCAAGGACTTGGGTGATATCCTATGAATTGAAGAGGATGGATAATCCCACCAGAGAAGACCCTAATAAAAAGGAAAGGGACAACAGGTGTTGATGTTTGAAAACAGCAAGTTAGTAAGCCTAAAGGTTGAATAGAAAAGTTTTAGGATCAAAGGATGTGACTTTGATAAGATTGGATTTACCTCTATAGCAAGGGACAAGTTCACACAGAGCTGGAATCTAGAGTTGATGGCAAAAGTAACAGTTCTAGAAACTTGGAAGAAATTTCAAAAAAAAAAAACATAGGAATAAACAACTGGGACTACCTAACATATCCAATACAGATGGTTATATGTTTTTGGTGGGAAAAAACAATGAAAAAATTGTTTCATAAATTTCAATTGCTATGGTCATAGAATTCAACCCCATAACTTTTAAGGAGGTTATGTCATCTCATAATGTTCTTCTTTGAAAAATGAAAGAATGCTTTGAATAACAAAACTTGAGTTACCATCATAATGCATGCCAATTGATTACAAGTGGCTATTCGTATGAAAAAGATCATGAACGATAGTATTGAAAAATACAGACGTAGATTGGTAATTAATGGATAAACTAAAAAGAAAGAATGGCCTTTAATATTTGTTCTCTATTAGCTAGAATCATTTCTGTTAGATTGTTCTTAGCATTGGCTTTCTACAAAGCTTCAAATTCATCAAATATACAAAAAAAAAAAAGTATGCATTCCTAAATGATCATTTAAAACATAATGTTTACATGGATCAACTAGAGGATTTTACAGTGTATGGAAGTTTAAAAATTGTGCCAGAGTTTAGGTCTTCAACTAGAACAATATCATTTTGGTATTGTATCCTGTCGTCTCAGTATAATCTCAACACTTATGTAGAAATAGGTTACAAATTATTCCATTGATACACTACTTCAATTGATATTTGAAAATAACAAATTACAAAGTATTACGAGAATCGCCACCTCAAAGTTATAACCATCAAGTGTTTACATTATATGTCTCATATAATTTTCTAGTTTTGATAAACAAAATACAAAAAAAAAATATTTTTTCTTTCTACTTGATTTTTTTTTCTTTTGAAAAGAAACCTTTTCTAATTATTCCTATTTGTTTTCTTTGCAGTAAGGACATTCCAACTAACTGGGGGAAAAAAACTCCATATATGAGATGTATATTCTACATTAGAAAAGCAGGCCTATGCCAAATCTTTATTCGTTTAAATTAATGTTTGTAATAGCAACAACATTGCCTTCGTTTGTCAAGGTTCACTAAGCAAACAAGTTGTTTTTTATCTTTCCTACCAAAATCCTTGATCTAATGCCTTGACCAACTGACTATTCACTCAGATCTCACATTTGCCTTTCAGTTTTTCCAGCTACTTCTCACCGAATAGCCAATGGCTTCACTTAACAACCCTCTTGGTACCTCTCTCACCTAACCATTTTATATTAAGTACTATAGCACCTAATGATGACAGTTTTCAAATTGTAATCACTCATTATTTAGCAACTATGACTATAGTGCATCCCAGTTTACACATTTCATCACCATTTAAATTGCAAGAAGTAAAAAAGAATCAAAATGAGTTGCTTCATGTCATTAGTTTAATGGAAAGTGGAAGCCATGACCCTAAATTCCGAATTTCGCATGCAGGACTAACCTCTCTAAGACCATTCATCTATGAAATTCAACACAACCAACCTTGCCAAGACAAAACAGATTTAGGAATCCCGTCCAGTACTATTGACCCTAGTCAATGTACCCATTATCAAGGTTATCATAGTATAAATGGGTAAACCTACTAGATGTTGCTAAAACCCAGGTAATGTGAGTAAAACGATGACATGCTACTTAACCCTCAATCATGTTGCTATACAACAGAGTTCAAGATGAATCTGTAAGTGAGCACAGAGTAACAGACATGGTGGTGGGATAAAACCCAGTATAGGTACTACTTGCCTCACAAAAATAGTACTTTCAACAAAAGACAAATGCCAAATTGCACCATGAAGAATAATATATTGAACGTCACATTATGGAATTGCGATTTTATTTTACTGGAAAATGATACTCTTTGTTCATCTACATCAACCAAGATGGCGACTTAACAGAAAGGCTGGAGAAAGAAGGAATCCTTGGCTCCTTCCATTTAGTTTAAGCTAAAATAACAATTTCCAATTAATTAGGTTTTGTTTTCTTAAATTGCAAAAGATCTGATATCGTTTAGAAAGCTGGTTGATCGCAAACTAAAAAAGAAACAAAGGGCACCGTCTTGAATTATTACAAGTTAATCTCTATTTAATAAGCGATGGATTTTACAATAACAGAGCAAAAAATTAAGTTGCCCAAACTTACCTGGAGCAAACCAAGAACCTTTTCGACGTCCTGTCCGGCCAGCATCCGCCTCAGATCGTCGGAGTACATCAGTCCCACCGCCTCCACGTAGACCTCCGCATCGTCGCACTCACAGATCTCCACGACGACCGGTCGGCTACTCGTTCTGCCACATATCCCTTCTAGCTTTTCCGCAAAGAAACGGCTCCGGGCCGTCAACACCCGCCGGTGGGCCGCCATTCGGATTCGCATCCCGTTGCTGGAGCTTACTGAGAGCTTCAAGTCGCTGGGGCCCTTACTAGCGAGGACCGCCGCGATCCTCTCTTGCAGGTCGTGCTGCTGCGTCCGAATAGGAGGCCGGCGCGGGGCGCCCTCCTGGGCCATCATCTCGAAGAGTGTGGTGGTCCTTGGGGCCGGAAACGAAGGACGCAGGGGAGAGGGGAAGGCGGATGCCTCGGAGGATCCAGAAACAGTCGCTGGAAGTTTCGGCGGAGGAGAGGAGGCCGGGGACAGACGAGGCGAGGAGATGAAACCTTGGCGGATCATGGCGGAGACCTCGCCGGACTTCAACAAGTTCTCCGCGACCACAGCCATCTGGAGAGAAGTAAGGTGGCGGTATCGGACGCTCCGCCTCCACCGGCCCAAAAAACTGAGGATAAAGCGGACGATTCCTTGAAGTTTCTAAGGACAACTGATGATCGAGATCACCGACGACTTCTTTCACCGGGAGGTAATATTTTTTTATATATTTATCTATGTATTTATTATTATTATTATTATTATTATTATTATTATTTTGCGTAATTAATCCGGAGCGGCGACAGCGAGGTACGTGCACCTCGTTGGATACGACCACACAACAGCAACATCCACAAATCAAATTTTCGGGCGTGAAGATGCTGTGTGGTGGTCGATTATTGAAAGGTTAAAAGGTATTCTTAAAAGGATAAAAAAATGAAAAGAACTTTTTTAATCATTAAAGGCGATTTATTATTAAAAAGATGGGCTCTGCTTCCGAGTTTCAATATTTATACTAAAATATAAGCTTATTCAGAGCATAGAATATATGTTTGTCCCTGGAATTTTCGGAAATATATATAAATATATATAATAAATTATTTATTTATTCATAAATTAATTTGATTCTATAAAATTTTTTAATTAATTATTAAAATAAATCAGAAAAATTCAATATCATGGTTATCCGTCTTAATTGAAAGAAATTTTTTTATAAAATATATTATAATTAAAAATTAAATAATGAATATAACTTAAAACTCTTTTCAATATAAATCATGGGCATTCATGTAATCCGAGTCCTTTAAGTCACGAGCGTCAATTTGTTGGATTTTCGAGTTGTAGAGCTTAAAACGTGTCATGAATGTGGCCATTGATCTTTGTTTAAGAATAGTGTCTCGCATGAGTTTTTTTCGATTTATTCTGATAAATAGTAAATTTTTTTTATAAAATTAAATTGATCATCTATGATTCAACCTTATTTAATTTTATTAAAAATAATAATGCATGTCGTGCACATGAGGAAGGGACATCAAAATTTTAATAAAAAAATAACCTAAACATATTTCAATTAATTTTAATCTTAAATAAATAAAGAATAAAAATTTGTTGAATGTATATGTGAAAATCCTATTTCAGTAGCTGTCATCTCATTGATCACTAAAAATCAAAATATCTTTATCAATTAAGGACGACGTAATGGTCTAAAATGCCTATTATATAAAGTTGGTAGTATGACTTTATGAAATAATTTCAGTTTTTTTAATACTAGCAACCATGTATTAACATATCAATTGATTGAAATTAATCGCGATCAAGATTTTTAATTTCAATTGATCCAGTTGATCTTGAATAAACAAACACTTTACAAGTCATCCATATTGTTGAATAAATTATTTATTAGATGAAAATGAAGCAAGTCAATACTTATTAATTGGGGATGTGATAGGTCACGTGGTAGCATAACAACCCAGAAAGTGCCCTCTCAGGCACTCTTTATTGCCACGTAGTAGGGTAGGCTCCGGATGGTCTCTTTATTGCCACGTAGTAGTGTAGGCTCCGGATGGTGAGAAGAGGATCAAAGGCTCAAGCGCCAGGCTCGTTAGGGCAAGAAGATGTCTGCTTAGGCATCTCTCAAGGTCCTTCCATAGCTAGCTCGGGAAACCACCATTCACCCAAAGGAGTCCATGGCTCAGCCGACCGCATGTACTCAATGGGGACATGATAAATATCGCCCGAGCGGGAGGTTGAACCACGTTAAGGGCAAACGTCGCGTTAAGAGCGCTTTCTCTGATAGCTCCCGAGTCCCGAGCAAGGAGATGGCCTTGTCTCGAGCTTATAAGGCTTCTTGCAGTTGCTCCTTGATGACTGACATAATCTCCTGAGAGTGAATGAGCTGATCTTACAACTCGGTTGTTGGTTGAGTAGCGAATGTGAGCTCAACAACCTTTTGGGCATAAATTATTCTTGTTGATCCGCCCGAGGAGCGAGATGCTCCTTCTCCAAAGATAGTGGAGCAATCTGCTCTATTTAAAGCAGATTCTCCCTCCGCTGGGCAATATTTAACTCTCCTTCTAACGTCTTCAAAGCCTCCTGAGCTTTGGTTAGCTTTTCCCACAGTTTATCAGCCAGCTCGGCCTATAAACGGGCTTCCTCTCGGGCCTGAGCAACGTCGGCTAGGGCCTCGTTGGTGGCGGCGGTGAGACCGGAAAGCTTGGCCTCCAGCTTGGTTGCGAGGCATCCGAGCATATAAATCTAGATGCTTCGTCCACATCTGGCCAGCATATTCAAGTTTTATCTTTAGGGCAGTGAAACATAAAGTTAAATACAATTTACGTTAAGCATGGAATCGTTTATCCGGGAGTTAACCTCGAGGATATGCTCCTTCTTCAGCCACTCGGCGTATTCACTGCTCCTGAGCCTCCCCAACAAGCTCCCAGGACGGGGAGGTCTTGCAGCTCGGGAGGTCTCTGACGCTTCGAAGTGGCTTCGGATGGGCGAAATCGTAAGGGGACTTGTCGAAGGTACGGTCGGCGAGTCGGTGGCTCGAGCTCCCACGTTTCAGGAACTGGAACTAAAGTCAGTGGTGAAGGACCCTCGGTCGGGGGGACCGCCTCAAGAGTATTGGCCTCTACCTCGGTCGGAGCTGGCTGAGTGCTTGTGGGCCTTGCCGGCTTAAAGGCCTACTTGGACAGCAAGGTTTTCCGCCATTTGTGAGGACCTAGACGTGGAACGACAGTTGGGTCTGAGGACCTTGTTGGGATTTCCATTGCAGGCTTGGTTAGCACTTCCATAGGGGAATTGGCCGACACCTCCTCTTCTAGCACTTCCAGCACAGGAGATAGCCCCCGAGATGGATAGGGGGGATGAAGATGGAGTCCTTTCTGATCTTGCAGCTCGACTCGACTTAGCCGCTACACAAGATTCCTCATAACCAGTCACCATGGGTGCCCGGGGAGGTGGAAGGTTCGCGTAGTTTTCTGCTCCGTTTAGTGTGTCTTCCGACACTTTTGAAGTCAATAGAGTTGCCATATCGGCGAGGTCCCACTTCATCAGCTTAGTCACCGAGCTGTTCAACATGATTCCAACTGCATCAAGGAAAAGAAACATTAGTTAGTATCTAAAACACAACAAAGTCCAAACAACTTACCCAAGGGTGTTTCCATCTCGGTTGCGTTCGGGCTCAACCCCGCTCGGTATAACAAGAGGCAAACCAACCTCGAACCTTCGAAGTTGACGCCGAATAGAATCTGTATAGCTCTCTGATAATCGGTGCTTCTTTTGTATCGACCAAGGGGTGGTGGCACACGGAGCTCTATAATCCAGCCGCTCAGGAAGTCAAAAGGAGCAGGCGGGCTTATAAAAAAGAATAGTTTCTTCCAGCCCTTATGGAATGAAGGAAACCTATCTAAGAACTTACGGACTGTTCGAGCCATGAAATGGAAGGACCCAGACTTCGCTTGCTTTGGGTGATAGAAGTAATGGAAGAATAGGAGAGTCAAGGGAATGTCGTATAATCGCGACCCCACTCAAAATAGTAAAGACATTAGGAGTCATTTGATATAGAGATATTTATACCTCGACGTCTCTTAGAAGAAGACAGGGATAGGAAACCTAAACCCATATTCTATTTGACCCAGGAAAAAAGTGTAGAATCCTTGCAGAGGAGCACAAGGGGCTTGACTGTGCCTGGGAACCCTCATCCTATAGTATGGAGAGATCTCGTACTCAAGGCGAGCATTACAAATATGATCCCCGGATACCTTCGACCTAGTGCATGCATACCACAGGGCTATGTATCTAGGTTCGACCAAAAGAGAGATAGAAAAAAAAATCGATGGGAAGCTTACGAGAGTTATTCGCTGACAAAGGAGGGAGAGGTTGAGGAAGGTGATTCCGAAGAAAATCGAGAAGAGTAGTCGCAAGAGTGGTGACTCTACGAATCATGTGCTTATATAACCTCACGCGGGCGAGGGTAAGCGTTGGATGTAGGGTTCGTGGTACGAGGCATGTTGAATCGTTAGGTGGCATGTAAACTGAGGTGTCCAAATCATTTTTTGTTTGTCGCGCAAGTCATGCACTATTCCTCGAAAGTGAGCATTTTCGAGGAACGTGCAAAAAAAGATGCCATCGCCTAGGCGTCTCGGGGGGAGATGTGTCCACATGGCAGCACGAGAGTTAGCCACTCATCAGCTGTCTGCTAGTTAGGCGCGCCTCTCTCTCTCCTACGACTCATTAATATGTTGCATACCTCATTAAGATGACACATGCCTAATTAAGGTGGAGTGATGACTAAATTTCTGACACAATCGTAATTATAGCCCAACATTTAATATCCTGGTGTAACTTCTCTTTGAGTCCACCATACTATCCTCTTGTAAATCAGTCAGATTCACACCTCTTTCGATTGGACATAAGGGAAGGTCTTGTGATTGGGAATGTGGCGAAGGTGGGCCACGTGAAAGAGTAACAACCCAGAAAGTGCTCGTTCAGGCATCCCTTATTGTCACGTAGCAACGTAGCCTTCGCATGGTGAGAAGAGCGTCAGAGACCCAAGCGCCAGGTTTATTAGGTCAAGAAGGTACTTGCTTGGGCCTTGAGAGATACCTGCTCAGGCACCTCTCAGGGCCCTCCCATAACTCGCTCGGGAACCCACCATTCACCTAAGGGAGTCTGTGGCTCAGCTGATCACATGTACTCAGTGGGGACATGACCAACGCTACTTGAGCGGGATATGCTAACATGGTCTGGGCGACAGCGATTGTCTTAAGAAATACTTAGGAGCATCTCTGCAAGGCTACAAGAGGGATATCAAGCGATGATCATTAGTAATCAAGGAGCCTTTCATACGTCGCTAGGATATAAAAAGGAAACATTAATGAGGGGAGAAGATGAAAACGTACATGGAGGAGACCCCTAATAATAACTCCCAATAATTGACAATAATGATGGTCATAAAAGAAATATCATTATTTTCATTAATGACTTTGAAGATGAACGATCATAACCAACAGTATAAAAGAAATCCAGAAACGCCTGGAAAAAGGGTTGCGTAATTTCTTTAAGTTCATCTCTGTCCATTCTGTAAACTTTTCTTTTTTAATCTCTGACTTAAACGTCGGAGTGACAATCACTGGGACTCTTCTCAGTATCATTCTAACATTCTCTTCTTGAAGCTTTAGATCTCAAGTTTCCATTATTTTAGCCGATCCTAATTCAATAGAAAATTCACATCATCGAACACCAATCTCCAGAACACAAACTTAAGGGAGTGTTTGAGAGAGCTTTTACTTCTTGAAAAGTGATTCTTATAGTGATTATCTTGAAGTTAGTAAGAAGCTAAAGTAAATAGTGTTTGAAAATAAAAGTCAAAAGCTGATATAAGATAAAGTTTGAGTGTTTGGGAGAATAATTGCTTCCAAGCTTAATTTTTAATTGAATGACAATAATATCCTTAAACTATATAAATTAATTATTTTTTAATTATTTAAATATAATTTCGAAACTATCAATAATTTGTTCATGTAATTATTATTATATTTTAAATATAGTATTAAAATTAATTTTTTTATAATTTGAATATTTGAAAAAATATATAAAATTAATAAAAAAATAAAAAATAATATAATTTATATAAATATAATATATATCTAGCGGCAAGTGGCAATCAGGTAAAATGTTATATTATTTTAGGATATAAATATTATTTTTTAATGTTATATCATAAATAAAAAAGCAGAAGCAGGTAGAAGCATCAAATTCTTGCTTCTAACTTTTGAGCAAAAGTAACAGAAGCTAAAGTAGAATCTAGCGTTCCCAAACACTCAAAAGTAATTCTGTGTAGCCAGAATCTAAAAAGCAGATAGCAGAAGCTCTCCCAAACACTCCCTTAGATATTTGAGTTTTTTTAATAGCATACTTTCATTAATTTGCATTTTCTTAATTACAGAAAAATCATTTGTATTCTTAGATTGCTTGATTTTAATCTTCCTATATTTTTTCACCTAATGTTACATTGAAATTACTCTAAAACGTATTATTATCACTATGTTTATATTTTCATTGATAATTTAAATTATTAGGTCAAAATTCTAAAAATGAATTTCGTATTAAATCAAAACAAAGTTTAATGGATGGAATATAAGTGCACCGCCTTTGTAGGCCAGATAAGAGTTGGGTTTAGGGTCAAAAGTGTATTCGACTTATTTAGAGATGGACCGATTCAAATTATCGATTCCCTAATATTTAAAAATAATAATAAATTTTAATTGGTTAAAATTTTCAATAACATCCTGTTTGAAAACCCTTTAAGTAAGAAATTGAAATTCAATTCCGGTCGGAATTGAATTTTAATTTTCATATTTGAAACGGCAATTTACCAAAAGGCGCATCCAAAAATAGGTATCTACCAAAAGACGTCCAATGATTTCATTTTCACCAAAGGGCGCACTAATTTTAGTGAACTTCCTCTTATACCCCTCCTACTATACATTGCCTTTCTCTTTCTCTCTTAATAACAAATTCCGAGACGCCAGCACGTGATGTTTCATACTTTTATTTTAAAATAATATATTTGGAATCGGCGCTAAAAAAAACATATAAATAAATAATTTTTATCCTAATGTGCACGCATGTAAATAAAAATTCCTAATGTAAGTTCTACAGTAATTGAAAAAAAAACATTTCGTCTATAGTAATTAAATCATCTAACTTATTTAAAAATTAAATAAATAATTTTTATAATTAATTAAATGAAATTAATATATTAAATAATATTTAATAAATTCATTAATGTAAAAAAAATTGAAAAAAAAATTGAAAAAAAAAAAGAAAAGAAAGCGTGGGCCTGAAATGATGATTTCAGGCCCACGCTGGGCCTGAAATATTGGGCCTGGGCCTGAAATTTTTTATTTCAGGCCCACGTTGGGCCTGAAATCTTATGATTCAGGTCCGACGTGAACTCAATTTTTTTTCTATTTTAAAAATATAATAATATATACAAAAACGTATCAAAACACTTAATTTCAGATTCAAACACAGGGCCTGAAGTCATCCCAAGAGGGTCTGAAGTCAAATAACTTCAGATCCTATAAATAATTAATTTAATAAATAACAATTAAATATAAAAAAATATTGTTAAAATTAAAAAAATTTCAGTGCCCTGGGGCCTGAAGTCATCAGACTTCAGGCCCTCCATCATTGATATAAAAAAATTTTTTATAAAAATGTTTAATATATAATTACATATTATATAGGAGTAGTTTAGGTATATCAGTGAGTTTAGGTGCCGAAACATCTAATAGGAGTGGTCTAGGAGATGAGATTTTGGGTGCCGAAACATCTAATCTTGTTGTATCACCAATGCTATAGAGTTTTCAGAATTCCAAATATGGTAGGTCTATCAGTGAGTTTTGCTCAAAACTCACTAATATACCTAAACCACTCCTATAGCATTGATGATACAGCAAGATTAGAGGTTTCGGCACCCAAAATCTCATCTCCTAGCTCAACCCTGTCTACTGATATAGAGTTTTCAGAATTCCAAATATGGTAGGTCCATCAGTGAGTTTTGCTCAAAACTCACTGATATACCTAAACCACTCCTATAGCATTGGTGATACAGCAAGATTAGAGGTTTCGGCACCCAAAATCTCATCTCCTATCTCAACCCTGTCTACTGATATAGGGTTTTCAGAATTCCTAATATGGTAGGTCCATCAGTGAGTTTTGCTCAAAACTCACTGATATACCTAAACCACTCCTATAGCATTAGTGATACAGCAAGATTAGAGGTTTGGGCACCCAAAATCTCATCTCCTAACTCAACCCTGTCAACAGATATAGAGTTTTCAGAATTCCAAATATGGTAGGTCCATCAGTGAGTTTTGCTCAAAACTCACTGATATACCTAAACCACTCCTATAGAATTGGTGAAACAGCAAGATTAGAGGTTTCGGCACCCAAAATCTCATCTCCTAGCTCAACCCTGTCTACTGATATAGAGTTTTCAGAATTCCAAATATGGTAGGTCCATCAGTGAGTTTTGCTCAAAACTCACTGATATACCTAAACCACTCCTATAGCATTGGTGATACAGCAAGATTAGAGGTTTGGGCACCCAAAATCTCATCTCCTAGCTCAACCCTGTCTACTGATATAGAGTTTTCAGAATTCCAAATATGGTAGGTCCATCAGTGAGTTTTGCTCAAAACTCACTGATATACCTAAACCACTCCTATAGCATTGGTGATACAACAAGATTAGAGGTTTGGGCACCCAAAATCTCATCTCCTAGCTCAACCCTGTCTACTGATATAGAGTTTTCAGAATTCCAAATATGGTAGGTCCATCAGTGAGTTTTGCTCAAAACTCACTGATATACCTAAACCACTCCTATAGAATTGGTGAAACAGCAAGATTAGAGGTTTCGGCACCCAAAATCTCATCTCCTAGCTCAACCCTGTCTGCTGATATAGAGTTTTCAGAATTCCAAATATGGTAGGTCCATCAGTGAGTTTTGCTTAAAACTCACTGATATACCTAAACCACTCCTATAGCATTGGTGATACAGCAAGATTAGAGGTTTCGGCACCCAAAATCTCATCTCCTAGCTCAACCCTGTCTACTGATATAGAGTTTTCAGAATTCCAAATATGGTAGGTCCATCAGTGACTTTTGCTCAAAACTCACTGATATACCTAAACCACTCCTATAGAATTGGTGAAACAGCAAGATTAGAGGTTTCGACACCCAAAATCTCATCTCCTAGCTCAACCCTGTCTATTGATATAGAGTTTTCAGAATTCCAAATATGGTAGGTCCATCAGTGAGTTTTGCTCAAAACTCACTGATATACCTAAACCACTCCTATAGCATTGGTGATACAGCAAGATTAGAGGTTTGGGCACCCAAAATCTCATCTCCTGGCTCAACCCTGTCTACTGATATAGAGTATTCAAAATTCCAAATATGGTAGGTCCATCAGTGAGTTTTGCTCAAAACTCACTGATATACCTAAACCACTCCTATAGCATTGGTGATACAGCAAGATTAGAGGTTTCGGTACCCAAAATCTCATCTCCTAGCTCAACCCTGTCTACTGATATAGAGTTTTCAAAATTCCAAATATGGTAGGTCCATCAGTGAGTTTTGCTCAAAACTCACTAATATACCTAAACCACTCCTATAGCATTGGTGATACAGCAAGATTAGAGGTTTGGGCACCCAAAATCTCATCTCCTAGCTCAACCTTGTCTACTGATATAGAGTTTTCAGAATTCCAAATATGGTAGGTCCATCAGTGAGTTTTGCTCAAAACTCACTGATATACCTAAACCACTCCTATAGCATTGGTGATACAGCAAGATTAGAGGTTTCGGCACCCAAAATCTCATCTCCTATCTCAACCCTGTCTATTGATATAGGGTTTTCAGAATTCCTAATATGGTAGGTCTATCAGTGAGTTTTGCTCAAAACTCACTGATATACCTAAACCACTCCTATAGCATTGGTGATATAACAAGATTAGATGTTTCGGCACCCAAAATCTCATCTCCTAGACCACTCCTATTAGATGTTTCGGCACCTAAACTCACTGATATACCTAAACTACTCCTATATAATATGTAATTATATATTAAACATTTTTATAAAAAAAATTTTTATATCAATGATGAAGGGCCTGAAGTCTGATGACTTCAGGCCCCAGGGCACTGAAAATTTTTTAATTTTAACAATATTTTTTTATATTTAATTGTTATTTATTAAATTAATTATTTATAGGATCTGAAGTTATTTGACTTCAGACCCTCTTGGGATGACTTTAGGCCCTGTGTTTGAATCTGAAATTAAGTGTTTTGATACGTTTTTGTATATATTATTATATTTTTAAAATAGAAAAAAAATTGAGTCCACGTCGGGCCTGAATCATAAGATTTCAGGCCCAACGTGGGCCTGAAATAAAAAATTTCAGGCCCACGCTGGGCCTGAAATATTTTTATTTCAGGTCCAGCGTGGGCCTGAAATAAATTATTTCAGGCCCAGCGCCACGCTGGGCCTGAAATAATTTATTTCAGGCCCAAGCTTTCTTTTCTTTTTTTTTTATTTTTTTTTCAATTTTTTTTTACATTAATGAATTTATTAAATATTATTTAATATATTAATTTCATTTAATTAATTATAAAAATTATTTATTTAATTTTTAAATAAGTTAGATGATTTAATTATTATAGACGAAACGTTTTTTTTTCAATTACTGTAGACCTTACATTAGGAATTTTTATTTGCATGCGTGCACATTAGGATAAAATTTATTTATTTATATGTTTTTTTAGCGCCGATTCCAAATATATTATTTTAAAATAAAAGTATGAAACATCACGTGCTGGCGTCTCGGAATTTGTTATTGAGAGAGAAAGAGAAAGGCAATGTATAGCAGGAGGGGTATAAGAGGAAGTTCACTAAAATTAGTGCGCCCTTTGGTGAAAATGAAACCATGGGACGCCTTTTGGTAGATACCTATTATTGGGTGCGCCTTTTGGTAAATTGCCGTATTTGAAATGAATTATAAAAACACAATTGAATTCAATTCAATTATTATACTTTTACGATTTTATCCTACGAGGATGGAGCCGGAGTAACTTTGATTTGTTTTGTGAGGGGATGATTTGGTAATTTAGTTTGCTTAAGTGAAAGGAATTCAATTCCTTTCATAAATCACATGTGTTTAGGTATGATTTGTTTTGAGAGATTTGAAAGGAATTGGAATTCAATTCATTAACAATTCCTTCTTGAAAATTACTACCAAACGATGGAATTGAATTCCAATTCTCAAAAAAATTCTAATTTCTTTCTTTTCAAACAGAATGTAAGAGATTTTTATCAAATAATATTTTAACAATATTATGGTTCGATATAAAATCAACTTATTTATTTTAAAAATTTTAAAGCAAAACTATTTCACTTTGAGACCACTACATTTAACTAAGTCAATTTATTAATTTCATTAAAATAATTTTAAAGCAAAACTATTTCACTTTGAGACCACTACATTTAACTAAGTCAATTTATTAATTTCATTTAACTTTCTTAATAGGTTGTTATTGGCATTTTTTTATTTTTTATCCATTCAATACCTAATTTATTAAATTTATAAATAATATTTAACTTATGATATATTCAATAAAAATTTATATATATATATATATATATATATATATATATATATGACTCATATTATATTTTAATGTTAGATAAAAAAAAGTCATAGGTATCTATAGAAAAAACGGAGATAGTTTAGTGTTAATTTATTATAATATTCTTCTCGAATACGTGGCGTCAGCTCTGACTCTTTAGAACTGAAAGTCGGAAACGATATTTGATGATCAGATTAAAGTTTTAAAAAAATGCAGATTTTTAAAATGACTAAATAGAAAATTTTCATATAAAACGTAATTTTAAATTATCTTTAAATTCTTATTTACATCTATCAATCTCTACATATAAAGTTTTATTTACTTTAACTCACTAATATATACCAATTTATTTAATTATCATTAATATTTTTAAGTACAAAATATCTTTCACTCTTACATATAAAGTTTTATTTACTTTAACTCACTAATACATACCAATTTACTTAATTACCCTTAATATTTTTAAATACAAAATATTCAAAATGAGATATAGTTCCTTCTAAATTCAATATCATTTAACTAGAATATAGTATATTTTCTATTAAATTGAGTATGATTTTTTTTAAACCCAGTTGATCAAGAAATGATTCTATTTTCAAAACTCAGTTGATCGAGAATCAATTGGAGCTACTCATAATTGATTGGAGTTACTCCAATCGATTGAGGAGCTCCCATTGATTAGAAATTGATCAATAATTGATCAGTTGTATTTGTCATGAGAGAACATTATCCTTATTTTTTTATAGGTATAAAAAGTCCAAAAGTAAATATAATTTTTCCTAAATTCAATACATTTAAATTAAAATTTAGTAATTTTATATCAAACTGAGTATAATTTTTATTCTGTTTGATCAATTAATTAGGAGTTCATATCAATCAATTGGTTTAGGATGAATCAATTGAGTCGTATTTAATTTGATATAAAATATATTAGACTATAGTTAAATGATATTAAATTTAGGAGGAATTATACTTTATTTTGGACTATTTATATTTAAAAAAAAATCGAGGGTAATTAGGTAAATCGATAGTTGAAGCAAATATAATTTTGCATGTAGAAAATTGAAATAAATTTTTTCTGATACGATGATTAAAGAGAAAATTAAATTTACCATTAGGAAGTTTAGAATAATTTTCTCAAAACTTAACTTAACAAACCACCTTAATTCTCTTATGCTTTAAAATGGATGCAACTGATCAAATAAGTTTATTATTTTTTTAATTTTTATATATTACAAATTTTTATATATTTTTTAAAAATATAATATAAATAATAATCTTCAACCATCATAAATCATGAATCAAATTTTCGGTCATCATTAAGAGTATTTTTTTTTGAATTCTTAAATCGATATATAATTTCGAATAGTCAAATTATCAATTTTAAATAGGATCAAATCTACTCCTTTATATGATTCATCGACTATGGCCTTGGACCTAGAAGATGTTTTTAGACGAAAATATCGGATGTCATTTTCAGTTTCATTTTCATTAAAATGAATCTTTGAATTTTTTTCCTAATAAATATTTGTCATCTATCTTCCTTCGTTTGACTGAGTTCCTGCCATTGATCTGATAATTCTTATTATAATCGACGGCACCTTCACTACTCTACTCCTTGTAGAAGACATTTTTTATATATTTATAGATAATTAATTAATAAAAAATTAATATTTATCATTATTTATTTATTTATTTCATAAATAGCTAATACTATAGATGAATAATTATATTATTTAAAAATAATTTTTGATCGAATAGATATCTAAACATATTAACACCGGAAATGACTAAGTTAAGATAGTAGGAGAGAAATGGATACAAGCAGAGACGAAAGCGCTGTTTTGGGCTCCAGCCTCCAGCCTCCAGCCTCCAGCCCAGCCCAATATTTTGCGCCTCCCCCACAAACAGAGTATGCCTTGTACTTGATAGAATGGGATGTGCTAGTTGTTTGCGCCCGTAATGCACATGTCGCGCTGGAGCTTCTTGAACGGTCGAACCGCTTGGCAGTGGACTCCTCCCCTGATGTGGATGCGAGGGCCGGCGACGAGGACGAGAAAGGAGCCTCGATGGGGATCCTGATCAGTGATCACGCGATCAACTACGGTCTCGGACATCATGGCAGCGATGATGATCGCCTCCGCCTGCTAGCCACCAGATGATCTCGCCGTCCGACTTGTGCCCTAGCCCGCGTGTGAGCTGGAAGATCCAAGTGGCATAGGCGGGCGGCATCCAGATCTATCGTCGCCTCCCGTTCTACCTTAGTAACTTTTCATTCATTCATCGCTTGTGGATACAATTAATTGGTAGGAGAGAATGTACGCGTTTCGAGTAAGCAATTGAAGACAATTAGACGACACTTCACTTTTTTTTAATATCAATTTAACTCAGAATATAGATATAGGTTCTATTTCAAAATTTCATAATACAACTTCGTTCGATAATATAATTGTATAATATAATATCTTTTTATTTATATAAAATTTATAATAATATATAATTTATTATACTAAGGGGTAAGGAACGTGTGGTTCAATTTTATCAATCATAATCAATTATAATAGGATTCATTGAGAGGTGAATAATAATGAAAATTATTATTATATTCATAGTGTTTGGTTAAATTCTGAAATAAATATAATAATTTATTTCAAATCAACATCAACAAGAATCAAATAAATTTTCAATTTTATCGTTTTTGTTAATGCATTAGAAAAATATTAAAAAATAATTTCTTTATTTTTTAAATAACTTAAATATTACTTTTTTAATACAACAAATGCCTCTATTATATTTTCAATTATTTTGTTCATCCAAATAAATAAATAACAAAATTTGATAATTTATTTTCATATTCAAACTGCTGTTAAAAGCTAAAAGGCATTCCTACACCACAGCTATATAGCTAAGAATCAAATATCTACCCAATCAAACACAAGATTGATGTCGACTCAGAACGACATCATTGAGACCTTGCAATCCAAAGACAACTTCCATAGGCAATTCGAATGAATTGAATAAAAAATATCAACAAAACTATGAACAGACAAGAGAGAATCGAAAGTGACGACCCACACAAACAGCCATCTTCGGTACATGGTGTTGTAGGTGAGGAGAGTGGCAATGATGGAGCCTACTAATGTTGTGAGATTCTTTTGGCTTTTCTTTGCTAGCATTGCACTCTTCATCTCCATCGTCATTTAGGTTCCTCAAGACTGCAAGAGCATGACCAAACGTCATTCCAAGAGCACTAGCACTGACAAAACCTGTAGAAGTTTTCTTGTGTACCTACTGTTTTGCAATGAAATGTCCCAACTTAAACGAATAGAAGCATGCAAAAAATAAAGAGTTTCAAGCAAAGATGTCAAGGGCATAAAATTATCAGAATACGGTAATAACATCTGCATAAAAGAAAAATGAAGAAACTTTGAATAGTAGAGAACGATATCATATTTTAGTTAATTAAAATGACAATTTCAATAATAGTATCCCATAATAATGTAATTCTACCCAAAAAAACTTCAACCTCAATAGTTGGAGATGACAATTCCAAATAAGGATCTTAACTTACTACCGTTATATCAAAGTGAGCACATAATCCTTCACTTCGGCGAAATCTAAACTGAATAACAAGTCAACATTCAAAGGATCTTGAAAAATTACTTTAGAAGTCTTGTACTTATCTGGACCACTGTGTAGGATCGGTGTCGTCGATAGAGAGGGGGGGAGGGTGAATATCGACTCGAACTTATGTCAGAAAATTTCGTCTTTTTAAAAAAAATTTGGTTGCAACTGAGAACGCTGCTTCCAAGGCAGTGGGCGCTTCAATAAAAATCTCCATATGACGGAGAAACCTTACAACAAAAGCACACTCAGAGATTTTACAAGTGAATTAATTGCTTCTCTAAAACTAAAACTCTAAGCCTATTTATTGTCACGCCCCGAGGAGCCGCTCGTCCGATACCGACCGGACTGCTTCTCCCTCGAACCGGCGGACAATCCGAAAACCCTAGCACATCGACTCTCGCGGTAAGCCTGTACCCAAGCCTATAGAGCTGGAACAAGGCACCGAACGCATAAAACAAACGACGTCGTCAAACAAAATGATGCGTACCGGTACGACTTACGACAGAGCAAAATAAAACGAAGGCCTCCATAGCACACAAAATACAACCATATCGAAAATACAACAGCGGAAAAGGTGAAGTAACAGAAATAGAAAATGAATAAGAAGGGTACCAACATGTACCCACAACGAATACAAGAAAAATCCTCGAAAGTCGCCTCGACACACATACACAGGGACAGGCAGACAGGCACTCCAGTCGATCATCCTGAAATAGAGGAAAAATAGGTCTAACGGTGTGAGTCCTAAAACTCAGAGAATATACAGGTATGCACAAGGAGATATAATAACAGTAAGTACCAGCAACTATAGAAGAAAGTGCAGTAATAATAAAAGCAGATCTAAACCAGCAGACGAGAAGTATACCTACCTGTGCCGAACCATCCCCGTAGTATGCATGTCAACCAAGTGCAGCAATCAAGTAGAGCAATCACAACCAGATGCATCAATGCATAGTATGCTCATGATGCAGCATGGGTCACCCCTGACGCCAGTCGGCTACTATCGCCTCTACGCGAAACCGAGTGGGTAGGGCTCTAACCGGGTCCTCCCTCCACTTAAACGGCCGTCGTCGTGCCTCACACGACACCGAATGAGCCGGGTCTCAGACCCTGAACGTACTCTGTCATCGGACAAAGTGACGTTCCCTGCCCCTCACTATCATCGGATAGGTAGGGGACCTGTCGGAGCGCCGTGGCCTATAATCCACTAACGAAGAGTGGAACTGGGACTACACGACAGGTAAAGTGGCAAGTATGACGACCCATCTCAACCACTAGGGGAGTCAAAGGTCGCCTGCATATGCCCCTATACCAGTAGCACGTCCGACGACCCATCTCAACCTCCAGGGAGTCAAAGGTCGTCCACCTATGCTACGTGCACAATGATGCATGTCACTACCCCATGCATCACCCGCTATCTAACTCTACTGTCACTATATGAAATGCAGTAGTATAAATAACCGGGATGCACCATAGCCTAAACCCTAGCGCGAGGTATAAGGTATGCTATCCGTAAATCTAACAGATACAGAAATATGGAACAGTAACCTAAGCAGATAACAAATATCGAAATAGGAGTACAGGAATAAAACTATCAGGTAACCCTACTGTTACCATATCTAGCTATGCATAACAGATGACTATATCTAGTAAAGATAAGTCAAGCGTACTCGCCTCGATATGAAGAAGTCCAAGTGTCGAGAACCCCCCGTCCAAAATAGCATCCGCGACGCAGTAGCAAAATCAATCAATGACCTGCATCCCAAAAATACTACTTAGCTAATAATACAATTACAAAGCTAAGCAAATAACTCCCTAAATCAAGTTAGGGTCAACCCTAATACGGTAGTCATTTAATCCATTCTGACCAAATGACTAACCCCTACTCCTTAGGTCTGGGTTTGGTTTAAGTCTAGCCCAAACCCGACCTAGAACCAACCCAACTCCAATCTAGGTCCAACTATAACCTAAACCATAACTTCCTCCTTGATCTAGACCAATCAACTCCTAAGGTGCAAATTGATCCACACCAACACAGTCTAAAATCAACCCCCTACCATAGGCTATGAACTGCACAACACCCAATCCCAAGCTCATGGTAGCATGGCAGCAACGGAACCGAAACCAGAAAATAGGTAAAGAATCAGAGTAAGGTAATACTCAACCCTAATTCCTCATCAACCCAACACAGCAACTAATCCCAACCACGCATAGTATTCTGACCGAACTCCCAAATCAACATCCTGGTCCGATCATGATCACACTAAACCCAAGCAACATCCCAATCCAAAAGAGAAAACGCAATCACAGTTAATCCAAGCTCAAATTCATAATTCCCAAACCTAATCCCAACTGATACCACACTCAACCGAATCATCAAACAACCCCAGCATCCTCCAAATCAACAGAAAACGAAATCACAAAAGAACAAACTCACCACTTTGAAATCAAACCCAAAGCCGAATGTAAACAACCCCAAAAACCCAATCAACTCTATGATTAACTCCATCAGCGACATTCCCAGCAAGGAAACAGATCACAACCAACATGGAGAAACCCATCACAAATTTGAACAGATCTAACAAGATCCAGCTACTCCATGGTAGAGGAAACACTCAACCGAAATGAGACTGGGTTAGGGGAAACAGAACTCAAATCTACTCGGAAAATCATAGCAAAACCAAAACAATGCTAAGGTACCCATCAACTCACCTCTGAGTGATTGCTAGCAGAACATTCAGCCCCAAATCACGATCGGCAACCCAAGATCCGGCCCCCCCTATTAACAATCGCACAAGACAAGAACAGAGACTCACAACTCCAAAACAGGAAGATATGACAACAATACTCGTGGCTAGCAATGAATGGAAACCAAGGTCTTACCTGAATCGACGTTGCCGAAGTGTAGCCAAAAGTCCCTCTAATCTCTTCCTCTCCCACGATCTCTACTCGAACCCTCTCCAACCGTCACCGTGCCCTAGATCGTCGTAGCTCGGCCAGAGCGGCGAAGTCGAACGCGTGGAGATCAAGCCAGGAAGGAGAGGACCCCGACGCCCCACCGATTGCGAAGAAGGGGGAAGAAATCGATTGTCGGCCACTCGATCGATCCTAGAAGAGGGATTCACGAGTACCTGTGGGTGCCAACCCTGCCTTCCCAAGCCCTCAGTGGTGAAGATCGACGGATGCAACCACTATCGTCGTGACCATCGCGTCCGGCGAACTGCGAAGAGAAGAAGTAGAGAAGAAGAATCGAGGATGCGGCTCGCGACCGCACGGGGAGAAGACATCGGAATTTATGTGCCCTAGGACTTTTGCAAATAAGCCCCTCCTCCTATAAAACCAATCTGAGCCCTTATTTATAGGACTTTTGCAACCAGGCCCTCCAAAGTTTCGATATTTAACATTTATAGCCTAAGATAATAAATCTGGATTGTTGATGGATTTTCTCTTGGCCGTTGATCCATGTATGTAATCTGGACGGTTGATCATGGATGAGATTAAATTGCATCCATTGGATCCTTTAAGAGATAATATTTAATTAAAACTTTATCTTCTGCTTGAGACTTTACTGTTGTGATATCTAACTTATTGTATTCGCTTGCTATCTTAAGTGGTAAGTATGGAGATATGTGTTGCTTGAGGTTTTGGGTTCGAATCTTTTTAGCAACAAATAAATCTCCTCTTTATCGGGCGCCTGGTTTGACTTGGTCAAACTGACCAACTTTTTGGTTATTCGTCTTCTGGGTGATTTCTGGCCAACCGGAGTTAGGCTCACTCGAACTTGACTCCGACCTTTCGCCCCTCGAGCGTGCTTCCTCCCGGCTTCCCGTTCCTCGGACGTCGTGCGCATCCTTCTCGATCCACCGACGTACTCTTCCGCAGCTTCCGGGTCCCTTGGATTGCACTAAGCTCGTCGGCTCACTTCCCTGCACAATCCTTCTCGCTCGCTACGTCTTACGCTCGACATCCTCCGTACCTAAGCTCCTGCACACTTAGCAGAGGGATTAGAAAACATAGGTCCTAACTTAACCTAGTTGATCACATCAAAACTAACCGGGGTACCAATAATCTCCCTCTTTTTGATATGCATCAACCTAGGTTCAGTTAGGGTTTAAAAAAAATAAAACTTAATTAAGTTAAATAGTTTATGTTGGTGCAAGTTGCATCAATGATGTTCTCTTTTATGTGTTTTAATGTTTGACAATGTACTTAAGTCAGTAATATGTTGAACAGACAAAGGGGAGCGAAGGAGAAGTAACCTAAGCCTGAGAAAAGTCCTAGTTAAGCTAGGCATGGAAACCCTAAGACCTAGCGAAGGGCTGCTAGGCTCTGGCGAAGGGCTGCCAGAACGAAAAAGACCTAGCGAAGGGCTGCTAAGCTCTGGCGAAGGGTTGCCAGAAAGAAAAGACCTAGCGAAGGGCTGCTAGGCACCTGACGAAGGGCTGTCAGGAAAATAAGTCCTAGCGAAGGGCTGCTAGGCACCTGACGAAGGGTTGTCAGGGGAACAAGTCCTAGCGAAGGGCTGCTGGGCACCTGACGAAGGGCTGTCAGGGAAACAAGACCTAGCGAAGGGCTGCTAGGCACCAAGCGAAGGGATGCTTGGTATCCAAGACCTAGCGAAGGGCGGCTAGGCAAAAGTCCACCCGAAGGACCGGGCGGCAACCGTCTCCTGAAAGGAGTAGGTGAAAGGCGCTTTCTCGGGGGTAAGAGTTTGCGTCGGTTCGACCTAGGATTGCGTGCAAATCCGAAGTCCGAACCAAGTCCTTAAGACCAATATTATATATATCTATGCTTTGTGTTTGTGGATATTGCAGGTACCAAGAATCGAAGACAAAGCAAGCTTG
This sequence comes from Boesenbergia rotunda, assembly GCA_024364735.1. Classification (NCBI taxonomy): domain Eukaryota; kingdom Viridiplantae; phylum Streptophyta; class Magnoliopsida; order Zingiberales; family Zingiberaceae; genus Boesenbergia; species Boesenbergia rotunda. The sequence goes on along the minus strand of JAGFNQ010001141.1, from coordinate 482,267 downwards.
ATTTAGGCCCTAAGCAGGGCGCCCTCATGCACCAGGGCGCCCTCATGCACCAGGGCGCCCTGGTCAGCAACCTGTTTCGCTGCTGCGAGTCCGAAGCAAGTGGATAAGCGCTGACTGGGTTCAAGATGGGCGCCCGGAAGATCCGGGGCGCCCTGGTCAAAGCTGTTATCAGCTGCGGCGAGGTGGACGCAGGGATAAAGTTTGACCGAGTCTTCCGGGGCACCCCCAGCGACCAGGGCGCCCCCAGGAGGCCTATATAAGGGGTCTCGACCCCCTTGCTTCATACACACTTCCTAACTGCGATTCTATTCATTCCGACCGACGACAACGCGCTAAAGACGAGGCTCTGCGACCGGGAGGCTCCAGGAGGAAGTGCGCGGCACTTCGGAGGTCCAGATCGGTCGAGCTTCACATTTTTGCTTGGTTTGCAATTAATTACAGTATTTATTATTATTGCTTGTAATATTGCACTGTAAGTCGGGTTTCTCCGCCTCCGGAAATTTCGGAAAGGAGACTATTAGTGGACTCAACGCCGAGTACATAGGCCTTGGACGTACTGACCCTGGGGGGTTGGGAACCAAGTAAATAAACCTGCCGTGTCCCCTGTTTTGCTTTCTTTTATTTTATTTTTATGTTTCCGCTGCACTAACGCTCTGAGTCCAGAAGTCTTACGAAATATTTACGAAAGTTTTCACGATCGATATTCACCCCCCCCCTTTATCGACGGCACCGGTCCTACAAGTGGTATCAGAGCCGAGCCGCTCTTCACCGGACTAACCGCCGATGGAGCAACGACGCCAGGAGTTGAGGGGGAGCCCAGGGGTGAATCAGGTACAATTTTTTTTAATGTCTAATTTTAAATTGCATATTATTTGTTTCACGTGCAGGGAGAGAGGGCACTATAAAAATCAGTGCCCTACTCGTAAGACTCGGTCTACACCACCGGCGGCGAAGGAGGTACTAGCGCCAGGAGTCCGGAAGAACAAGGAACATGTACAATGCTTCAAATGCGAGAAGTACGGACACTACAAAAATAAGTGTCCGGCGAAGGTACGGAAAATTTATGTTCCAAAAATTTTTCCTGCAATATTTTGTGATAATTTAGTTAATTTTTCTGATAAATTAGAATTACTGCATAATAAAATTAGCCTCTTGCATGATAAGTTAGAAAATAAAGATATGACTAAAATATCAGAAATTAATTGTTTAATTCAAAATATAAATTCAGAAATTAATAAAATTAATTCTGATAATTATTCTGATAATAATTCTGATAAAATCAATTCTGATAATATTACTGACAATTTTAATTCAGAAAAAGTTAATCCTAAGGATAACTCCGAATTTGAATTTGAAAACCTCAAGGATAATTCTGAGGATAAACATGATTTTATTGAAAACTATTCTGAGGATAAACATGATTTAATTGAAAATTATTCTGAGGATAAAAATGATTTTATTCTTGATAATAATTTAATTATAGATAATCCTGAAGACTACTATAAAACCTTAACTAGTGGCCCATTTTACTCTACACACTTTGAGGATATTGATTTTGAGGAGGAAATAGAATTTTCTAAGATTAGGGCCATAATTAATGAAAATTACAAAGGATCAAATAAATCAAAATTAATAGAAAAATTCGGAAAGAAAAATAAAAATGAAGAAGAAATTTTCGAAATAATGAAAATGATGAATTTAAACCCACAACTGTTAATTAAACCTTAGTTAAATCTTAATTAATTCAGTTAAATCAATTAAATCTTAATTAATTCAATTAAATCTTAATTAAATCAATTAAATCTTAATTAATTCAAATAAATTTCAATTAAATCAATTTAATTCAATTAAACTTCAATTAAATCAATTTAATTCAATTCAACTTCAATTAAATCAACTTAATTCAATTCAACTTCAATTAAATCAACTTAATTCAATTCAACTTCAATTAAATCAACTTAATTCAATTTAACTTCAATTAAATCAACTTAATTCAATTTAACTTCAATTAAATCAACTTAATTCAATTTAACTTCAATTAAATCAATTTAATTCAAATTAACTTTAATTAAATCAATTTAAATTCCAATTTAATTCAATTAAACTTCAATTAAAGCAACAAATAATTCGAATTAATCCACTTAAAATCAATTAAATTCAATTAAATTCGATTTAATCCACTTAAATTAAATTCAATTAAATTCAAATAATTCAAATTAATCCACTTAAATTCAATTAAATTCAAATTAATTCAATTAATTCACCTTAATTCAAATTAATTCAATAAATTCACTTTAATTCAATTAATTCAAATTAATTCACTTTTCAATTAAATTCAAATTAACTCAACTTTAATTCAATTAAATTCAAATTAACTCAATTTTAATTCAACTAAATCCAATCTTAAATCACTTAAACCTGAACCAAACTAAAACCTTACCCAAACCGCAACAATTAATTCAATAAAATCAAATATGTCAAAGTGGGTTGACATATTCACAGGTTCACACGATATGTATCAAATCGTGAATTTGATACATTCTTAGAAACAAAAATAAAATGTCTTGACTTGTTTGACTCATGCATAATTGTCATGTCATGCATTTGCTATTTTCCTTTAAAATATATGACATGTCATTAATATTTAATTTTTATGCATAATTTAGAAAGGTCATAAGAAAAAGATAATTGAAATTTGGCAACATAGTATTGGGAGGAGGTGAGATGATAGTACGTTGGGGAAACCAACTCTAATAAGATCAAGTCTACTTGGTCTCTTTAGACTGGTGAAACCAGCTGAAGCTACCGATCCAAGACCCAAGCTAGTTAGACCAGAAAATGACCTAATTTAATTTGAAAATGAAATTTCATTAAAAGGCTTTGTCAAGGAAAGGGTGGATGATCCCATAAGGCTACGGCCAAAGAAGGCCTAGTGCCTCGCCAAGACCTGGAAGCCAATTTCTGAAATTTAAATTCAAATTATCTTTTGTCAAATTCGAATCTAACACAAATTTCAATTAAATCTTAGATTTAATAATGGAAAATGATTCAAGCATCTCACAATACACCTATAAGGCAATCATGCTTGTTGTATTGATACATCTAAAATGAGTGAGATGTTAAGGACTAATGAATTGAAAAATATTTTTCAAAATTGTTAGAATATTTTCCTAAAAATATATTTTTCAAAATAGAGCTTTAACATAATAATGTTTTTATGGAATTCATGCTTGTCTGATTGATTATATATATTACACATTTTTCAAAAAGGTATATTGTTTTCAAAAATTGATTGACTCACGCAATTAGACACAAGCCTCTTAGGACAGCACTAAAGTTCCTTAGGGCACTTAGAGTCAAACGGCATTGATGCAAGGGGAGTGCTTTTCATATTTTTCAAACTGCACTTTAAAAACATTACTATTATTTGAAAATATCTTTTCGAAAATCATGCTTTAATCGTTATCACTTGTGGCTTTTCGAAAAAGATTTTACCTATTGAAAAAAATCAAATGTTTACCTGTTCTTTTGATTCTGATAAACCCTAAAGACACAGAGGAAGGTCCACTTCATAATCTAAAAAGGACTCCAAGGATGTGTCAGATTTAGGGGGAGTCTGAGTCAAATTTTTTCAAGTCTTAAACTATTTTTTTATTAGAAAATTCCTTTGATTTAAATCAAACCTTAAGACTCAAAGGAAGAGTACTTGTGGTCAACAAGCTTCCCAGGACTGAGTCAAGTTTAGGGAGAGGTCAAATTAAAAGAATTATTCAATTACATGCTTTTAAAATACTAAAAATCTATGTTTTTCAAAATACCACTTGTTAAAATTTGTGTGACTTATGAAATGATTTTGAAATAATAGTTACTTAGGTTGGAAAATTCTCAGGACACTTAGGAAATGTCCTTGTGGTCAACAAGGTTTCCTAGGATAGTGTCAGACTGGAAAATAGACCAAGTTAAGTAAAATATTAGATCTTCAAAATTCACACAGTTTTTCAGCACATACTTTGTGAAATATTATCATTTTTCTTAAAAATTTATAATAATATTTACTTGTTTGAAAACTTTCCAGGACACTTAGGAAATGCCCTTGTGGTCAACAAGGTTTCCTAGGATGGTGTCAGACTGGAAAAGAAACTCAATCAAGTAAAATATTTTCAAAAAAAAAGTACTTATGTCTTTCAAAACCAATATTCTTAATTTTGAAAAAAAAATATTTTCAAATGTATTGTTAAGTACTTAATTTCTCAAAAAATATACTTATATTTTTTCAAAAAGGGATTTAAATAATCTTTTAAAAGTACTTGCACTCCTTACAAATCATCTTTTCAAAGTACTTATATTTTAAACCTAGAGCATTTTTCAAATTTATGCAATTTTTTAAAAACAAAATTGCACTAAGTATTTTCAAAACAAAAATTCAAAGTTTTTTTATTGTTGATGCAAGTTTTTTTGATGCATGACAAAGGGGGAGAGAGTGCTTAAGTTAGAATTTTTTTCAGTTAGAAAATTTTTTACTCTCCCAAAACCTATACCTTTTAGGTTTTCTATCCCAAGGATAGTAATTTAGCCCCTTAAACCAATCTAACTTAAGTTATTGTCAAACATAAAAAAGGGGGAGATTGTTGGTGCAAGTTGCATCAATGATGTTCTCCTTTATGTGTTTTAATGTTTGACAATGTACTTAAGTCAGTAATATGTTGAACAGACAAAGGGGAGCGAAGGAGAAGTAACCTAAGCCTGAGAAAAGTCCTAGTTAAGCTAGGCATGGAAACCCTAAGACCTAGCGAAGGGCTGCTAGGCTCTGGCGAATGGCTGCCAGAACGAAAAAGACCAAGCGAAGGGCTGCTAGGCTCTGGCGAAGGGTTGCCAGAAAGAAAAGACCTAGCGAAGGGCTGCTAGGCACCTGACGAAGGGCTGTCAGGAAAATAAGTCCTAGCGAAGGGCTGCTAGGCACCTGACGAAGGGTTGTCAGGGGAACAAGTCCTAGCGAAGGGCTGCTGGGCACCTGACGAAGGGCTGTCAGGGAAACAAGACCTAGCGAAGGGCTGCTAGGCACCAAGCGAAGGGATGCTTGGTATCCAAGACCTAGAGAAGGGCGGCTAGGCAAAAGTCCACCCGAAGGACCGGGCGGCAACCGTCTCCTGAAAGGAGTAGGTGAAAGGCGCTTTCTCGGGGGTAAGAGTTTGCGTCGGTTCGACCTAGGATTGCGTGCAAATCTGAAGTCCAAACCAAGTCCTTAAGACCAATATTATATATATCTATGCTTTGTGTTTGTGGATATTGTAGGTACCAAGAATCGAAGACAAAGCAAGCTTGATTTAGGCCCTAAGCAGGGCGCCCTCATGCACCAGGGCGCCCTGGTCAGTAGCCTGTTTCGCTGCTGCGAGTCCGAAGCAAGTGGATAAGCGCTGACTGGGTTCAAGATGGGCGCCCGGAAGATCCGGGGCGCCCTGGTCAAAGCTGTTATCAGCTGCGGCGAGGTGGACGCAGGGATAAAGTTTGACCGAGTCTTCCGGGGCGCCCCCAGCGACCAGGGCACCCCCAGGAGGCCTATATAAGGGGTCTCGACCCCCTTGCTTCATACACACTTCCTAACTGCGATTCTATTCATTCCGACCGACGACAACGCGCTAAAGACGAGGCTCTGCGACCGGGAGGCTCCAGGAGGAAGTGCGCGGCACTTCGGAGGTCCAGATCGGCCGAGCTTCACATTTTTGCTTGGTTTGCAATTAATTACAGTATTTATTATTATTGCTTGTAATATTGCACTGTAAGTCGGGTTTCTCCGCCTCCGGAAATTCCGGAAAGGAGACTATTAGTGGACTCAACGCCGAGTACATAGGCCTTGGACGTACTGACCCTGGGTGGTTGGGAACCAAGTAAATAAACCTGCCGTGTCCCCTGTTTTGCTTTCTTTTCTTTTATTTTTATGTTTCTGCTGCACTAACGCTCTGAGTCCAGAAGTCTTACGAAATATTTACGAAAGTTTTCACGATCGATATTCACCCCCCCTCTATCGACGGCACCGGTCCTACAGTTTAAGCATAAAAATAAAATTGATATAAGACTATGCAAAACACATAATCTTAAGCCTTAATTGATTGTTTCTGACATTGAATTTCACCCGAAACCCTAGGTCGAACCGACACCTAATGTTCCCTTTCCCGGGGAACGCGTCCTCACCTGCTCAACACTGGAGAAGTTGCGTTTGCCAACCGGAACCTCCGGTTGGACTTTCGCTTAGTATCCGAGAACCTGAATCTCGAGACGTCTTACCTCGACCTGTCTCTACTTCTGTTCACGATTCCCGCTCGACTAAAGCTTTTGCCAGCCGGGACCTCTGGCTGGACTTTTGCTTGGCCTCTGAGAACTCAAATCTCGAGACGTCCGACCTCGTCCCGTCTCTACTTTTGTCCGACAACTCTCGCTCGGCAAAGACTCCGTTGCACGATCCCTGACCAGGACTTAGTGCTCAGTCCCCCGGACCAAGACTTCGTGCCCAGCTTCACTCACCAGGACTTAGTCCAACCTAGCTTCACTTGCTAGGACCCAACTTCACTCACCTCGATTTAGTGCCCAACTTCACTCACCAGGACTTAGTCCAACCTAGCTTCACTTGCTAGGACCCAGCTTCACACATCAGGATTTAGTGTCCAGCTTCACTCACCAGGACTTAGTCCAACCTAGCTTCCCTTGTTAGGACCCGATTTCACTCACCAGGATTTCTTTCATCAAAATCACTCCTTTGCTAGTCATCATGATCCTAACTAGACTTCCTCCATCTTTCAGATAAATATAACTCCAAACCTCAAGTCTGGTTTGGTTTACTCCCTTGGTCAAACTGACCAACCCTGGGTTCTTTTCACTTTGCCAAACAACAGATCCTGTTTGGCTAACCCCTTTGTCAACCTGATCAAATATGGGTTTACCCTACCAAACAATAAGTCTTGTTTGACTAAACCCTTGATCAACCAGACTAAACCTTTGGTGTATTTTCACTAACTTTAGTATATTGTTAAACATCGAAACACTAGAGGAAGACATCACTGATGCATCTTGCACCAACACACTAAACCCATGATTTTCTAGTAGTTCAAGAACATGTGCCATTCTTGAGGTTGTACCTTGCATCCAAGTCGACATTGTGCCAAGGTGATCATCAAGACTCTTCATAAAATCTTGAATTTCATCATTAAATTTCTTATACTCAGTCTCAGCATTCTTCATAGGTGCAAACTTGCTCTTCTTTGAAGTTTTATGAACTTGATGAGGGACTTTTTTGAAGCACGTGCATTCGAAGAATTAGATGGCAGTCAGTCCATGCTATGTAAAAATTCAATTTTAGTATTGGAATCACTCTCGTCTATCATAGGCAATGTAGCATCAACATTTCTTAAATTCTGCTCAGCGACAAGTGGATCTTCAGCGACATCCCCCCGTTGCTCAATCCTTGTCGTACATAATATTCAAATCCCTAAAGTAAGAGGATGGGGCATTATACAAGCGTTTAGCATCTTTGTGAGTCTGAAAAAAAAATAGCGTGGTATTCCATTCTACAACAAGAGACAACATAATAATAAATCATAATCCATAAAACATGTATTCATTCTATTCATTATCGAAGTAATCAAAATATACATCTAGCGGTCAATATTCATAAAATCGCAAAATAAAACACTTGAATTGACATACCTTAATCCATTTAGTATATCATGTAAATTCACATGTAATATTTTTTTCAACATCATTCCAAGAACAACCACTCTGCTTGCACATTTCATTAATAGCATGGTACCTTTCCTTCAAGAACTTGATCGTAGAGTTAATCTGCTTCACTTCAATTGTCAATTGAGGTAACTTTTGCACCATCAACCTTCTTATTGTTGGGATCAGATGGTCCGGCTAGAGGGGGTAAATAACGTCTCACCCAAATCCCTTTGCTCTTCCTACACGGTTAGTTGCGCTAGCGGAAATGAAACTTGAACAAATAAGAACAATGTTAATACATAACCTTTTACGTGGTTTGGAGATTGCTTACTCCTACTCCACAGCGTGTCCTTGAGATGGACGAACCCTCAATCCGTCGGTGGATTAGCCCCCGACAATCTCCGACTAAGTTTTCTTCTTCTCGGTGGAGAACAACCTCTACAATGTCTCTCTTCCCATTATAAGATGAGAATTAGGATTTTAGGAAGAGAGGATATTTTGGAAGCTTTGAGTACTTGAGCAAGGAGGTCTTTCACAGAATGGCTAACCTTTCTCAAGCCTCAAAACTTCCCCCTTAAATAGAGGAAAGAATTGTTGACAACACAGTTCAAACCCGTTACCAATCGACTGATCCAGACACTAGTCGACTGGTCCTTTCCATTGGACACACCCAACGACTAGTTTTTTTCAAAGCATTAGTCGATTGGTTCCAACCCCAGTCGATTAATATTTATGTGAGTTTCATCCAATGCTGCCAACCGATTGATTCCTTCGCCAGTCGATTGCTCAGCTTACAAATTCACTCTCAACTTCTCCGGAGTCCATCCTTCGCGTATGACTTGAAGTCTACTTCCCCGTCTTGCCCGTATACGTTCTCTTCCTTTGGCTCTCGTCTCTCGGATGCACACAAGCCCACGACTTGTCTCCATATCATCCTTCGCGTATGCCTTTAAAGTCTACTTCCTCGACTCGCCCGTTGAAGTCCTCTTCCTTTGACTCTCGTCCCTCGGATGCCTTCACTCTATTTCTCCTCGTGTATGGTTCACCAAGTCTTGAACAACTTAACCACACCCATCAAACCAATATGAGAAACCAAATTAATCATATTGGCATACACATCAAAATACATGATCGTACCAATCAAATTTGGGCTAATTGTACCAACACTTATATCATTCATGTAATTGTTTTTAAAACCACCATCTATTTTTCAAAGAGGATCAGTAGTCATATCTTGTAAACATCTAACTAAGACTCAGCTTTCCTCCTCAATCCAAAATTGCTTGTTCTTGCCTCTTCCATATTCCACATCATTTGTCTCTTGGTTGTGGTCATCCATTGTATGGCTATTCATCAATCTGTGATTCAAGAAATATAAATTCCAAAAATATAATAATATAATTATACACATAATATAACAACTCTAATACATAAATATGAAATAATATTGAAAAAAGTAAGACAGTACGTAAGGCAACTAGCAGAGTCATACAAAATCCTACATTACATAAAAAAATGTTCTAATCAAAATACAACAAAAGCACAAACATATGTAGTAGTCATCCCATCTCGAAAACTCCATTTCTTCAATTATTAAAAATTTCATTTGTCATATTATTCCTCAACGTATTCTGCTGGTCAGTTAGGGCAATTGTTCGTATGCATTCCACTTTATCATCATCATCATCATCACTTTTCTCATCTTCACTCTCTTCATTAGCCTCTATAGATTCCTGAGGATCTTTACTCATAAATTTAAGAATTAGATTATGGAATAAACAATAGGAAATAATAACATGCACTTGGGTTTGTATTGGAAAAAAGAAGGGGATGCTAAAATTTTCCAACGCCCCTTTAATACACCAAAATACCTCTCGATTACATTTTTGCTCTAGAGTGCTTCATATTAAAATATTTTTCTGGAGTCTCAGGTCGATGACCATTAAACTCATTAAGATGATACCTATGCCCATGATAAGGTACAAGAAATCCAAAAGAATTGCAATGACTAGCATCCACCAAGTAGTAACAACCTTCGACAATAAAACAAAAATGTAAGACTATAATAAACAACTTATTTGCGAAATTTAAAATTAGGGTTTGTTGGTTAATTCACAATTTTGTTTTATATACCTTGAGGAACTTTAAGCCCAGTAAGTCTACTAATGGCATCACAAGAACACGACTATCATGAGCAGAACCTTCCCATCCAAGTAACATATATATAAATTGCATATTTGGGGAACATACTCCCAACACATTTGTTTCTATACCTTTCTTCCTTGTGCGATAACACTGTTTTTCTTCTTTAGGAGGTATCATCGAAATGAAAGTACCATCTAATGTGCCTATGCAACCCTTTAATATTAAAATGAATTAATAAGAAATACTACTAAAACATAATGACCTAATATGTTACTAAGTTTGTCATATGTTATTACGTTAAATAGTTTCCATTTGTCATCTTCATAGTCTTCGAATATAGGTTTTGGTATTTTGAGTAATATGTGGTAAAACTTCAAAATTGCATGAAGACAAAGATTGAAGTGACAGCTCACAGCCTCTTGACTTCGACGAAAAAGAAGATTAATTGTTCTATTTTTCTTATGATGTACCAGAACATGGATATAAAATGTCATAATTTCATCAATAGATACATTTCTTGTGTCTTTTAATCCCCTAATGTCCCTTACCATATTACATAATATTGTAAAGATTCTCCTATTTATATAGAATTCACTAATACAAAATGGATCTCTCTTTTATACGGCTAAATATCCATTATATTCGCTTAATTCATTTTTCTTCCATAATTTTTAACCGATAAATTTTAGTGCATCAATATATCCAATACGAATGTTGATAGAATAAGAGGACCAACACAACCATAATTATAACATGTGTAACCCATCGTGTGTACATTAAATTTCGACTTCTACAATTAAAAAGAGGTCGTGTCATGTTTTTCTACAATATATAAGCAAAAAATAATAATAAGTATGTTATGGCAGAAAATAAAACAGTATTCCTTCTAGAATAAATATATTGATATTTGAGTATCCTATGTGAGTAGATGAATGCAGAGATCATGTTGGTTATAAACATAAAGTCACTTATGCAATGCAGCATGTATGATTTTCACAAAGGGAAGAAAAAATATGGAAGCATACTTTGGTATAATATCTAATACGGAATTGTTTGTGTAACTATGTCAAAAAAATAAATTATAACTGATGCACAACTTGTGGCCTTAGTGAAATGATTTAAGTGATATTTTGGATTAATTAACTTTGATAAAGAAAGAAAAAGGACTTACCGAGAAAGAATGAAAGAAAATAATGAAAAAAAGAAAATACATAGAATCTGCCTAAAGAAAACAATTCGGAAAGCTACAGAGAAAGCACATAGAATCTACCTAAAGGGCTACAGAAAATCTTTTAGGAGAAAAAATGAAAACACATAAAATCTACCTAATGGAAATACATAGAATCATTCAGGGAAAAAATGAAAAAAAAAAAACACATAAAATCTGCCTAAAAGGCTACAGAGAAAGTTTGGATTGTATGAACAATTCGAAGGGGTTGAAATTAAAAAACATGACTTATAGGGAGAGTTTTGGCCGACGGAGGAGGGCTACAGGTGATGGAGGTGGGGCGGTTGAGACCGACGGAGTTGATGGAGAGAAGAGAGAGTTGCGGTTGTGATCGACGGGGGAGGGTTGCGGCTGATGGAGGATATTGTAGAGAAGGGGGAGCACTATGACCGACAAAGGATGGCTGCAGGAGAAGACAACGTAGAAAAAAAATGAGAAGGGGTTGCAACGTAGAAAAAAATAGGTCAAGGGCATTTTTGGTATGAAGTGTAATTTTTTATTGCTTAAAATGAAGTAATAGTTGATATAAGGGGGGAGACACAAGAATGAGTAATTTCCCAATTATAATAATTCATTCCCTAATTATTATAACCCAAACATTATTAAGGGAGTGTTTGGGAGAGCTTTTGCTTCTTGAAAAGTGATTCTTGTAGTGATTATCTTGAAGTTAGTAAGAAGCTAAAGTAGACAGTGTTTGGAAATAGAAGCCAAAAGCTGATACAAGATAAAGTTTGAGTGTTTGGGAGAATAAGTACTTCCAAGCTTAATTTTTAATTAAATGACAATAATATCCTTAAACTATATAAATTAATCATTTTTTAATTATTTAAATATAATTTCGATACTATCAATAAAATATAATTTATATAAAAAATAAATTCTGAAAATAATATAATTTATAAAAAATATATAAAATTAATAAAAAATAAACATTATATAATTTATATAAATATAATATATATATATATAATTCTGAAAATATAAATTATATAAAAATATAAAATTTTATTTAAAAATATAAAAATATAAAAATCACCTTCGCCTCCACCGATTTGGGAAGCGACGTGAATGAATGAGGAGAGAGATAAAATTAAGTCAAGGGTAATAAGATAAAATGTTATATTATTTAAATGTTATATCATAAATAGAAAAGCAGAAGCAGATAGAAGCATCAAATTCTTGCTTCCAGCTTTTGGCTAAAAGTTATAGAAGTTAAAGCAGAATCTGGTATTCACAAACACTCAAAAGTGCTTCTGTGTAGCCAGAATCTAAAAAGCAGATAGCAAAAGCTCTCCCAAACACTCCCTAACTATGGTAATCATTTATTTTCATTCTCATTCTCCAACTTTATTCCCTTAAACGAAATGCCCCCTAAGTTCCAACCCTCCCTAATTCTAATTTCTAGATTTTTTCTGATCGATGAGGAAGAGTAGGAGAAAGGCGAAAAGGAGGACTTGCGGAGAGTCGAAGACACCCAAGGTCGAAGTTGGCCGAAGGCCAAATAACCATGTCATGTCACAGATGGTGGAGAATTCTCATTCGCAACTCAATTATTAGTATTATTATTCTGCTTATAAGCAAGTAGCGTCCGTCATAAATTGTGTAATGACTCGTTACATCAAGTGGACAGATATATTTCTTCACACCTCAATCTCACTTACTCATCCTCGTGTCCTTTCCCGGTCGTTGCTTGCGGCCATAACCACTCCCTCTGTGACTAGGCCCTTACCCCTTGAGGTGTAGTTATCAACATGGTCCCTCGATCAGGTTGTCATGACTAGATCAACATATCCTCCACACCAACATACCCTTATGTCGACGCTAGAGGCGAACAACTGTGGATTGAGGTCCTATATGAGACACTTGAGCTTTGCCTCGCGTTTGTAGACCAACTATCTATACCTCACTGTCGACGACGTGCTCTCTAACGTTGACGTCAACGGCCAGGCCTTTTGCTATGACCTCCAAATTTCCAACATTTATGAATTAGAGATATTATCGGTAAATTAACTTAACAATTTTATAAATAATAAAAATTTAAAAAATGATAAAATATAAGGAAAATGCGAGATGGTAATAAGATCGAACGAAGTAACTCAGACCTCTTCTACAATAGACTCAACTAACATAGAATCAGCCCAGTGCATTTTTAATTCCTAGATTCATCCCTAGAAACAAGAAATTGTAGACTTGGTCATTTAATTGAGAAACTCATAGCTAGATTACTTGGTAATGGGTATTTGGACACTTTTAAATTAGAGCTCATAGATACATGCAAAGCATGTTTGCAAGCCCACATATTTATAGTGCTTTCGAAAAGTTTTGTCGATCCAAGAGATTAGCACCTAACGAATTATATCAAGTTTGTCATCTAGTGCGCGTAGATACCACTAGAGTAGTCACACATGAGACTCTTATTTATTCGCAATATCCTTCACAATGAATCAAGAATTATGATGTATATTTCATTTCATGTTATTTTATTCGGCTTTTTACCAAAGGGCGCACTTGAGAATTGGCAGGATTTCATTTTTACCAAAGGGCACATCCATTTTAGTAAACTTCCTCTTATACCCCTCCCATCAAGTATTGTCTTTCTCTTTCTCAGTAACAAATCCTGAGACATCTGAACCTGTTTTTTCAGACTTTTCATTTTAAAATAATATATAATAGGAAACGGTTAAAAAACGTAAGGTAAAAAAAAGAAAAAATATTTCAGTTAAAATAAACATCTCTTCCAACATGATTTCAAAAATATAAAGAGATGATTTTTTATATTTGATTAATATAAATTAATATATTAAATAATATTTAATAAATATATTAATATATAAAAAAAACTATCAAAACACGTGATTTCAAATTCAAACACAGGCCCTAAAGCATTCAAATTTTTTTTCATTTTAAAAATATTTTTTATAATATTTAATCATGATTTATTAAATTAATTATTTATAGGGTAATCTTTTATGTTGCAAATTTCTAATAATTATAAATTATGTTGCAATAGGAGGTTTTTAGGTCTATCAGTGTGTTTTCACCAAAACCCACTAATGGACCTAGGATATTTGGATCTTTCAAAACCCAATATCAATAGTTAGAGTTGAGTTAGGAGATGGTATTTTTGGTGTCCAAACTTCTAATGATTATAAATTATGTTGCAATACGAATTTTTTAGGTCTATTAGTGGGCTTTCACCAAAACCTGAAAATCCACTTATGGACTTAGAATTTGATATTTGGATTTCTCAAAACCCAATATCAATAGTTAGATTTGAACTAGGAGATGATATTTTTGGTGTCCAAACTTCTAATGATTATAAATTATGTTGCAATAGAAATTTTCTAGAATGAATCAGTGGGTTTCGGTGAAAACCCACTGATGGATCTAGGATACTTGGATTTCTCCATACTTGATATCTCTATTTAGAATTCACTTAGGAGATGTTATTTCTGATGTGCAAACTTAGTACCAATAATTTTCAGTTATATTCTCTAACCGTATCAGTTGGCACAGAAAGATGCAGGCATATTTATATATCTATACAACTACAAATTTTTTGGTCATTTTCATATATTTTACTCACTGAAATTTTTGGCACAGAAAGATACAGTCATATTTTATCCTATAAATAATTAATTTAATAAATCATGATTAAATATTATAAAAAATATTTTTAAAATTAAAAAATTTTGAATGCACGCATGGCCTGAAGTCAGATGACTTCAGGCCCTCCTAGGATGACTTCAAGCTCTACGTTTGAATATGAAATCACGTGTTTTGATATGCTTTTTTATATATTAATATATTTATTAAATATTATTTAATATATTAATTTATATTAATCAAATATAAAAAATCATCTCTTCACCGAAACTCACTGGTTCATCCTAGAAAACTCCTATTGCAATATAATTTATAATCATTAGAAGTTTAGACACAAAAAATACCATCTCCTAGCTCAAATCTAATTATTGATATTGGTTTTGAGAAATCCAAATATCCTAAGTTCATCAGTGGATTTTCAGGTTTTGGTGGAAACCCACTAATAGACCTAAAAAACTCTTATTGCAACATAATTTATAATCATTAGAAGTTTGGACACTAAAAATACCATCTCCTAGCTCAACGCTAACTATTGATATTGGGTTTTGAGAAATTCAAATATCTTAGGTCCATCAGTGAATTTTGGTGAAAACTCACTAATAGACTAAAAAATTCATATTGCAACATAATTTATAATCATTAGAAGTTTGCAACTTACAAGATTACCCTATAAATAATTAATTTAATAACTCATGATTAAATATTATAAAAAATATTTTTAAAATGATCAAAATTTTGAACGGAAGTAATATGACTTCAGACCCTCCTAGGGTGACTTCAGGCCTACATTTGATTCTGAAATCACATGTTTTGATAAGTTTTTTATATATTAATATATTGATTAAATATTATTTAATTTATTAATTTATATTAATTAAATATAAAAAATTATCTTTTTATATTTTTGAAATGAAGAGATGTTTCTTTTAACTAAAATATTTTTTCTTTCTTTACCTTATATTTTTTAGCCGATTCTCATAATATATTATTTTAAAATGAAAAGTATGATAAAGCATGTTCAAATGTCTCGAGATTCGTTACTGAGAAAGAGAAAGATAATATTTGACAGGAGAGATATAAGAGGAAGTTCACTAAAATGGATGCGCCCTTTGATAAAAATGAAACTCTGATACGTCTTTTGATAAATACTAATTCTCAGGTGCGCCCTTTGATAAAAAAACCATATTTTATTTAAAAATTATATATAATCAAATCCATTATTTAAGAGAAAGATCTAATTTTAATATAAGTATTTCGATGCGCTCCTAACCCAACAACTACATCCAGCTATACTTTATTCTCAGTTGAAAATGAAAATGGATTGATAATAAACTTAAAAACATCAAAACAATCAACGATAATCTTATTTTAACTTATAATTTATTCATTAAAATTTGAAACAATGTTCCTGTTAAAACAAGGAACTTTTGGAATGTAGATGGAATATTTTACCAGATCTCTGCCCACCCGACGATGAACCGGACCGAATCTTTGTCCTTTCGTCATTGGTGAGCTCACGACTTTCGGATGTATTGAGGCGCCTACTTGTCGGCTTGCGAAGCAGAAAGGAACAGCCGACGTTCCATTGGTCATCAATGGTTAGCTGAAAAGCCATCCATCTTAATTCAGTAAAGGCCATACCTTTTAGCCTTCGCCTTCTAGAAGATCGACTAAAGAACGTCAATCATCGATCTTAACGATTTTTGAGAAAAATAGTCAACATTATGTATACATACGCGCATCGGCCCGTGCAGTTCAATCACGGCATCGTTTCAAATTAAGGGCGAAATTAATTGCTCTCCAATGACTGAGCAGATCCACGTCATGAAGTCCGGCGGCGGCCAGCAGAAGCCTCACTTCGTGCTGGTGCCGCTCTTCGCGCAGGGGCACATGATCCCCATGGTCGACCTGGCCTGCCTCCTGGCCGCTCGCGGAGCCCTCGTCACCGTCGTCACTACTCCTCTCAATTCCACCGGGTTCAAGGCCCTCATCGACCGCGCCAACGCCTGCGGCCTCCTCATCCGCCTCGCCGAGCTCCGATTCCCCTGCGCCGAGGTCGGCCTGCCGGAGGGTTGCGAGAACATCGACCGCGTCAGCACCCTCGAAGAGGTGAACAAATACTTCGTGGCGCTGAGCATGATGACCGGACCGCTGGTTGCCTGCCTTCGCCAGCAGTGGCCCAAGCCGACGTGCCTCGTCTCCGACTCGTGCAATCCCTGGACGAGGGACGCTGCGCGGGAGCTGGGCCTGCTCCGCTTCATTTTTCACGGGCCTTCCTGCTTCTTCGTCCTCTGCAGCCGCAACGTTCACGAATACGCGTCCTCCGGAGACGTCCCCGGCGACATGTTCCAGCCCTTCTTCATCCCAGGCTTGCCTCAGAAAATAGAGGTGGTCAGAGCCCAGGCTTTGAGGTTTTTCGACTACCCAGGGCAGGAGAAGCTTCAAGAACAGGTAACAGAGGCCGAAGCCACGGCAGATGGGTTGATCATCAACACCTTCCGCGAGCTGGAGGCTCCTTTTCTCGAACTCTACCAGAAGGCTCTAGGGAAGACGATCTGGCCTATCGGACCTGTGAGCCTCGCCAACAAGGAAGCCGAATACACAGTCTTGCGCGGCGACAAGACGACTGCTAATGAAGCGGAGCGGATATCCAATTGGCTCGACGCCAAGGACGCGGCGTCAGTCATCTATGTCAGCTTCGGCACGCTCGCCGCGAATAGCCCCTCGCACACCTTGGAGATCGGAACTGGGTTGGAGGCGTCCAACCGTCCGTTCGTTTGGGTGATCAAGCAGAGGGACATGTCGTCGGAGGTGGAGAAGTGGCTGCCGGAGTTGGAGGAGCGGACGAGGTCGCGGGGGCTGATACTGAAGGGGTGGGCGCCGCAGGTGATGATCCTCTCGCACCCTTCCGTGGGGGCATTCCTAACGCACTGCGGCTGGAACTCGACGCTGGAGGCGGTGTCCCTGGGAATCCCCATGATCACGTGGCCGCACTTTGCGGACCAGTTTCTGAACGAGAATTTGGTGGTGAAGGTTCTGCGGACCGGCGTTGCGCTGAAGCCACAAATGAAGACGCTTTATGTGTCGAGGGAGAGCGAGGGCTTGATCGCGCGAGAGGGCGTGGAGCGGGCGATAGAGGCGGTGATGGATGGAGGAGAGGAGGCGGAGGCGAGGAGACAGAGGGCGAAGCAACTGGCGCTCGAGGCGGAAAAGGCAATGAAACCAGGCGGGTCGTCTTACGAGAGCTTAACGCTAATGATTCAGCATGTTTTAGATGCGACTGTTACTCATGTTTAAGAGATTTATTATTACTTTATTTTGACTAAACAATTTTTATGCATGCATGTTCGTGTTATTTTTTTCCCCCTTGAATTAATTTTTTCTGAGTAAGATCTAAGGTAGATCCGTCCACGGGCCGGTCCAACTCGGATTCAACCCGAATCCGTAACTGGATCGATAGGCTACGGTTCTCATTCAAACTTATTTAAACCGCTGAACCACCCCGGCAGTTTAAATCGACGGTTCAAATGTTATATATATATATATATATATATATATATATATATATATATAACGTAAAATTGAGATTCGATCTTTATTTGTTAGTTAATTATTTAATAATTAGTCTATTTTATTATATTATTAATTTAAAATTAAAAAATTTATGTATTTTTTAAATTAATTTAAAATTATTTATCTCTAAATTATTTTATATAATTAATTATTTAATAACTAATTAATATTTGTAATATATAAATATTATCATAATAACGAGTCCGATAAATAATTTTAAAATTTTTAATTTTTAAAAAGTAATATAATAATTTTGAATTGTGTTGAGTCGTAATAAATCATGTATGAATCGTAAAGACGTAAATCGATGATTTCAAATCACGAATTGTAGCTGTCTTCGACCCAATCAAATCGTTGAATTGACATTGTCGAATTAATAATTATGAACCGTCCAACCGTCGATTTTAAATCGTTTTCAGATCTACCTAAAGGACCGAAAGCCATTGTTTTTTAATTGACGAAATAAATAACTTGGGGACAAAAATAATTAACCAGTAGTAACCAGAGGCAAGGACACGATATACGGATAAACAAATTATACGGCGGTAGACAGCCCACCACAGCACCAACCTGGTTCGCTCATTTCTTGCATATAAAAGATAATCATTAAAAATATATATTTTAAATATCGAATTGGATTAAAAAAATTAAACTATTAAAATTATTTTTTTTGTCCCTCATTAGATGGAGTGTGCTTCTTAATATAAGTATTTATTTGTGGGAGGCCTGGTCGACTAGAATATATATATGTATGTATGGCATTCTAACTTTCAACGAGGTTGGTTGTTTAGAACCACAAAATTTCCATTCAAAATTTTAAGTTCTGACTGTTTGTAAGGGAAATAATTCATTTAATCTGAGTCCTCTATTTCACGAGCGCCGCCCCCGGGACTATAGCGTAGCGATAGGATAATTAATTGTTAATCCAAGTATCCAGGATTCGATCCCTAGCTACGGCGCATTTTACAGGAATTTTTCTTTCAAATGGGGCGTGAACCCTGGGACGCTGGGCTTCTAGACTGCCCACCGTGAGTATTTTCCGATTTATCCTAGTGACCGATGAAATTTTCTATAGGATCAAATCGGTCACCTCAAATTCAATTTACCTACCGTCTGATTCATCTATTTCACGAGCGCCAATTTTTGTGTTGGATTGTAGTAGAACTTAAAACGTATCGTGAATTTTGCCTTTGTTCTTTGTTTAATAAGAGTGTCTAAATGGCTATTATAAAGTTAATCGTATGAATTTATTATATAATTTCAGTTATTTTTTTAATACCAACAAATATGTATTAATATATCAATGGATTGAAATTAATCGAGATTATGATTTTTTTTTATTTCAATTGATTAAGGTTGATCTTGAATAAAGACTTACAAGTCATCCATATTGTTGAATAAATAATTTATTAGATGAAAATGAACCAAGTCAATTACCTACCCTCTTATTTAACAAATTATAAATTAGGAATTAAAAATCAAACAAAATAAATAATTTGGACAAACAAGACTTATACTTGCAAGTTAACAAATTTATTTTCAAGGCATTCAAAATCAGACCAGATGGGTTAATTCAACCAGTTGATAGATCGAAGACGTTGCCAGAGGAGAGTAAATAGTAATTTGTCATCGAATTCTTTTTTACCTATGTTGTTAGTTGCACAGCGAAAATACAAATAAAATGAACTAACAACAGAAAGCAATGCTAATAAACCAATTTACTTAGTATCCATCCCGGACGGGTGACTAATACAAGAATCTGTCGGTAGATCAATCCCCGGATAACCTCCGGCTAGATCTGTCGCTCCTTGTGGGTGGAGAAACCTCGCCACAATCACGGACAACACTCTGATCACAAAAGGCTACTAACTCACTTTACCCAAGCGAGTTTCGTCAAGAAGAAAGTAGGAAACGAGCCCCTTTTAAATAGGGCTTGAATATGAAACAGTTGCTACCAGTCGACTGCCAAGATGGGAGTCACTTGGTCTCACTCAGATTCGACCGTTACAGTACAACGTTCGAATCTGCCAACCTGTTCTAGTTAACACCAGTTGACTGTTCTAGTTGACACTAGTTGACACCAGTCGACTGGTACACACCAAAGCCTAGGGTTTCACTCCCAAGTATAAGTCTCTCCGCACTCAAACCGTCCCGGCTTAGCCCCTGAGTACAAATACTCATACTCAGACTCTCACAACCCGGTTGACTATTCACCAGCAGCCT
The DNA here is from genome assembly GCA_024364735.1 of Boesenbergia rotunda. Taxonomy (NCBI): domain Eukaryota; kingdom Viridiplantae; phylum Streptophyta; class Magnoliopsida; order Zingiberales; family Zingiberaceae; genus Boesenbergia; species Boesenbergia rotunda. Next base: position 461,779 of record JAGFNQ010001141.1, on the reverse strand, counting down.
TCAGTGTTGCCTTCACGCCCTCTTCATCTTTGGCCCTCGTCTCTCGGATGTGCACGCAAGCCTCCAGCTTGCCTCCATGCCACCCTTCACGTACGCCTCGAAGTTCGTGTCCCTCGGCTCATCATCCATGCTATCCAACGATCCCTCGGATGCGCACGCAAGCCTCCAGCTTGCCTTCATGTCATCCTTCACCTGAAGACATCAACTAAGTCCATGTGTACCTGTACACCTGCACACTCATGTACACATATTAGTCCAGCACAAATCCTAACTTAACCATATTGCCCACACATCAAAATATCATGATCCTCCAGATCATCTCAGGGTCGATTGCCCCAACAATCTCCCCCTTTTTGATGTGTGGCAATATGTTAAGTTAGGTAAACATATAGCAATAATAATAATAATAGCAAAAGCAATTGAAAATCAAAACATAACACGCATGAGGCAACCTCCTCCTTAACCTATGTTTTCTCTCAATTTTCAATCTTTATTGCCAATGCCAAGTTAAGTTATCCCAACTTAACTCTAAAGTTTCACAACCCAAACCAAGTTAAGTTTCAACCCAAACCTAACTTAACACTCAAGTTCTCCCCCTTTGACACCATTAAAAAGATTGCCCCAAGCAACCCTACCATTAGTGCTAAATAGAACCAACCAGATATTTGAAAACCCTCTCAGAAACCACAAAATCACATTCTGTCCACACTCCCAGTCGACTGCGAGCCTACCAGTCGACTGATACGCAAGTTTTAGAATTTCCAGCCGAAATTCAGAAAAGCGTAAAAAATTTCAAAAAATTCAGAAAAATGTGAAATTTTGCAAGCACGGATGTTAAGGTATTTCCTACCCTAAAAAAATATTGGTTCATGAAAAACATTAACCGTACTTGACTTTTGATACAAACCCAAAAACCCTCAAATAGTGTCAACTTTGTATCAATTCTGAAATTCAATTATGATTTCCTATATTTGCCAATTTCATTCACCTCCATTTGACATATAGAATGATTCCCAAACTTCCCCTTTTTATCATAATTCTCCCTTTAGCGTGCCAATTCTCTAGAATTAAGGCTAACCTTAGCCTTTTAAACCTCTTGGCACACCCTATAGCCCATCTAGTTTCCTAGAAGGAGACTACCTGAGATCCATTGACCACGGATCCGGTTTTGGCTTCTAGAGCTCTCCCTTGAGCTCCTAACCCTAGTTACCTTCCTAGGTATCTCATCTATAAGTGCAAGACCACACCGGTGCTCCTCCGGTGCTTCTTGACCTTCTACTCTTACTTTTTTAACCCTATAGACCTTTTGCTTGGTCAACTCCTTCTCTTTTCCTTTAAATAATTTTTCTTTGCCATGTTTGACCTTTTCCTTATCATAGTCATAGGGCATCCTCGAATATGACATTTTATCAACATTTGCCATTCTAGAATGATATCCTAAACCCGACCTACCATTCCTAAGAGGCTGATCTTTTTGCATTATCCTTGACCCCTTTGACCTCCTGATGAGTGTATCTATGTTTTTCTCCAATTTATCAAGTCTTGCTTTCAAAACTTGATTTTCCTTTTCCAAATTTCTAGTCTTAGGATCATTTGACCTAACTTGATCATTTCTAGATCTATCCATTTTTCTAGACATATTTCCCTTTTTCTTAGGATTTATGCCTTGGTCCTAGAATTTCTAGGTTTATCATGAAACACAGAATTTTAAATATTTTGGCATTCACTATTGTTTCTATTCCTATCATGATATTTAAAACTAAAATTACATCTAGGTAAACAATCATTTATATTCCTAGCATTCATGGAAGAGTTTTGAACATAAGTAAAATTAGGGATTACCTCCCTTACCTTTGTAACTCCCCCTTGATGTGAGCTCCTCTTTTCCTTTTCCTATTTCTCCGTTATCCTTAGATGTGAGCTCCATCTTCTTGAGCTCTTTACTCCTTCGACACTTTGTATGGTAGTGTCCTAGCTCCCGGCATGTGAAACACCTAATTTTTCTTCTTTTCTCCCTTTGAGCTTCCTCATTCCTACAATCCATATTAGAATTTAAATGAATATATTTGGGCATAGGAATTACCTCCTTTTTACCTAGTGGGCACTTATCTTTGTAGTGCCCCTTTTTGTTGCAACCAAAGCATATAATATGCTCTTTTGATTTGATTTTGGCGTAGGTGGGAGCTTTCTCTTGCTCTTGTATAGTTGAGGGTCCCCCCCCTTAACTCTCGATGTTGATACTTCCTCTTCCGCTCTTGATGAGGTGAATGACTCCTCACTTGAGTTTTCAACCTTACTTGGTGAACTTGACACTTCTCCTTCAATTTGGTCTTCTTGGACCCTTGAGCTTATTTCTTCGGGTTCTTCTACTAGTTGAGCTTGTGTAGGGTTCTTGTGAAGTTATTCTAGTTTGTTCCATAACTCATACACACTTTTATATTCTTCTACACAACTCAACACATTTCTAGGCAAAATATCAATCAAAATATTTATTACCTTTTCGTTTGCCCTAGATTGCTCTTGTTGTTCATTTGTCCAATATCTAGGGCGAAGCCTCTTCCCGTGCTTGTCTCTTGGAATTTCAAAGGGGTCTTCAATGGTCATTCTACACTCTCAATCCATCCCTAGCCAATTTTTCATCCTTGCCTTCCAATGGCCGAATTCTTTATGATTGTAGGATGGTGGTGTGTTGATGTATTGCCCCAACTTATTTTCTATGTTCTTCTTCCTCTAGCGTGTGCTCCCTTGGTAGTTAGTCCGATCAAGAGCGGTCCTTCGCTCTGATACCAATTGATAGATCGAAGACGTTGCTAGAGGGGGGGGGGGTGAATAGCAATTTGTCGTCGAATGATCTCTTTTACCTATGTTGTTAGTTGCGCAGCGGAAATACAAATAAAATGAACTAATAACATAAAGCAATGCTAACAAACCGATTTACTTGGTATCCACCCTAGACGGGTGACTAATCCAAGAATCTGTCGGTGGATCAATCCCCGGATAACCTCCGGCTAGATCTGTCGTTCCTTGTGGGTGAAGAAACCTCGCCACAGTCACGAACAACACTCTGATCACAAAAGACTACTAACTCACTTTACCCAAGCAAGTTTCGTCAAGAAGAAAGTAGGAAACGAGCCCCCTTTAAATAGGGCTCGAATCTGAAACAGTCGCTACCAGTCGACTGTCAAGATGGCAGTCAACTGGTCTCACTCAGATTCGACCGTTACAGTACAACGTTTGAATCTGCCAACCTGTTCTAGTTGACACCAGTCGACTGCCCATGGGCCAGTCGACTGGTACACACCTAAGCCTAGGGTTTCACTCCCGTATATAAGTCTCTCCGCACTCAAACTGTCCCGACTTAGTCCCTGAGTACAAACACTCATACTCAGACCCTCACAACCCGGTTGACTCTTCACTAGCAGTCTTGACTGTTGCCTTCACACCCTCTTCATCTTTGGCCCTCGTCCCTCGGATGCGCACGCAAGCCTCCAGCTTGCCTCCATGCCACCCTTCACGTACGCCTCGAAATCCGCGTCCCTCGGCTCTTCATCCCTGCTATCCAACAATCCCTCGGATGCGCACGCAAGCCTCCAGCTTGCCTCCATGTCATCCTTCACCTGAAGACATCAACTAAGTCTATGTATACCTGTATACCTGCACACTCATGTACACATATTAGTCCAGCACAAATCCTAACTTAACCATATTACTCACACATCAAAATATCATGATCTTCCATATCATTTCAGGGGCGATTGCCCCCACACCAGTCAATTTTAAATTTTATATTTTTTGGGTTTCTTTTCTATAAAAAAAATATATGCATAGGTAATTTCTATTTGAGATTTCTTGTCCATAAAATATGATGTACTCACTCATTAACTGACTTTGACAGTATTTTAAATTTGAATACTCAATTTTTAATATTGGAAAGAGACTTAGATAATTGAGTTTTTTTAATAGTATAATTTCATTAATTTGCATTTTCTTAATTGCAGAGAAATTATTTGTTTTCGAAGATTGTTTGACTTTCATCTTCCTATATTTTTTTGTACCTAAAGTTACATTGAAATTATTCTAAATAATATTATTATCACTACGTTTGTATTTTCATTGATAATTTAAATTATTAGGTCAAGGTTCTAAAAATGATTTCCCTATTAAATGAAAAATGAAGTTTAACGGATGGACCATGACTGCATCACATTTGTAGGTCAGAACCACGGTTGGATTCGGAACTGAAATCAAATCAACATGTTGATTAATTATTAACCTGATTTAAAAGGTCAGAAATGTATTCAACCTATTTAGAGACCGACCGATTCAAATTATCAATCAGTGTTATTTAATAATATTACTAAAATTTTAATTGGTTAAAATTTTTGGTAAGAGATTTTTATTTAATAATATTAATAATAATTTAACAATATTAATATTATGATTCAATATAAAATCACCTTATTTATTTTATAAATGTTAATGCAAGATTATTTCACCTTTCTATCGAAATTAATTTTTTAACTTATTCGCCTTTAATTTTTCAATTTGAGACGACTCTGCATTTAACTAATTCAAATTATTAATTTCATGTAACTTTCTTAATAATTTACTTATTGGCTTTATTTTTTTTTATCCATTCAATACCTAATTTATAAAGAATATTTGACTTATGATATATTCATTAAAAATATATATAGGAATATAATTTATTCAATAATATAAGTATATATAAAAAATAATTAAAACTATAATTATATATATATAATTTTATGCTAAGCATCTTTTCACATAAATTCGTATGGATCAAATTATATTTAATTTTTTCATTTTTTAAATTTTTTAGCTTGTTATTATCCTAGGATTTGTTTCATATTTGGGTTATAGTGTTCGGCAAAAAAAAAACAAAATTTAATTAAAAAAATTGATTGAGATTTTGTACGGAGTTTTTACATAGAATTCTTAATTAATATAGTAAAATTCAGATTTGAGATATAGATGCTGAATACACTGG